>CM035104.1:28627821-29087821 GCA_020205505.1 Panax japonicus | reverse complement strand
TCTTAACCAAGCAGTTTGCCTCTAACTTATACACAATGGTTTTCAATTTGTCCATCAACAACAATTTCTAAGTTTTGATGGTTTTCTTCGATTAATGCTTAATTAGTCGATTATGATTCTCACTTAGACATGGCTTATTAACATTTTTGTTCACTAATAGCCATCCTTATTTCTCCGGAAGAGACATGCTCCACCAATTTATATTCTCTTATAAAAACTTAATCGAAAATAATCTTAAGTCTAAGTTTTCGTGTTTTTACCTTGGCGTTCTTCTCGTTATTGCTTAAAGCTTGCTTAGTTTGCTTCGTTTCCTCTTTGATCACTTGTTAATGCTTATCTCTCTCTCTCAATATATGCGTGGTCAATGTTTGCAAACAAACAAATGAACCAAGGCTAGCTTATTTATAGAATTTGCAAGCAAGGGCAATTTGAAAATTTGGTCACCTCCTTACTATTCACACCTCATCTCCAAAGCTTCCAAAGGAAGCTAAACAACTTACTTGGCCACCAAGTGGCCGGATCTATGGGGTTGTGGGGCCCTCATGGGTTGCCCCAACCCATTTACCCACCCGTTGACCCATCGGCTCGACTCACGGGTTCGGTTCTTGGTTCTGAATTAGAATTTATTTAATATCGGGCCTAACTTTGTGCTTAATTTAACTTATCATTGGGCCTTGATATATTCATCCTTGGGCCTCATTCATTGACCAATTGGGCTTGACAAATTCAAGGTCCAATAGCTAAAGTCTATTAAGACTTGTTCGTATTCTTATCGTATTATTCTCGTATTCTCTTCGTATATACTTCATATGATATTCGTATTATACGTAGTATTAGTCTTCGTATTATACTCGTACAATACCTTGTATTATACTCGTATTCTTCACGTATAATAACAATTTTTATTACACTTAATCATTTCTTTTCTTTGATTTCACTTTCCTAACCCTTAGGGTTTTAAGTCCGCAGGCGAAAATTTCGTTTGTCATAACTGAAATATTATTGGATATTCCATCTCGTCTTAGAATTCTATTATTACGCGTTTCTCGGAAATTCAAAAATAATTCACGAACAGAAACATATGAATAGTGATTTTTTGGAAAACTTTTATTTTTGTTTTGGAAATTCAAATCATTTAATTCTAGCACACAGCTAGAATCCTAACCACATTCGCACATTCTAGGTCATAGAACGACCTTTAAACAACTTATTCACTTTAATAAACAATTAAATTCATTTAATCAAATAAAATTTAATTCACATAATAATCTGATTTTTTTTTGGCGTTACATTATTCCCCCCCTTATAAGGATTATGTCCTCAGAATCTCGACACAATTAAGTAAACAAATGGGAAAATTTTCCTTAATTTTACTCTCAAGTTCCCACGTTGGTTCTTCGGCATTGTGGTTCCTCCATACTACCTTCACCGAAGGTATTATCTTATTCCTTAAGACTTGTTTCTTTCTATCAATAATCTGAATTGGAAGTTCTTCATACGTTAAGTCTTTTTCTACTTGAATATGTTAATGTTCTATTACGTGCTTAAAATCCGGTTTATAAGGATGCAATACTGACACGTGAAACACATGCTCCAACTCTGGATGTAAAGCTATTTCATAAGCTACCTCTCCTACTCTCCATAAGATCTAAAAAGGTCCTATAAACCTCAGACTCAACTTCCCTTTCTTACCAAAGCGTATCTTCCCTTTCCATAGCGACACCTTCAGAAAAACATACGAACCAACTTCAAACTCCCTCTTTTCACGGTGAGGATCCACATACTTCTTCTGTCTGTCTTGAGCTGCTACCAGTCGTGTTCGTATTAATTTCACCACATCTGCCGTTTGTTGTGCCATTTCAGGTCCCAACATTCGACGTTCACCTACATCATCACATCACAGTGACGTTCTGCACTTCCTCCCATATAATGTTTCATAAGGCGTCATTCCTATACTAGCGTGAAAACTATTGTTGTAAGCGAACTCTACTAAAGGTAGATGTTCGTCCCAACTCCCCTTGAAATCCATAACGCAAGATCTTAACATATCTTCTAGCGTCTGAATTGTCCGTTCACTTTGACCGTCGGTCTGAGGATATTATGTTGTACTCAACCTCAACTGCGTTCCCATCTGTTCTTGCAAACTTCTCCAGAAATTCGATGTGAATCGTGGATCATGATCTGACACAATCGAAACTGGTACCCCATGTCTCAAAATGACTTCCTTGACATGAAGTTTAGCTAATTGCTCTAGGTTATACCTAACTTTTATCGGCAAAAAGTGACCCGACTTTGTTAAACGATCCACCACAAAGTCTTTCGTGATATGCTCCTATTTCCATTCCGGAGTCTCTAGTGATTGTAATAATCCACTCGGTCGTTAGTGTTCGGCCTCAACTTTCTGACAAGTTAAGCACTTGCTAACATATTTTGCTATTATCCTCTTCATATTTGGCCACCAAAAGTTTTGTCGAAGATCTTGATACATCTTGGTGCTACCTGGATGTATCGAGTACCTCGAACTATGGGCCTCTTCCATTATCTCCTCTTTTAATTCCGCATTACACGGAACCTAAGTTCTTCCTTCAAAACATAATAATTCCTCCTTGTCAAGGCTATACTTAGTCTTCTCTCCATCTTCAATTCTCTTCTTCATTAGCTCGTACTCCTCGTCTTTGAGTTGTACTTCCTTCACCCGTTCCACAATTGTTGGTCAAGTCTCTATCGTAAATAACTTCTCTACCGATTCACTTGGCAACCTAACCTCTATCTCCATACGTGCCATCTCTGCCATTAACTTGTTTTGAGCCGTTAACATTGATAGCTTCTTCCGAGCCTTCATACTTAAGGCATCGGCCACAGCCACAACATTCGCCGTACCAAACAATTGGCATAGGATAGCGTTATCAATACTACTTTGAAAGACATGTAAATAAATCAATCAACTTTTAAGATTCGTCTAGCGCATCGACTCTTTCATAAATAACTCATGTACAATATAACATGAATCACACAAACTTGGCTAACACGAAGGTCAGACAAGCGTTAGAAGAACTTGCCTTCAAACGTCGCCTACTTTAAGTTCAACCGTTCTCGGTCTTTACAGTTTCTATATGATATATTCATATGGCATACTGTAATTAGCTACCAAACAATTTAAACACATTGTTTATACCAACTTCTTTCTCTTCTATAGCTTAAGCGAAATTATTCATTACAGTTTATTAACATTCATGACGGCTTATTAACATTACATGTCATAAACCAACACTTATCGATCGTCGTTTAAGTACAAAGATAGTTGAAACCTTAATTGGTTCGTTAACTCGCACATCTTTTCCCCGGATTTCCGACATCGGACCACGTATAGAAATTACATAAGTTTTTATCTTCATTTCTTAACATTTTCATATCACGTAGGTCTATTACATACCATGAGACCTTAATAAGCGCGTTACACTCAAATACGATTCACAGTTTATAGTTTTGAATTTCAAATTTTAAGTTTAAATACTTTTAATCAACGTTTAATTCCTAAAATCATTGTTAAACATGTTTTTTTAGAAATTCTCTCTTCATGTATATTAAGTATAAACATGCCCCATAATTACCACGCGAAAAGTTGGATTAACAAAAGCTCGCGTTGGAATTTTTTTCCTTAAGGACGCTGCAGCGCCACTTCCAGTTATAATATTTGCGCTGCAACGCTAGTTAGCAGAGAATGAGCCCCGAGCAGGCGCTGCAGCGGGACTTTACAAGGCATGGGTGGCGCTGCAGCGACTCCCCTGAGCCTTTGAATTATTTTTACAATTTTCAATACGATTCCTTCCCGAGCTCATAACTCGATCGTTATAGCTCAAAATTGGCTCATTCAAAGGCCATTAACTCATATATCTCATATACTACGATTTCATGGAGACATAATAAGTTTTTGAATCCGTTAACGACAAATTCACTGTTTAAATTCTTATTATGCGTTCGTTAAACGTTCGTGAGCGTTCTTCGCTCGTTTCTTCATTTAAAGTTTGAATTCGACCGTTCTTGAGTCCACGACTCTTAAATACATTGTTTTCCGATATTCCACCGAAAACCTAGATTTCTAAGTTAAACGACGACTTTTGACTATCGTTCCGAAAATCTTAGTTAACTACGATTTCGACGATTAACGTTTTTTTCCGTAAATTTCGCCATAACTTCGTTACTAAAGATTTTTGCGCGAAACCAAATGGAATCAATCCATTGGTTAGTCATCTTTATCTTAACCAAGCAGTTTGCACCTAACTTATAAGCAATAGCTTTCAATTTGTCCATCAACAACAATTCCTAAGTTTTGATGGTTTTCTTCGATTAATGCTTAATTAGTCGATTATGATTCTCACTTAGACATGGCTTATTAACGTTTTTGTTCACTAATAGCCATCCTTATTCCTCCGGAAGAGACATGCTCCACCAATTCATATTCTCTTATAAAAACTTAATCGAAAATAATTGAAAGTAAGTTTTTGTGTTTTTACCTTGGCGTTCTTCTCGTTATTGATTTAAGCTTGCTTAGTTTACTTCGTTTCCTCTTTGATCACTTGTTAATACTTCTCTCTCTCTCAATATATAGTGGTCAATGTTTACAAACAAACAAATGAACCAAGGCTAGCTTATTTATAGAATTTGCAAACAAGGGCAATTTGGTCATTTGGTCACCTCCTTACTATTCACACCTCTCCAAAGCTTCCAAAGGAAGCTAACCAACTTACTTGGCCACCAAGTGGCCGGATCTATGGGGTTGTGGGGTCCTCATAGGTTGCCCCAACTCATTTACCCATCCGTTGACCCACGAGTTCGGTTATTGGTTCGGGCTTAGAATTTATTTAATATCGGGCCTAACGTTGGGCTTAATTTAACTTATCATTGGGCCTTGATATAATTCATTCTTGGGCCTCATTCATTTACCAATTGGGCTTGATAAAGTCTAGGTCCAATAGCTAAAGTCCATTACGTATTATTGTCGTATTCTCTTCGTATATACTTTGTATGATATTCGTATTATATTTAGTATTAGTCTTCGTATTATACTCGTAAAATACTTAGTATTATACTCGTATTGTTCACGTATAATAAAAATTCTTATTACACTTAATCATTTCTTTTCTTAGATTTCACTTCTCTAACCCTTAGGGTTTTAAGTCTGTAGGCGAAAACTTCGTTTGCCATAACTGAAATATTATTGTATATTCCATCTCGTCTTAGAATTCTATCATTACGCGTTTCTCGAAAATTCAAAAATAATTCATGAGCAGATACATATGAATAGTGATTTTTCGGAAATTTTTCGAAAAACTTTTATTTTCGTCATGAAAATTCAAATCATTTAATTCTAGCACACAACCAGAATCCTAACCACATTCGCACATTCTAGGTCATAGAATGACCTTTTAACAACTTGCTCACTTTAATAAATAATTAAATTCATTTAATCAAATAAAATTTAATTCACATAATAATCCGATTTTTGTCGGGCGTTAGATCAGGGTGGATCATGTAAAGGAGGAATAAGTACAGGCTCAACAAGGTTATTAGATGAAGAAGTAAGAGATGGGGTCGACGAATTAGAAGATCCATGATAAGGAGTAAGATCGACCACATTAAATACATGACCAATACCCATATTATTAGGAAGATCTAACTCATAAGTATTAGCACTAATCTTCTTCTCAACTCGAAAAGGTCATTTTCATTGAACTCTTGGTACATGCAATGAACATCTGCGGCAGACCTATAGTTTTCATTGCTCAAATTAATTCTATCTTATCTCAGCATGCAAATTATGAATATGTCGTGCAAAAGTTTCAGCAGACTTACTAGATCTGTATGCAGGGGGAAGAAGAACAAGGTCAATAGGTTTCCTAGGCTGATAACCAGTGTAAATCTGAAAAGCCCCATTAGAGCGATTAACCGAACTATTATAAGTAAACTCAACCATAGACAAAACTCTATCCCAACTAGACACCGTCTCCTATAAGGCATCTCACCAACTCCTATAAACTACCTTAGTTTGACCATCCGTCTGTGGTTGATAGACAGTGGAAAATTTAAGTGTGGTATTTAGTTTCTTCCATAGAGTTTTCCAAAAATAACACATGAATTTAACATCTCTATCAGAAACTATAGACAAAGGCAAACCACGTAGCCTCACAATCTCATTAAAGAAAATTGATGCAATATGTGAAACATCATTAGTTTTGTTGCATGGAATAAAATGTGTCATTTTAGATAAACGGTCCACGAAAAACAAAAACAGAATCATGACCTATAGGGGTCCGCGGTAACCCCAAGACAATCCATGCTAATATCCTCCCAAGAGCATGGTGTACCGACAAAGACATATAACCCCGTGTTTTGCTTCCTACCCTTAGCAGTTTGACACGTGCGATACTCAGAAACAATACGAGCTACATCCCTCTTGAGGCTAGGCCAAAAGAACCTATCCTCCACAATCGCAATGGTCTTATCATGACCAAAATGACACGCGATCCCTCCCGCATGTAAATCCCAAACTAGATGGTCACGCATAGACGTGCTAGGAATACACAAACGGGTGCCCTTAAAAAGATACCCATCATGGATATGAAAATCGCTTGAGGCTGGTTCATTAGAATTCTGTAGGTTACTATATGTCTCTCTAAAGTCACGATAAGAAGGGTACTCATGGATAATACTCTCAAACTAAATAACCTTCACACTCAAAGTGTTAAGGAGAATAGATACCCTACTTAACACATCAGCGGTTTTGTTCTCTACCCCTCGACAATGCTTTAGGACAAAAGAATAATCCTGAAGAAACTCAATCCACTTAGCGTGTCGATGACTCAACTTCTTCTGAGAGTATATACTGAAGTTCCTGATGATCGGAGTATAGCACAAACTCCTTGGGCAACAAATAGTGTCTCCAATACCTAAGTGCCTGAACTACAATATAAAACTCTTTCATAGGTAGAATACCTTTGTCAGGCCTCATTTAGTTTCTCATTAAAGAATGTAATAGGATAACCCTCTTGACTAAGTACTCCCCCTATTCCTACGCCGGAAGCGTCGCATGCTACCTCAAAGACCTTGCTAAAACATGGTAGCGCGAGGACAGGTGCATGCGTCCACTTGTCCTTAATCTCCACAAAGGTTTTGGCAGCCGATTTAGACCAAACAAACTCCTCTTTCTTTAAGCAATCAGTGACGGGAGCCATAATGGTACTAAATCGCCTAATGAACCTCCTATAAAAAGTAGCAAGTCCTTGGAAGCTTCTAGCTTCATGTATATTAGAATGTTCTGGCCACTCTTTAATAGCCTTGACCTTTTCAGGGTCAACAGAAACCCCATATTTGGAAACAACAAACCCGAGAAATATGACGGATTCTTGCACGAAAGAACACTTTTTCAGATTAATAATGTTTCACGCTGGAGAGTGGACAAAACTTTGCACGAAGGAACACTTTTTCAGATTAATATAAAGTTTCACGCAGGAGAGTGGACAAAACTTGGTGCAAGTGAAGTAAGTGTTCCTCTCGAGTGTGACTATAAATGAGGATGTCATCAAAATAGACCACTACAAACTTGCCAATAAAAGACCGCAACACCTGATTCATGACTCTCATAAAGGTGTTAGTGCATTGGTTAGACCAAAGGGTAGGACTAACCATTCATAAAGGCCATATCTAGTCTTAAAGGCAGTTTTCCATTTGTCTCCCTCGCGGATGTGGACTTGGTGATATCCACTCCGTAGATGTATTTTGGTGTACACTCGACTATCATAACACATCCTTAAACTTCCATTAGCCTTTGGGGTAAACAAAGCTGGCACTGCACAAGGACTAAGACTCTCGCGCACAAAACCCTTGCTCAACAAATCACCTACTTGGCGTCTCATCTCCTCTTGGTCCTTAAGGTTCATCCTATAATAGGGTAGCTTAGGTAAAGAAGACCCCGGTACGAGGTCAATAACATGTTGTATATCCCTAAGAGGTGGTAATCCGCTAGGTAACTCACTAGGCATCACATCAGTAAACTCATGCAGAATCTGCTTAACATCACTAGATTCGACATTACTACTCTTCTCAGGAACGCCCCTAACCTCTCTAGCCAAAACAACGTACACAACCTTCTCCTCTCTCACACTTTTCTCAAAGGCCTTCTGACCAAGGATATAAAGATATTTGGATTCTTGTGTAGGCGTATTATTTTCCTTTGGTTGACCCTTTGGGAGACACTCGTGGTCTCACAGGCGCTAAAGTAATCTTCTGCTGCTTGTGTGTGAGCACATAAGTATTCGATTTCCCATAATGGGTCACATCAAGATCATATAGCCAAGGTCGCCCTAAAAGAATGTGTGCAACATCCATAGGAAGGAAATCACACTAAACTTTTTCCTCATATCCCTTAAGGTAGATCGACACTAGACACCTATGTGTCATAGGAATAAATGTCTTATTGACCCAAGAAACACTATAAGGTTGGGGGTGTGGTTCTGCCTTTTAACTTTAATCGTTCTATAGCTGTCTTGGCAACCACATTTAAACAACTTCCTCCATCAATGATTAGCTTGGAAGAGATTCCACCACCTCTGCTCTATGTTTGAAATATGACAATTCTCTTCTAATCTTCCTCCTTTTATAGGACTAGCGAAGATGCACCTCATAACATTCAAGGGTTGATCAACTTGTTCAAGGTGTGCATCTGCTTCTTCATCTTCCGTGTAATATTCATCCTCCACTTCACCCTCCCTCGACTCATTTTCTTCACCATGCCCTTCATGAACCACTCCCACTCGGTGTTTGTTTTGGTACTCAAAGAACTTGTGGCCAAGCTCCTTGCAGGAGAAACACCTATCCCTGCAAGTAGGCTTGGGTACTGGAGTACCCTTCCCTAGTCTAGGGTCCCGATTTGGTCTACTCACAGTGTTATTAGCCCTAGAATTGTCTTGAGGTGTGGAAAAGGACCTGCCTTGTGGGGCATGGCGCCTAGATAAGAGGTCACTCTTCGAAAAGAGGATCTTTTCACATTGTATTCCTAATCTAAGGCGGTCTGATAAGCATCATCTAGGCAAGTGAGTTGGGTTGGTAAATTTTGAAATTTAATATCATCTCTCAACCCTTCCTTAAACCTAATGATGGTCAACCTCGTTTCCTCAACTAGCTCACAACGCTCCATTAGCTCCTTATACCTATTGACATAATCAGAGATAGACTAAATTGCCTTGCTTCAGATTTGTCAACTGTTCAAGCATCCTATCCTTGTGACCGGTGGGTAGATAATATTTTCGAAGACGTGCTTTCATTTCTGCCCAGTGCCTAATAGGTGGATCCCTCAAACGCTCAATGTCTCTCTCAACACTAGCCCAATACAAACTCGCTTGTTTGAATAATTTCATCTAGGCAAAGCGAACTCTTCGCTCATCGGACATCTCATACTAATCGAAAAAATTATCCATACCGGACAACCAATCAAGGAAGATATTAGGATCAAACCTACCATCAAACTCGGGTGCATCAACATTAATTTTTCTAGTATCATCATCATAACCTCGGTCATAAGGCTCGACATTCCTAGGTCCACAGTTCCCATAATCTCTAGGTTCACGGCCATAATCTCTAGGTTCACGATAGCCATCATCCCTACGTTCACCATACCCGACGTCTCGATGTCTACGGTCTTGTCTCTCGGGGTAATCAATATTTCGAGGTTCAAGGTTTTGGTACTCAATATCTCTAGGCTCAAGGTGTTCCCTTCGCCTATTCAGTTCAGGTTCTCCCTTAGGTATCTCTTCATTAACGGGATTGTCATCATTTCCCGCATTTTCATTATAGGCTCAGGTAAATGTTGTGTTCGTCGGTCAACGACTCGAACCCTCCCATATACCATAACAAGCTCCTCAAACCTATCATCCATACGCATTTCCAAATTAGCCATACAGTTTTCCATATTAGCCATTTTAGTGAGTAAGAGTTCTAATTTGTCATTCATTGTTTGGCCATATTGGGTCCCACTATAGGTCATCATGATGCAAATGCAATACCGAGATAATTATTTGTAGCAAGTAAATTATAATCTACAGCAAATGCAATCGCAGTTTCCAAAATATCAACACTCACGACTAAATGATGTACCACTAGTAGGAATAATGTGCAATTTAAGAGAATAAAACCAAACGAGTTTTGAATTTTTTTGTACTAAGCAACGAGTAAAGAAAATCCAAGTAATTGAAGTACTTATCTATATTTTGCAAAAAAAAATTTAAGATCAGCTTTTGTACCTTTTTTTTAATAGACCTAACTGAATATAAAATATGAAACAGGGGCAAAAAGATAACAAATTTAAGGGAACAATAAGAGTATAAATCGAAGTGGCCAGAAACTATGAGGATGGAATGGTAACTAAGCAAACAAAATAGAATAGGGTACGAATTAGTATTACGAATTACGAATTACGAATTAGGAAAGCGACCGAGGAAAATTTTCTTCTAGGGTACCTCCCTTGTTTCTAAAACAGAACAGCAGTAGCAGCGATAAAGATGCAATTGAGGCGAGAGTTCAGCGACGGCAACGCTTGGACACGGAATCACAACGGCATGTAAGGTACGTAGTGTGCTCTTTTCTCCTTCTCGTTCGCTATCATCTTTTCTGATTCTTCTTCTCCTTTCTTTCTCTGCTCTTCTTCGTCGATCCCCTTTTCTTTCTCTCTTTTTTTTGGATCTGTGTTGGTGGGGTTGCGACCGGTGTTACTGGACACGATGGTGATGGGTCTCGAATGTCTTGATTTAGGTTGGGTCCGAGTTGGGTCGACCCGGCTCGAGGTCGACGCACTGATGTTGTTGCAGCGGTGGTGATGGGGTTTAAAATGATTGTAGCAGTGGCTGGATTTGTTGTTGATGATGACGACGAACGACAAGGCGAGGCAGATTTGCTTCGATGTAGACAATATCGCGACGATTCTGGCGCGAGATGTTTTCAGCGAGGCTTCTGACAATGAACAATGATTTTGAAAGCGATTCCCCCAAGGTTAGGCTCTGATACCAAAAATGATGTAGGACAATTTATAAATTGAATTCTGCGATTGATTGATGTATGAATAAGACTAGAATCTAAGCTCTAGGGTTTAGAGTTTCAACTAAGCGTCTATTAACTCTAGAAAGATATCTCCATGATATAGTTAAAGCCAATAATAATTGTAATATTCAGAATAATGTCCTCCCAAGGAGAATTACATCGATATTTAAATAAAACAAAACAACCCCATCAAAACAATCCTAAATTGGACTTACAACAAAAATACCCCAAGTAATTAAAACAAATTCATAATAATGACAAACAAATTCATATTATTTACAGCCATAAAAAATAATACTGTTTGCCATATAATGATGTGTAGAATACAAATTTAAGTGGGGCTTCAAGGACACATTCTTCTTAGACAAATGTACCTTGATAATATATCTAATATCTTTATCTAGTGTGGCTATGTAATTTTAAGCTATAAAATGTACTTCGGTCTCTATCCATGACAACAGTTTGTATGTTGAAACCGAAAATTAAGACAAGGTTGTTAGATTATCTTAGGGGTTTGGTTCCCTTAAAGAATAAAGAATTGTTGCAGATCGTGTTAGAGGAGTGATCATTCTTAACTTCATGTCTCAAAAGAATTATTTATTACGATTCTTGCCAGTTTCTGAATTTCTTCCTTACAATTATAGTCAACCAATTTGTGCCATAAATCATCAAAATGTTTTATCTAAAGTAAAAAAGAAAACATCAAATGGTTAAACCATTAATTCACTTCCAAATTATATCCCAATATGTCATCCCCTTATAATCGCTGTTATATCATAGTTATAATATTGTTATTGCATGTTAGGCTTGCGTATGTAGTGGCGATGCTGTGTGCTGTCAGCTGTGGATATGGTTTGAACTTATTGATATCTTATCATTAAATTTTCAGGGGGTATGGTGGTTTTGGCGCTCTTGGGCACTTGGTTTATCATAGAGAACTGTTCCCTAGATTGGTGGAAGGTTGTTGGGATTCAGATATAATTCATATTGCGACCAGTGGAACGCATACTGCTGCCATCACTGAATCAGGTTAAAGACAGCTTCTTTCTTATTTGTAGCATTCTTAGTGGTTTATACGCTGCCCGAAGCTATTCTATTTTTTGAGCGTTCCAATGTGGACCAACAGATTTGGGCTTAGAAAATATATAATTATAAGATTTTTTTTATGTGGAGTTTGTCGGCCAACATAATTAGTAGAGGGAAACTGTTATCTTGTCCCCCCTTCTTTTTCTTTCTCCTATTCTTGTTTTTTCTCCTCTTCTACTATAAGAAAGCAGTGTGTTTTTGAAATTTAAGTGGTCTCCTGTTCTTGGGTTTAAATTTGACAAATTGCCTAATTTGATTTAGATTTAGATTATAACTCCCCTTCAGTTGCAAATGACATTTAGAAAGTGCATTATTATTTCCATATGACATGCCTTGCTATATATAAACATGTTGGAAAGGCTTCTTATAGAATATTATGACATCCTGAAAATAAGAGGGGGAAAGAAGGAAATATCAACATGAGGCATGAAGACTCATAATTGTTTGTTGGTATTTGGTAATTATGTTATCAATGATGTTATGTGGTTTGATATTAGTTTCCTGCTTTATGTGTCTGCAAGTTTCTTGCATGCTGGGAAATGCGAAGGCATTGAATTAATAAGTTAGTTATTACTATTTTTTAACTATGGCCTTTTCATTGATTTGAATATTTGATTTAGGTGATCTTTATACTTGGGGTCGAGATGAAGGAGAAGGTAGACTGGGCCTTGGTCCTGATCGAGGCCCAGATCAGGCAGGTGGACTTAGCATCCCTTCCAAAGTAAAAGCTTTACCTGTGCCTGTGGCTGCTGTTTCTTGTGGTGGATTTTTCACAATGGCATTGACGGAGGATGGGCATCTTTGGAACTGGGGAGGTAAATTATTATGTGTATTTATTTTTTTGGCTAAGGGAGGTAAAATTATGTCATTTCTTTTTAATATTTTCTTATCCTTTCATGCGGTATTCAGTAGTGTGGATTATAGGAAGAGTATTCTCATGCTTTACCTGGTTTATTGAGTTTGAATATCAGATCTTTACGTTTGGCTGCTCCAACATGAAGTAATATGGTGTCTTAAAATATGGTGTTTTAGGAAGTTGAGACGAATGTCTAGTAACCGAATCTCAGAGATATAGGTGTTATTTACTGGTTTAATGTGTTACTCCCTCTCCGAATTGAGGGCCATCTTTTAAAACATGTATGGCATAGATTTTAATACATGCCATTATTAGATGTCATATTTTATTTAGTATTTCAATATTATACTTTAAAGGCTAAAGAATAACACCACTTTTTGATGGCACTGAGTTTGGGAACTATTATTATTATTTTTCTTTTTTTGGCTTAAATAAATATCGGTACACTGAATTAGGCCTCTCACTACACTTTGGTACGTTTCATTTCAATTTTTTCAATCAAGGAATTCTACTCCCAATTTATTTCAATTTGGTCTTATTGAACCTGCCACGTCAAAAATTAATGACATGGACTGTACATGTGGCAAATGATTGCTTATGTGGATTAAGATCATTACGGTAAATGCATAGGGCAAAACTGTGACTAACCATTACAATTTATAGATACGTATTAAAAACATTTTTTTAAATATTAAAATATTTGTGACAGCTAAAACCCGCTGAAAATAAATGGGGTTCTTTTGCATCACATCCTAGGAAAAGATGTCCCACACTGAAAATATAAAATATTTCTTCATTCCCTACCAAAAACAAATCTATTACATCATGTACAAAGAGATTGGAAGACTACAGGACCAAATAGTACTAGGAGACAAGGCAAAGTTTGGGCCCCAAGTTTGACTAACAAGCTGTACTTATTTATGACTTGTTTTATACTTACAAAACCTAAAACATCGTCTAAGAGCCCGAACCTTGAAACCTATCCTGAAAGCCTAGTTTTACATCCTAAAAAGCAACTTATCAAATAATTTGTGACAGATAAAACATAATGCAAGTGTAATTAGTAAACAACTAGTAGCATATGAACCTAAAGAAACATAGAATGTGGCTCCGATCTTAAACTCACAGTGTTCCATGAACCACAAACTTTCCCTCATTTGAACATGCTTTTTCTTAAGCCACTTACGCACCACGTCAAGGAAATCTTTTACTGCAACTTTGAGTTGTAAATTTGTGCGAATAGATTCTAATATTAAAAGTTAACTTTCAGCTAGTATTCCGCTTTATAGTTGAGCCACATTCCGAATTGTGGTTTTATTTATGATCACTTTTTTGGTTGTTAATTGTTTGGATCTCAGTTGATTAAGATCCTGCGTTGTCAAGTGGTATTGAGATATTCTGGTATCAAACATTAATGAATTTATGATATACGTGATAGTGATGTGACTCAACCACACTCCTGAAGCATCTTTGCCTTGGGTGATCATTTTCAATGAATCACTCATGAAATTGGGTCTAAGAGCAGTTATTCTCGATTCATGTTTAATTAGATTTTCTTTGCGCTTTCTTATGTGATAACATGCGTAACTTATTAAAAAAAAAGGGAAAAAAAGAGAGGCATGCCTGTGCATTTGGTTGGTTGCTTATTTAGTCATCTTTGGCATTGTGAATTTAACATGACATCTAATGGACAAAATCCTCTGTTTGTGGCTCAGCAAACTCCAACTATGAGCTTGGACGAGGTGATAAAATTGGTGGCTGGAAACCACAACCAGTTGCTAGCCTTAAAGATGTTCATATCATTCAGATAGCAAGTGGTGGATATCACTCTCTTGCTTTAAATGGTATGAAGACTGCATTTTCAGTAGCAACTACGTTTCATGTTTCTTTTAGAGTACTTGAATAAGAATCTTATTTTTCTTGTGAGATTCAGATAAAGGTAAAGTTTTTTCGTGGGGTCATGGTGGACATGGTCAACTGGGACATTCTTCTATTCAGAATCAGAAAACTCCTCTAGCCATTGAGTCTATAGCTCATGAGAAGGTCGTCTATATTGCTTGTGGAGGTTCATCATCAGCTGCTGTAACTGGTAAGATGAATCCTTATATATGCAGACAGTGTCAAGGGGAAAAAATAATTATACATATTATTACAAATTTATAATTATTTAAGCTGATCAGTGTTATTAGTCCATCTATTCCATTATCTTGTCACCGTTGGGTGTCTGACATGGACTAAACATTCAGAAAACATTTTAGAAACCACAGACTGCAATCAGTGGACTAGCTTTACCATAGAAATGAATCAATTCCAAACAGAAATGTATGTCAAGAGACTACTATAGAGCACTGATTGGACACACTGAAAGGGTTTACTTTTGAGGCAAGACAGGTTTAGAAAAGCTTATAAAACAAAGTTTGGATGAAGAAAGAATGGGTTAAGAATACATATCCTCACAAAGAATCGGTAGAAAAACATGACACATATAAAGTACACAGCTTTCATCTCCAATCAAAATTCAAATCTGTATAAACTTGTAGGATTACAATGCCTATATAGAAAATATTAGACTTGGAGAACAGGTAAAAACCCTAATTTAGAAAGGAAAGAACTCCTTTTTCTAATCTTCTACTATAATCAAACTTTTGAATAATCTGCCTAATTTAATTAAATTTAAGTATTAATTACAGTTGATTTACCTATGGACTTATACAATATTTATAACAATAATTAATATATAGTCACAATCTGCATCATCACATCATAAATTGATTACGTGTCATAGACATGTGGCATTTGAGTGTTGATGTGTGAAAAAAGAATATTTTTTTATTTAATTATTATCATTTTAAGTAAATAAAAAGGTAAAAATGTAATAAATATAACATATATTAATTATTGAAAAGCAAAATCAAAATATAGAATACAAAATGTTTAACATATAATTATAGATACATAATAAATAATCAAATAAACATAACAAAAATTATGACCATTTCCCTCTTATAATATTCTTGGAAGAGGGGTGCCTTTGGTAACGCAGACACAAATGGTGCATAGCTGTCGTCAGCTCGTGCCGTAAGGTGTTAGGTTAATATTCTCTACCCTTTCCAAGTTTCCCCTTCCCGTTGTTCACATCCCAAGCCCCATCTCCCGTTCTCGTTGCATGTGTCCATCCCATCCTTGGGTTCCTATTTTTTAAATCTCTTTCGATCTTTGTTTTTAATTTTTTTAACAGAGATAGTAAACAAAAGGAAAACAGGGGAGAGATCAAAACGTTGGTTGATGGCGATCAATTTTCTTATTCTCCTTTCCTTTTTTCTTTTTTTGACTTCGATGAAGAGGCAAATCTAAGGCATGGTGTAGTGCATTTCAATTGCAAACCTAGATAATGATACAAACTTAGATCTAAAAGAAAATAAATTCTTTTTTAAGGTTGTCAATGATGATGCTGGTCGGAAAAAAAACTCTATTTATTCGTTGTTTCAATCATTCATTTTTTAGTCGAAGATTATAGTGGAGGATACATGGCGGCGGCGGGTGTTGTGGCACGGAGGAGGAGCCAACAGGTTTGTTGATGATGAACAGTAATGGATGAATTGAGTCTCAACCCATTGATGTACAAGAGGGAGGAAATTAGATACTTTTAGTTTTTATTATATGTATTTTGGTTTTTCTTTTTAGTAATTAATATATGTTACGTATTATAATGTTTTTACCCTTTTATTTACTTAAAATGATAATAATTAAATAAAAAAATATTCTTTTTTGACTCACTTGCACCGAAATGCGACATGTCTATGACACATCATCAATTTATGACGTGGCTAGTTCAATTGAACGAAAGTTGAAAAAAATTAATAGTTTAATCCTGATTGCAAAAATTGAAAGGTCGATCACCGAAGTTGAAAAAAATCAATAGTTCATGGTAGTAAGTTATATTTAAGCCTTTTTAAAGTTGCCAAAATTATTTTACAGTTTCTGCGGACATATAACTTATTTGAGAGCAATTGACTTATAATTCTTCCTAATTCTTAGTTACAAAATCTAGTCTCCACTATAGTGGTATCAAAGATCCGGTCTAAACCTTACCCTAGAGTCATCACTGTCCCAAAATCCTTTTTCGGAATCAGCTATCACCCTCCACCATAGTATGCCAAGAACTTTAAACTCTAGCCAACCGCAGCCTTAACTCCCCACCTGTTTAGCCGGACTCATCACCATTTACATCATCTTCAAGCCCCAACCCTTGCAACCCTTCTGTCAAACCCACCACACAAACTAGAGGGGAAAAAAGACAACTCAAGCATCTTTGTAAATGTACGAAACCTAGCCATCACCAGAAACATCCAACACCTAGCACCACCCTACGCTGGAGCCTTCTTCGTTGTTATCCACTTCATTTGTCAAACCCTGGCTACTAAAGCACTACCCACAAAACTAGATCTGCAGCACACAAACCCCCAATCAATGCCGTTCAAGCCAAGCACTTCCTCGTCGATCAGTCCATATCACTTTCGTTGACCCCAGTCACCTCAACAGAAAAAAGCCAAAGCAACAAGTAGAGAAAAAACTAAAATAAGAAAAATAAAAGAAAAGAAGAATGAGAAGAGATCTTTCGTTGTTAGAGTCCATTGCTGCCCTTACAATATTCAAAGAGACAAATGCAAATGTTCAAGCTCTCCTAGGGATCCTGAGCATCTGCTACAGGATCCTAATCTTAATCTTGAGCATCTGCTACAAGGTCCTAATCTTAGGGTTAATCCATAAAGTTATGTTGCTAGACTAAACTCAATGGATAGAAGAGAAAAATTAGATGTTGGTAGCTATGTAATCTTTCTTTCTTATCACTTCTCCCTAAAGTAACCTTGTCCGAAACTTGGACAAGGGTATGGATTATGGACACTTCATGTTAGCGTAAAAATGGCAAATTTGAGGAGCACCTGTATTGGGCTCATCAAAATACCATGTCCAACGAAAACTCTATCCGAGTTCATGCAACATAGGTTAGTAGGCACGACTTTGAGATATTTTTAGATTGAATGCACAACTTGAAGAATTTCTTTTGTATGATCTAAATGATGAGAGGAGGAATCTCTTTACTGAAGTAAAATTAGTGATGATAACTCTAATTTGGTGGACTCAGTTTCTGAAAAGTTTATATGAACTCGTAAGGAGACCGGAAGATATGAAGCTTTCATGAATTATGACTTTGTGCGTCTCTCCAACTCACTGAGTTGGTGCAAGGAAGTAAGTTTGTGGCTAAGTGTATTGCATGATTCTGCAGTCTAGATGTAGGTGCGAATTCGAAGAGAGATCAACGACGGAGCTACTAGCCTACCATAAGTCTTCCTTGTACAATCGTTCCCTTGAGGTTCAAGACGTGTGGATATCTATGTAGTATGTATCATTGAGTACTGAATCCTGAGCTTACAAATGAGGTAGCCTCTTGCAAATGCTTGCATTTGGGTGCAGCTATTCAAGTGGTTGAGGACTGAATCCTTAGCTTTCAAATGAGGTAGCCAATTAAGTAGAGCACAATTTAAAGAGGAAAGATCCTGTTATAACCCCAATGATGGCCACAACTAGGACTGAGTGTACTGTACTTCCGTGGAGCCTATAAGAAGTAGCCCAGTTGAAAAATTGTTGACAAGCTCTCCAGTTAATAGTAGGTCAATTAAAAATCATCGACGAGCTATCCAGTTATTAGCATGCTTGATTGTTCCCCAACTTCTTCTCAAGCTAGTAGCAATCTGCAATCCTTTGTCCAGGTGTTACAGTTGTAATGGCTTTGGACATATAGCTTTTTGTTATCCTTCCCCATGTATGAATATATTACTCATTCTAAAACAGCTAGCTGTGGTTGGAAAGGAACTTTGTAACACAGATGTGGAAGAGGAATTTTGTGAGCCTACAAATGTTTTTCCTAATGATGAGTGGCACGAACCCATGCTATTGCTGATGAAGTTGATAACACTTCACAGATTCTTCATGGGAAATATTTTAAATAAGAATAAAGTGTACAGGACAAGTGTGTTCTCTAATAGTTGAAACTGGAAATTGTACTGATGTTATTTCTGAGGATGTTGTTAAGAAACTTGGATAAAGCTTGAATCTCACCTGGAGCCATATGATGTAGCATGGATTGCTACCAGGATGATGCGGGTGATTAAGAATTGTTTTTGGTCACTTTTTCTATTGGCAAGTTTACTGGGACTGTCATGTGTGAGGTTTTGCCATTTAACACCCTGTCTTGTAGTTTAAAATTGGAGAGAAAAGAAAGGAAAGTTGAAGAAAGTAAAATTTGTTGGGTGTTTGGAGTTTTTTCATGAGAGAAAAGAAAGGAAAGCTAAAGAAAATATGCATCACTTTCCTCCAAAAAATTTCTTCTCAAACTTGAGAAGATTGTGAGAGAGAAGAAAACTTGAGTTGGTAATAATTTCATAATACCAACTTTGCCCTTAAAATTTTAACTAAACATAATTTATTTCCAATCATTCCTAGGGTTGCCTTCTCCTAAATCTCACAGCAGCTCTCTATCCTCCTGTTGCTCAATCCTACCTGACAGCCACTTCTCTTCACTAGCAGTAGCATCTCTTCCACTCGACAACTTCATTTTCTCCATTAATTCAATTAATAAGCTTCATCTTTTTTTAGTGATATTTGTGTGTGTGTGTGTATATATATATATAAATTGGACGACGAACCTATGAAGAAGAAACGGAAGAGAAAGATAGGAGCACGAAGGATTGAACGGCCAGAACAGAGAAACTTCAATTGAAAGAAAAAATTGGAGTCAATGAGAATGAAGAAGATGAATTGAAGAGAAAAAGAGGAAGAAAATGATTTTGAGGAGAGAGAAAAAGGAGACAAGGATGAAGAGCAGAAGAAAAATATGGAGGAGGTGAAGACTGAAGAGTGGGTATATTAGTAAAACTGTAATTTTTTTTTCTTTTCTTCCCAACTCCCAGACAGGACTTAAAAAAATACATCAATTCACTTTCTTCTCTTCATAAACACAAGACTAAAGAAAATTATCTCATTTTCTCTGACTTTATTTTCTTCTCTTTTCTCTTGCATTCTTTTCTTTTCTTCTCATTAAAAACTCGCAGATGCAGCGTTAAGCTTTGGCAAATCTTAGGACTTAAATGACTTTGGGATCTTGATGCACAAATTGTTGCACGTGCTAACAGTTATTCATTTGTCGGACAACACCACCAACATTCTTATCAACCACACTGTTGTGCTAGTGACATGCCAAATTTGAAGCACAAGCGGACAAACTTGTTTCCTCCTATTATATTCTTGTCATTCCCAAGATATGACGGAGTCAAGTTCTTCTCACTGAAGGAGTGAAATAAAGCGAACCTTGAGACATGGTTGGACCAGTATAAGTGACTAAAATGGAAAACATAACTCTAAAGGGAAAAATTACGTCGTTTTGTTAAGTAGCCTGCTAAAGCATGCCTTAAATAATATTTCTCATACATATATATATATATATATAATAATAATTATATAACCAATTTTGTTTGTCCTTTTTTTTTGTTCAACCTTTGACTTTTTCTACATTAAGTCAACTTTTATTATTTATCAATCCAAATCAGAAACTAGAATTAGTAACATAGTTTTATAAAGAAACAAGAATTAATATTGTAGTTTTATAGGGAAATAATCAAAATAAGATCATCTTACCTAATATTAATTTGTTACTTTTATTCAAATATATACATATAATAATGCAAGTTTAAGTACAATTATGTTACTATTATAATATAGTTTGAGAAGAAAAGAAAATTATCTTTATCCAACTTAATTTTTTTATTGTTAGAGATAAAATAGATGTATTGAATATTATTGTTATGTTATTACAAAGAGTATTAAAGCCTTTATATTTAGGCTACAAGTTGAGTACTGACCAAGTACGTGGGAACCAAATATGTATGGGCACCACGCATACTTGGTGACCAAGTTCTAATAATAGTATACTCTAATAGAATCATGATTCTAGAATAATCTTCAACACTCCACCTCAAGTTAAAAGTCTTATATCACGACTTACAACTTGTTACATAACATAATTTTAAAAATAAAATACTCAAACCAACCATAGCGTGAAATTATTTTATCTTCAGCACTCCCCCTCAAATCGAGGTCATCTTCAATTTGAATAGGGAAAAAAGTTTTTTTTTTATTTTTTTGGCGTCCAAAGTTAGATTTCTCATTTTTGGTATATAACTTCACACATCCACTTTCCGAGGATATCATATGCCGACAATAACCCACAACAAATGTGGAAGACTCTATAGCGAGCGAGAGATGGGAATTGGTTAAACTTACGAAGATACCAACATTGACAAACGTTTGTGCTTGCGGCTACCTTAACCGGACTCTCTATCCTTCAAAAAACAATTACGAAGGACTCCTTGCCTTCCTCAATAATAGAGGGCTCTAGCCTCCCAAAAAATCGAAGGACACTCTTTCCTGAAATCTCGATCCTATGTAATTCTTACTTTTCAATCAACCATCCATTTACATAGTCAACCAGAGAAATAACTTCCAAGGACAAACCATTTTTGTTTCACCACAAAAACAAACAACTTACATGGATTTTTATTTTAGTTTCTCTAAAAAAACAGAAAAACTATAAAAAGAAAAGATACGCGCCATCGACTATGTGCCGCCGACGGCGGAAACAAGATTTCTAGTTGGCCTCCCAATATCAAATTAGCTCTGATACCATGTTAGAGATAAAATACATGTATTAAATATTGTTGTTATATTATTACAAAGTTTACTAAACTCTTATATATAGGCTACAAATTGAGTAGTGGCCAAGTATGTGTGGGAACTAAGTATGTGTGGGTACCAAATACTTGGTGACCAAGTTCTAATAATAATATACTCTAATAGAATCATGATTTTAGAATAATCTTCTAATAGTTATTATTATTATTATTATTAAAATTAGTAAAATATTATTATAATTATAATTTCAACTATAAGATTGATTTAATTAGTAGTTAGATAATATAAATTTCGAAGGAAACAACTTTATTCTGAAAATTATCTTACTTAATATTAAAGTGTTACTATTATTAAATATAAATATAATATACTAATTGACCATATGACCAAGTCAATAATAAAAATTAGTAATATAATTTACAAGAAAACAATCATAAGACATGTTACCTAATTTTAATTTATTACCATTATTAATAAAAATTTATTGCAACTTAGATAATATAGTTTGAAAACAAAATAATTTTTTCACATATATTGTCTTGCCTAACTTGAATTTTTCACTATTAATTAAATATAAGTGTAATTATATTTCAAGAATAAGTAGAATTTTATTATTACTTGGATAATATAATTTTAGAAGGACAGTATTTTCTTATGAGAATCATTTTACCTAACAAGTCCAGTAATATATTTGTAAAAAAAAATTAACAAAATATTTACATTATCACAACTCTATAATAAGACCAGCTAGTATGTATGTATGTATGTATGTATGTATGTGTATATATATATATATATATATATATTTCTCATTTGTACTTTATATAATTTATTAGAATCCTAGTTTATGGAAGGAATTTATTATTTTAAAATCCTAATTGGTTTGGGGAAGTTGGTTAGGTTATTATAATTTGGGATGTACTTTTTATGTGACAAACACCAAATAATTATACAATTTATATAGGATTTTTGAGAGCAATTGATTATCTGTTTCTCCTGTTGTCTTATGTAATTCTTCCCCAATTCTTAGTCCCAAAACCTGGTCCCCTCCAGGTGATCCACTATAGTTCTTAGACTGATAACCCAATGCATTATTAGGGAGATTGCATATGTTTGCCAAGGCTATTTGGGGTGCATAGTTATCATAATCTCATGATTCATGATACATATATTACAATTTGGCACGAATCTGGTCTCTAGTGTTATGAAACAGATGGTGAGTAGATTTTATACAAAAGATACATGAATCTTACTATTCGCGTTACATATCTTACACTTTGATACAATTCAACACCCTTACAATTCAAAATTGAAAGTTAAAACAAGTCCTTTTGTTGGTACATTTTTTTTCCTTCCTATTTTGCATTATTCTCTTGGTTAACATGTTTATTAGTCATTTAAGTTAAAATGGTAATACAAAAATAATAGTGATCCACTTGTGATCATGACATGAAAGAGCCCTATGCCCCTATCAAGGAGGATACCTTAAGACGGAACAAGAAGAATGAATCTATTTAGAATGAATTCTTTGAATAAGCAAAATTTATTTAAGGTGCTGTTAGAATTTGAGCCTAAATTTTAGTATTTGGAAGCTCAAATCCATGGACTAATGAATGAGAAATTAACTCCTAAAGATCACCTTGGAAATGATAATAAATACTTGTGGTAAGCCAAGTCCCACATCAGTTAAGAATTAAAGTATTAATCGGTTTATATACAATAAAGTTGCTCTTGGGTTTGGACACCAAGGGCCACCCCACTTTTGTAGAAGGGAGATGACCTAGCCAAAGCTTGGTTTAAACCCGCGTGTCGCCGCCCGACCGTTATTTTAGTAATATTTATCAAAAATTGTATTGGCAACGAAGATCCCCCTGTACTCAAAGATCACGAAATTCGTAGGCAGAAGGTATGTCATTTAGTGAATCTTTCCAAGTTGTTGCTATTATTGAAAAACTACCACCAATGTGGAAAGATTTTAAGAATTATCTCAAGCATAAACGCAAATACATGAAACTTGAAGACTTAATTGTAAGATTAAGCATACAAGAGGACAACCGTGATTCTGAGAAGAACGCGGGAAGTACCTTTGTGGAATATAAAACCAACGTGGTGGAATAAGGTCTGTAGTCTAAAAAGAGAAAGTACTCCAGCAATGGACCTCAACAAGAAACAAATAAGAAGTTCCAAAGCAAATGCTACATTTGTGACAAGCCCGGACATAGGACAAAGGATTGTCGTAAACGCAAAGACCAGAACAAGAAGTCTACACAATCCAATGTAACAGATGGATGATCTTCTTCAAGATGTTTCTGAAATGAACCTTTTAGTGGTTGTTTCTTAAGTAAACATGGTTGAGAATCCCAGGGAATGGTGGGTAGATACTAGAGCAACCTAACATGTGTGTTCTGACAGGAAGATGTTCTCCACATATTAAGAAATTGAGAATAGAGAACAATTGTACATGGGAAATTATTTTTCATCCAAGATTACTGGATAAGGAGAGGTGGCTCTGAAGATGACATCTGGCAAGGAACTCACCCTCAACAACGTGCTCCATGTGCTTGAAATTAGGAAGAATTTAGTGTCAGGATCCCTTCTTAGTCAAAAGGGATTTAAATTGATCTTTGTATCAAACAAGTTTGTCTTGACTAAAAATAGGATGTATGTGGGGAAGTGATATATGAGCAATGAGCTATTCAAAATGAATGTAATGACAATTGTACCTTCCAATATTAATAAAATTATATCTTCTGCGTATATGATGGAGTCATCTAATTTATGGCATGGTAGAATAAGACATGTTAATTATAATATTATACGTAGATTAATTAATATGGAATGTTTATCCAAAATGTGAGATTAACTCTAATCATAAATGTGAAGTTTGCATCGAGGCAAAACTTTGAAAAACTTATTTTAAATCAATTGAAAGTAGGAGTGAGCAATTCGGTTATTAACCGAAAATCGAAATATATACATTTGTGATATCCGAACAAGTAACCGGTTTTTGAGATAACTGAATTACCGAATAGTAAATTCGGTTATTCGGTTAATAACCGAAATCAAGGCTATATCTTTTGAGTTTTGCAGTAAGAGAAGCAGAGCACTTGGACTGGGGATGCGGATGAGAATTGCAATGGGTATAACATACTGCCTCTAGCACATGCACCAACTAAAGCCACCCATTGCCACAAAAATTTGAACTCCTCCGCTGTAAATCTCATCGAAGACTATGCAGTCAAGTTTTTCGATTTTGGTTTCTAGAATGAATTTGTTGCAACTGAGATGGAATCAAATCCATAATCTAACATCTATAGCTTTGGTGTTATATTGGTTGAGATGATAAAACAATTGATTTGATGTTAAATCTTAAGAAAAGAACGAGAAGTGTTTGCCTTAACCAAAAACAGATCTCATCAGATTGCTATTTTAATTTTAAGCTTTAATTTTATTTTTTCTAATTCGGTTATTCAGTTAACTGAATAACCAAAAATTAAAAATCAAACCCGAACCCGAAAATCGGAAATAAAATCGGATATAACCGAATTACAAAAAATACCCGAATAACCAAAAAAATCGGTTAAAAAAATTTGGTTTGGTTCGGTAATTCGGTTTTATCCGTTTTTTGCTCACTCCTAATTGAAAGTACATAACCTCTTGAATTAATACATACTGATATTTGTGATTTAAAGTATATACAAATAAGAGGTCAGAAATACTTTCTTACTTTTATAGATGATTGAACAATATATTGTTATGTTTACTTATTGAGAAGTAAAGATGAGGCTTTGGAAATGTTTATACATTACAAAAATGAGGTTGAGAACCAACTTGATAAAAAGATCATTAGAAGCGATAGAGGTGGGGTATATGAATTCCCTTTTGTTGAAATTTATTCACAACATGGTATAATACACCAAACAATTGCACCTTATTCACCACAACAAAATGGTGTTGTAGAAATAAAGAATAGAACTTTGAAAGAAATGATGAATGCATTATTATTAAGTTCTGGGCTAACTCAGAATTTGTGGCGATTTTTTCAACAAATTATATTCTCAACCGAATACCTCAAAAGAAGTAATGCAAAAGTAATGGTTCCTCAGAATTTGTGGGGGGGAAGCAATTCTTTCAGCAAATTATATTCTCAAAAGTGCGAGGATGTTTAGCAAAAGTAATGGTTCCTCCACAAAAAAGGTGAAAATATGACCGAAAACAATAGATTGTATATTCATTGGCTATACTAATAATAGCAGTGCATATAGATTTTTGGTTAATAAATCAAAAATAGAGGAAATACATAAATATATTATTATTGAGTCAAAAGATGTTGAATTCTTTGAAACAATATTTCCTAATAAAAAGGAACAAGAACCAAGTTCTAATGAACAAGAAACAAGTTCAAACAAAAGAACTTATGACATTGTTAGTGACAGTGATCATGGATTAGAAGATATTGAAGAACTTAGACGTAGTAAACGTGCTAGAATATCAAAATCTTATACTCCGGATTTTAAAACTTATTTGTTAGAAAATGAGCCTCAAACTTATAGAGAAGCAGTGTCGAGTCCCGAAGCTCCATATTGGAAAGAGACTGTAAATAGTGAAGTAGAATCCATTCTGCACAATCATACGTGAATATTAGTAGATCTCCCACCCGATTCTAAATCTCTTGGATACAAGTGGATATTCAAGAAGAAAATGAAAGCAGATAGATCTATAGACAAATATAAAGCAAGACTTGTAATCAAAGGATACAAACAAAAGAAGGGTTTGAATTATTTTGATACTTATTTTCCTATGAAAAGAATATCCTCAATTAGGATGTTAATAGCCATTGCAGCTATATATAATTTAGAGATACATCAAATGGATGTGAAAACAGCTTTCTTGAATGGAGATTTAAAAGAAGAAATCTACATGGAACAACCAGAAGGGTTTATTGTTCCAAGACAAGAAAAGAAAGTTTGTCGACTTGTGAAGTCCCTTTATGGATTAAAACAAGCACCTAAACAATGGCATGAAAAATTTAACAGTGCAATGTTGTCAAATGATTTCATGATAAATGAGTAACAAATGTGTGCATGTCAATGACACTGATAAAAGGTGTGTCATTATTTATCTTTATGTAGATGATATACTCATTATGGGTAGTAATAATGAAATCATTAAAACTATTAAAAGAATGTTAAATAATATGTTTGACATGAAAGACATGGGTGTTGCCGATGTAATATTAGGAATTAAAATTTTTAAAACATCGGATGGGTTAGTGTTATCACAATCACACTATATTGAGAAAATACTCAGGAAATTCAATCAATACGATTGCAATCCCGTGGGAACATCGGTAGATATAAATCTATACTTGTCAAAAAATAAAAGAGAGCATATCACAACCTGAATATGCATAAATAATTAGAAGCCTTATGTACGTAATGAATTGTACACTGCCTGACATAGCATATGCTGTCAATAAATTGAGTAAATTTACAAGTTATTTAGGATAAAATCACTGGAAAGCGATTGTAAAGAGTTTTAAGGTATTTAAAATACACTCTAAACTTTGGATTATATCCAACAGTACTTGAAGGATACTGTAATGCGAACTGGATATCGGATACAAAAGACTCTAAATCCACAAGTGGTTTCGTATTTACACTGTTGTTTTGATAAATGTTATTTATTATCAAAACTGTGACATTTTGGGAAGCGTTATCTGCCGAACAGACGCGTCAATACTGCGTCGTTTTGGGAAGCACTATGTCTGAACGGACTCCCTTAAACTACGTCGTTTTTGCCTAAACGGATGTGCCCTTTATGCCAAAGCCTAAAACTACGTCGTTTTTTGCCCGAAGAGACGCACCCTTTTTGCTAAAGTCAAAAACTACGTTGTTTTTGGCTTAAATGTCTTTTTAGGGGGTTGTGTCCCTTCTGATAGGTCACTAATCCCTCCTATAAATAAATAAGGGGTTCAACCAATTCATTCATTCAATTCACAAGCATTTCTAGTCTTCTAGTATTCATTATTCATAGTTCAGTTAGAGAGAGTTCTGAGTAGGATTTCCAGTAGTCGGTTTTAGGTTGGGGTGCGAATAGTATACGATTCATGAGTCCGGGTTTCCAATTTGCGAACAATTTTACGATTTAACATCTATGTTTGGGTGTAGGGAGTTCAAAATCTGTCCCTATTATAACATGTATATGTTGTGAGTTTATACTTCCTCCGTTCCAAAATATAGATCATTTTTAACTTTTTGAAGTTAACTAGAGACATTCTCAAACTCAAAATTGACATACATTCATTTAATTTTAGTAAATATAAAGATGAATATTGTAAACTATCTAAAATGTACTACTAATTCTAATATTTATTGTTTCGTAGTTTTTAATGAATCTTATCAATTTTGAGTTTTAAAGTATTTTTTTATATTTTCTGTTCTCTGCTGTCTATACAACAATCTTCGCTAATCTCGTAAGAAATAACTGAAAAGCTCTTCCTGGTAATGGACAGATACAGGGAAGTTATACATGTGGGGAAAGAAATTCCAAGGATCATCAATTAGGGGTTCCTGGACTGCCAGAGGTACAAACATCTCCTGCTGAAGTCAAGTTTCTTATAGAGGAAGACGGATTAGGAATTCACAAGGTGCTCTCTGTAGCGCTTGGTGCTTCTCATGCCATGTGCTTGGTGTTGAGGTTAGGTTGCTAAAATGTAGACTTTTGGGTTTGGAGCCATTTCATTAGACTAAAGCAGGGCAAAAGATTGAGTACTTGGTGACATCTTTAATAGAGGTGATAAATTGTCCTACAAAAACAGTTGCGAGATATAGAGAATGCTGTTTCCCGAATGCAACAATTTACTGCCATTGCCTCTTCTATGATACGACTGATGCTTCGTCTACAACCTGAGAATGAAGCTACAAGGATAGGATGCTTTTAAATTCTGTATTGCCCTTGAAATTTCAACACAAAAAAGAAAAAAAAAATACCCGAAGCTAGAGGTCTGGTAGGTCATAAAGCGGACCTAATTGAAGCTGGTCTTCAGTTTTTATCAAATGGGGCAATATTATTCAAACTTGGGGGAGTTTTGAAATGTACTTGGAGGAGTTTTGAAATGTTGCAACAGATTTAGGGTAATGTTGCTACGAAGTTGTGTTAAAATGGTGTATATTGTGCTCAACTACAGTTTTAGCAATGCCCCTAAATCAAAGTAGCCAAGTTAGATCATTTCAATGATTTATTTTTTCAATTTTTTTCTGAACAAAAGATCGTGTTTAAGTACACTACCTGAAACATATAGAGTTGTTTTTAAATTTTGAAAGAATGGACTTCAAAAGGTAAAGCCGTTTTGACCAAGAAAAATGATATATTTTGCAATTTCGTGTATGGTTTTTTTATTGCTAATTGTTTGGTTAACGGTTAGTGGTAACTCTTTTATTCATATATGTTGTAATACCTGGTAAAATAAAATAAAATAAAATAATAGTAATAGTAATAATAAATAAATAAAATAATTAAATAATATTTAAATTCATATTTTAATTGGGCTTTTCTTATGTCTGGGTCAATTTGTATTTAATTTGTGTTGACTATAATAAGTATGTGATTATATTAATTTGGGCTTTTATACTAATTGGGTCTAATTTGTATTTGGGTGATATTAAAATTCTATTAAAATTAGAAGACACAATAAGTTATATAAATTAACAAGTAAAACTTAATTAGACTCTCATAAGCTTTATACGTGACTGAGGGAAAGAAAAATAAGAAGCAGAAGTCGGCTGAATTTTTTCACAATTGCTGATACCAGACGAAAGGAAAAGAAAAGGAAAATTGATTAATGTAAAATCTTTATTTGTTCATAAATATTATGTATGTATCAAAATAGCGGTGATAGTTGCTATTGAAATTGTTTGGTTGGAAATCGTGCCATGTATGTGTATATATATACATATATATACAAGTTGGATCAGGTCCGGACCTTCCGGACGGGAGAAAATTCAGACATTTTTTTTGTTTTTTTAAAACAACTAAAAAAATAAATAAAAAATTATGGTACTGAAATTTTCCCATAATATAATGTTTTGGACGTGATTTGAATACCTATACCAAAAAATGGTGGTACAGTCTGCACAGATTCTACCACCATGTTTTGTTATACGTACCCAAAACACTGTATTATGAAAAAATTTTAATTCCATAATTTTTTTTAGTTGTAAAAAAAAATTCGAATTTTGATCCGGTCCATGAGTCCGGACCTGATCCGGACTATATATATATATATATATATATATATATATATATATATATATATATATATATATATATATGGATTCCATCCACAGCAACCGGTTGTTGGGAGCAACCCATTTTTGGTCAGCCGCTACAGCCTGTACCGACTCTTATGTAATTTTTTTTATAAGCCGATACAGGCTGTAGCGGCTGACCAAAAATGGGTTGCTCCCAACAACCGATTGTTGTGGATGGAATCCCATATATATATATATATATAATAGCAATGATGGGAGTATGGTAATATATATTAGTATATATATAAACTGTTTGCTTTGTCAGGTATATGTATATATATAAGGTACAGTTTTGTTATAAAAAAAAAGTTTTCATGATGCAAAAAAAGATAAGCTGCTGTAAGTAATAAGGAGTGGATTGTTTGCAGCAGTGCAGGCGAATTTTGTTATATATATATATATATATATATATATATATATATATATATGTAGTATATTTCGTTAATTTTAGTTATATTTCGTTAATTTAAATTATATATATTATATATTAATAAACTTTTGGCCATGAAATTTATAAACGGAATTAGTAAATTAAATTGAAGTTTATATATTAATTTGAATTAATTAATTTTGTGGACATAGTTATAAAAGTTTTAATAATAAATAAAATAGTATTATGTTATTAATGATTGTATTGTAATAAAATCTTATTAAATTATTTAAATTGAATGGAAAGAATTTAAAGAGTTATACTTAGTATATAAATTTTGGAGTATTAATAATTGATTTAAGGCGATTATTAAATGTACCTTGAATGAATTGCGAATTATTTTAGAGTTTATGAGTTGGATTATATTTAATTTGAGGTGAATATGTTTATGTGGTGAATAACGTTTCGTATTTGATATCGTTGGCACTTGAGGGTAAGATTTTGTGTAGTGTGCTATAAATGCGTTGGAAGTATCAGGTACGGATTTCGTACTCTTTCAGCGATACTCTTGTTAAATTTGATTTGTTCGTTTGTTTCATTATTTCGAATTCTGTTATGATTTCACATAATTGTTTCTTGTGAAATAAATATATTAATTTCATTTTGAAGTTGATACATATGACTCGTATTTGTACTATTTGAATTAAGTTATCATGTTTAATATTTATTTTTGATAATTATAGAGCGGTACATGTTGTTACCTTCTTTTTGAGACATTGTGACTATAATTTGATTTGGTTCAACATGTATATATAGAACATTTTTGTTGGTATTATGTCGCATGTGTTGTGACATAGTATTTTTGCTAGAATATATCGTATGGTATACTTGAGCTATAACCACTTGTGGGGGTACCGCATGCATGTCGTCTTGGTACGAGAGACATGACACTTTCCGTGACAGTGTGATTAGTCCACGACGTCTCTGTTTTGAGCTCCGGAGGAAGTGGGCCATTTGGTATTTTGTTGTGGGAGGTGTATGGGTTAACCCTAGTTTTTTGTTATGAGGATTTGTGATGTTGTGCCTAAACACACCTATCCGATTTGCATACATTTGTATTCGCGGTCTAATGTGTGATTTGCCTGTGTGGCATCATTTGACTTGCATGTGTGTCATTGTTTTGACTTGCCTGTGTGGCAATGTATATTTTTGAGCTCACTCGGTATGAAATAACACCCAACCATTTGATTCAACCTATTATTTCATTGTATTAGTTTTATTTGTTTATATTCAATTCAATTCATTGAGTTAGTTACTTCAGTTCGTTATTTCTTTATTCTTATATTGGTTTCGTTAATTCTGTTGATTCGAATATATTCCATTCAGATCATTGGAGATTATATTTTCGTCCGTATTTACACTTGAGACTTTGTTCAGTATTTTGTCTCAGTTGTTTTCGTATATCAATTGTATATCTTTTGTATATCTGTATCCGTACTGGACAATTGGTTCATGCTGTGTTTTTCGTCTGGCAGGTTTGCAGGGGTGATTCAGGGCTAGTGTGATGAGAGAGTTGTCTTTGACCATCTAGGTTGTTTCGATTTTTGGTTTTGGTTATTTTGACTCTAGTTGGAGAATTCTAATTAGTACTTCATTGATGAATATCTGTGACGCCTCCAAAATAGGTATACATCACCCATCTTGAGTATCCAAATACATGGTACAAAATTAAAATACAACTTAATTATACAACTGTCGTGTAAAGTACGACAAAATAGAAGCTGGGAGTTTCAACACGAATATTATCTTCTAGACAATATCCAAACTCAAATTCAATATTATTACATTTATTTTCACATTACTTCACAAAATAGTGAGGACTACTACTGCAAACATCTGGACCGTTACTCCGTTCCATGACTCGTCCAAGCTATATTCTCATTTTCTGAAGAGAACAATGAAATAAAGGGTGAGCTCAACTAGCCCAGTAAGAAATATTATGACTAAGATAATGCAGAATAAATTATCCTCAGCCTTCAATAGTATAACTGATAGAATACAATAGACAATAAGTTTTAGATCAACAACTGCAGCGAAAATAAGCAATCCATTAGAAGAGTAAAGTAGAACATAAAATCTACTATCTTTCTATGATTTAAAAAGTTTTTTATCAACTTTATCGCTGAGACTCAGCTTAATAAATAAACCACATCATCGAATCATCCCTGCACCACGGCCAAGGATATTCATGTAATCATCAATGGTCATGATTATACCGAATAATCTCTGGTCATAATCATCCCAACAACTGTCCATCAATGAACTACAGGCCAATGAGGACTTTTACCATATCATTCGTTACATTACGGTCATGATTATACCGAATAACTCTTGGTCATAATCATACTAAGTCCATCTATGCACGTAAGCCAAAGATGATTTTCATCACAATATAAACACGATGATGATGACGATGACATAATAATTCAATAAAACAAGTTCAAGAATAAATTTTAAAGATTTATAATTTAATTTATCCAGAAATCAATAACGTCCAAATTGTCAACATGATACTGCTTTGTGGGGTAAAATTTAAGAATAATATTCATATACCAAAATAATTTGGACAGAAAAGAAATATATTTTTCGGGTGAACCCCGACACAAAAAGTGCCCCGAATACCCGAGTGAATGATACTAGAGTGAATAGTAATCGGGGTGAATAGTAACCCGTGAGTAGTAACTCATAAAAGAAAAAATACCAAAGAAAATGATATTTTATGAAGAGTACAAAAGAAATGATATCTCATATAAGTATAATAGAATATACGAAACTACAAATGGATTTTCACCCGCCATGCGGTAATCCACGTAGAATGTGACAACCCGAGAATTTAGAAAATTTATTAAAATCTTAAATGATTGGTTTAAGGTGAAATAATAGACCTAGACAGAAAATAAGTGTATGTGTTTGATATTTTCAGGAAGGAATTTTGAGGATTTAAAAATTCTTATGATGGATTATTCAGGATTAAGGATATATATGAATATATTCTGTGTATATGGCATTATATGTGAACAGAAGTGGTTTAGGGTCAAGGGTTGACCAAATAAATTAAACATGTGTCAAACCCTAATCGTATATATTAAGAACGTCCACGTTTAGTTATAAAAAAAAATTATTACGATTTATAAGAAACCCTAGAAATTGGTTCTTGAAACCCTAATTTCAGTACCGGGAATCCGAAATCCTAATTCGGTATTTGAAACCCTAATTTGGGAAGTCAAAGGCTAAATATAATGGCTTAAATATTTGTGACTATATATTAGGGATAACTCTAATTGTTAAATTAGAAATCCTAATATTTTTTATAAAACCCTAAGGGATTAAAAGTTATGTGTGTAATGAATATGAACATTATATGATAGTTTATATATTTTTGTAATATAAACAAATAAAAGAATTAAGTTATGTAACCTAATATATATGTATTGGGTGTGATAATTAAATAACCTAATAGGTTATGGTATGAGAGAATATTATTATTTATAATATATACTAATTCTAAGAGATTTATTTTATATATCTCAAATGATTAATTTTATAACCTAATTTTAGCAAGTCTAATTGGGTTAAGGAAATAAATGTGCATGAGTAAGGATTTAAGTTATAATGGAGGAAATGAAAACCCTAATTAAATGATTTGGGTTGGAAAAGAATTAATAGTATTGGACTATGTTAATTTACATGGCCTAAACAAATTAAATTTTAAGTCCAATATATTATTTATTGATAGCCCAAAAGATGGAAATGGTGACCCAAATTTAAGCCCAATTAAGGAGGGACATATTGGACATTTGGTATGCTAAATAAGAATTAAAAAAAAAAGAAATCAATTATTGATATGGAAATGTCCATTTTACCCTTTTTGTACCATTTAGTGCATTATTGGTGAAATAATTGTGTATTATTGCTATCAATCTCCACAATTTCGGCCAATCATCTTTAATTCATCCTATGAGCTCTATTATTGCTAACAAATTGATTAAACTACAAATCACATTCATTGAATCAATAATTTGGAAGCTTAAAAGTAAGAAATACCTTAATTTAGTTTTCATTTTCACCAAGCCATCCTCTCTCTAAAAATTTGTGTATGAGAGAGAGAGAGAGAGGGAGAGAGAGAGATGTGGTGTTTGGCCACTCCAAGAGGAGAAGGAGAAGAAAAGACTTTGATCTTCATACATCCAAGATCCATCACATAGGTGGAAGAAAAAGATATGCCATGGAACTAAAGGTATAAAAATTTCCTAAACTCAAAACTCTAGTTAGTTTATGTGTTTTGTGATGGTTATTTTTGACCAAGTGTTGAACTTATGATTTTGAATCATATGAGGGTAGGTCTACATGAAATATGAAATTTTATGGTTAGATATTGCCATTTTTAGGGTTGATAAGCTTGAACAAAGAAGAAGAACCAAAATAATTTTTTTAAATGAATTGGTAACTGCTGCCCCTAAACAGAAAATTCCGGATTTTTTTGGATGGTCTAAAAATTCTGGACTTTTGATATGTTGTAGTAAACTGTTTAAGCTTTCCATAGACTCTGGAACGGACTAATTCGGACTCCGGATTTTTAAATGAATTACTCAATTAGGTTGAAAAATGAGCAAGTTATGGGATTTCTCCCAAACTACACAAAGCTAATAAAAACTGTTAAAATAACAGTTTGTAACATCCACTTTCGGGATAATTTCCTGGAGCTTAACATGTCCAAATATGGATTGTGATAGTTGAAAACTGTAGTTCGGAAAGATAGGAATCCAACAAAATTGACGGTTCATTAATCGGAGTTATAGATTTCATTCTATTTAAGTTTTGGTAAAGGACTCCAAAACTGCAAATGTGCAAAAGTAAACTGCCAAAAATTTTCCGGGGGCTGTTTCGGACATTTATTTAATGATAAAAATACGGCCTTTTGGGAAATGAAAATATATGGTATTATGTAGCTCGTGTCCAAAAATGAGCTAATTCCGAGTTAAAACGGCCAAGTTATGACTATTCTAATTTTTGTGAGTTTCCGACGGAAACGGCTATAACCGGAGTTCTACAACTCCGATTGCCACGAAATTTAAAATGGAGCGTCACGTTAACATGTATAAGGTTATGTCAAAAGATGGACATTTCTGGAGTTAATCACGAGGTAGCTAATTTTCTTAAGTCATGCACTAATTCTGATTTTTGAAAAATAGTAAAAGAAATTGAAAAATTACGGAAAAATACTTTTTATGTATGAAATACATGTATATATGTTTGACCAAAGGATAAAAAAATAATAAGTTGATTTGGAATTTTCGTGAAGAAGAATAGTGATTTCAGGATACTGAAATGAAATCCGTCTTACTGAAATGGTATTTCGATATACTAAGATGTTATCTAATTTACTAGGATAACATATAAAAATGAATAACTTATAAGTACAAGTTATGATGTGATTAAAAGAATATCAAAGTATAATAAGAACATTAAGACTTAAAACCTAATGTCTAATACTTAACTATATGTTATGACTAACCGAATGATCTATTATAGGTTTTATATGCTGTATAGACTGATAGGATTATGTGTTATGTGTTATGTGTTTAGGTTATTTTATAACGATGATGATATTATTCTAATATTGGAGATCTATATTATTAATATTAGGTCTTCGGGAGAAGCGTATTATATTGCGCTACGGTAATCAACGGTTCAGGCAAGTTTTTTCAAGTTCTTTTTACTTCAACTCTTTTAAGAGTGGTTAAAGACAGATATGCTTATGATTTTTACTCTGTACATCTTGCATGTATAAGTCAGGTATGAAAGGCTGATCACCTTCATTACCAGTTGGTCCAGATATATTATTTTTCATGTTCAATACTTGTTCAGTCAAAGATTTGTTCATGCTAATTCACAAATACATTGTGAAGGATAGCCAGCTTATTATTCAAACTTTTTCCATCATGATGTATCTTTACATTATTTTTAAACTTGATGGGAAACTTTCATGCTCACCCTTGCTATATCATGACAAAACATTGCAGATAAGGCGAATACGGCTAGATACAGAAAAAGGATAATGTCAAGTTCAGCTTGGTACAGAATGTGAAGTTAAGTTGTAAAGTATGTTGAAGAATAGTATTGTCATGTGCTAGATAGTTCATGATTGTGTATAAGTGAAGGTTATTCGATACTGGGGAAATGTGTGTAAAGTTTAATGTATAAACAATTTATGTTTATATCTTCCGCAAACAGTTGTAGAATTAGCGAACCGGATCCGTGGCGATTCGGGACCCGGATTCGGGGACGCTACAGTTGGTATCAGAGCTGTTGGTTATGAAGCTTAGGTAGCAATACCTGAGACCAATAACCGCAGTAATTAGGATAAGTACTAACTCACATAGAGTTAGTTGAAGAATCTCGCAGGGTCAAAAAGTTAGGTTTAAGTATGGTACCATTGTACTCGATACTAGTTGATGTATGGTATCTGGGCTAAACGATTCCTTCATAGAGCGGAGGTATATACGAACTAGCAACTCGGAACCTAGTTTGTTGGTTGTTTGTGGGAAACCACTCAGCGTACCATATTGAAAACTGTTAGAGACTTGATATGTATCAAGTATAAGAAATAGATAGATAGAGTCTAAGAGATTATAAGTGTAAGGATAAGAGATCGTAAAACAAAACGATCACAGAATATCAATGAATCGTAATATATACGATGAGATCACTCCGTGATCTGATGAGGTTATGGTATGGAGAAAGATCCAGAGAATGATAAAAAGTTCACAACAAGATCGCTGTGTATGAATTGTACTATAAATTGGTACAGATCCAGAAGAGAATTATGAATACGAATTAATTTCGTATGGAGAATGGGATTAGTGTTAGGTGGGGATTCAATTGAGGACTCATGTCGGCAGCTGAGTTGTATGATTCTTCGTGTGGGAGCTGAATTGTACTTGGTATAAAAACCACTTAGTTTCTGGCACTGATAATCATTGAAATGTTTTTGTCGCGCTATTTGCTATATGCATATTCAGAGGGTGATTCCTTTCTCATGTGTATAACAGGTAGATAGGTCATAAATAGAGGATATAAGGTTAAGTACGAGTTCTTAAAACTCATACTTATGGTAAGTTCGTGACTCATGATTATATGGAATGTTTATGGACCTCGTAGCGAATGGACGTCAAAGGTCTGTCTAGGAAAGTTCTTAAACTCATATGATTGTGGTAAGTTCCTGAGCTCATAAGTGTGGTAAGTTTGATGAACTGGGTATAGTTGTGTGTTAATGAAGAATTGAAGATTATAGGAACAGATAGACTGTTAAGCAAATGATTATTAGTAAAAGTGTTAGGTTTTCCTAAACTCCTAGCTATGCTAAACTTCGAATTTTTGACATCAAGCTAAATACGCACTATGTGCTTTTGAAAAAAAAATGAATTTTTATTCTCAACTCCTGGTGATTATTGTGTATGCGTGGACTTCGGGCCATCGACACCTCGTTACCTGTTGAGATGATGAAACTGATTTGCAAAGATTTTTGAAACGGTTTAAAGTACAGTCTATGCTACTTATTTCGGCTAGACGCAAATGATTTGAAGTATCAAAAGTTATTTTTAATTATCACTTATGTACCATGTAACCTGGTGCAGAGATGATAAAAAAAACTGATGGAGTCATCAATGCAGTATTACTTAGTGTTGGATGTGATCTCAGGATCGTCAGCCCGCTATGGTATGATGTAGTATGATAAAATCACCAAATGACGGAATCCTCAACGGACTGTAAATACTGTGCGGCATCATGACGTCATTTTCGAAAAATGTTTTCAAAAAGTTTAATTTGCCAATGGGGTTTGGCTATACTTAAATAATTCTATTGAACTGAATTATCGATATGGGTCTATGCTATTCGATTCAGCTAGACTAATGTTTATGAAAACTCTAAGTGTTCATTGAAAGAAATTTCCCGAACCAAATTGTTTTGGTGCGGAATCCTATGATAAGTCTGAGGTGAACAACCCTGAAAATGGGGATATACTAATTGGATAGAATATTCCAATTTAAGGACGCATATAGTCGTTCGGATTACTAAGGTACAATAGACTGATTATCTAAAGTACCAGAATCGGTAGTTTACCTTCTTCGTGATTGTAAACATACCTATTAAAGAAATTTTTAAGAGGTAGAGCACCTTTCTTTCAAAATTGAAAGAGGTAGCAGGTAGAAATACCCCTAAACCTCGGAGTTCAAAGTTCATAATTTTTATGATCCCTCAGACAGATATGAAAAGTTTTTTTTAACTCTTCAGAGTAATGTTATGGTAGAATGTGATGATGAGTATGAAATAGTGTAAACTCGTTGTGTACGAGTAGAATCTGAGATGATTAAATAAAGGTTATTATGACAACCTAATTTTGATGAATGTTTAGAAGATGTAAACTCCTAGTGAGTAGTTATTGTGAAATGTGATAATAGAAAAGAAATCCTCGAATGAGGAAATTGTAAAGGTTAAATTGAAAATCTAGTTTTGATCAAGAAAATGAGCAGAGATTAGGATGCTTTAATTTCGAGGACGAAATTCTTAGAAGAAGGGGTGAATGTGACAACCCGAGAAATTAAAAATTTATTAAAATCTTACATGATTGGTTTAAGGTCAAATAATAGACCTAGACAGAAAATAAGTGTATGTGTTTGATGTTTTCATAAAGGAATTTTGAGGATTTAAAATTTCTTTTAGTGAATTATTCAGGATTAAGGATATATATGAATATATTCTGTGTATATGGCATTATATGTGAACAGAAGTGGTTAAGGGTCAAGGGTTGACCAAATAAATTAAACATGTGTCAAACCCTAATCGTATATATTAAGAACGTCCACGTTCAGTTATAAAAAAAAATTATTACGATTTATAAGAAACCCTAGAAATCGGTTCTGAAAACCCTAATTTCAGTACCGGGAATCCGAAACCCTAATTTGGGAAGTCAAAGGCTAAATATAATGGCTTAAGTATTTTTGATTATATATTAGGGATAACCCTAATTGTTAAATTAGAAATCCTAATGTTTTGTATAAAACCCTAAGGGATTAAAAGTTATGTGTGTAATGAATATGAATATTATGTGTTTGTTTGTTTATTATATAAACAAATAAAATAAACTAATGTAATCCTAATTATATATTAAGAATGAATGATTGAATAACTTAAGAGTTATGAGTTGGGGGAAATAATAGTGTTTAGATATATACTAACTCTAAGAGATTTATTTTATACATCTCAGTTAATTGATTTTATAACCTAATTTTAGCAATTCTAATTGGGTTAAGGAAATAAATGTGCATGAGTAAGGATTTAAGAAATAAAAAAAATCCTAATTAAATGATTTGGCTTGGAAAAGAATTAATAGTATTGGACTATGTTAATTTATATGGCCCAAAGAATTAAATTTTTAAGTCCAATATATTATTTATTGATAGCCCAAAAGATGGAAATGGTGACCCAAATTTAAGCCCAAATAAGGAGGGATATATTGGACATTTGGTATGATAAAAAAAAAGAATTAAAAAGAAATTAATTATTAATGTGGAAATGTCCATTTTACCCTTTTTGTCCCATTTTGGTGAATAATTGCTAAAGAATCCTATGTTATCTTGCAAAATCTAGCAAATTATTGAGTGGTGAATATTTATAATCTAGCATGTGACTTATAGCTTTCAATTATATCATCCATTTGAGCATCCAATGTATTATACCAATTCAAGATTTGTTAGATTAAAGAGAGAGAGAGAGAGAGAAAGAGAGAAGAGAAGAGAAGAGAAGAGAAGAGAAGAGAAAAGAAGGGAGAGTTTTTGGTGAGACATCAAAGCTCCATAATCAAGCTATGAAGAAGAAGAAGGAGAACATGGTAAGTAAATGTATAAACCCTAATCATAATTTAGTTTATTTCATTTTGGTTGTTTTTGACCAAGTGTTGAACTTATGATTTTGAATCATATGAGGGCAAGTCTACATGATATATGATATTTTATGGTTAGATCTTGCCATTTTTATGGTTCATGAGCTTGAACAAAGAAGAACCAAAACAGTTTTTTTAAATGAATTGGTAACTGCTGCTCCAAAACAGAAAATTCCGGATTTGTTTGGATGGTTTAAAAATTCTGGACTTTTGATATGTTGTATTACACTGTTTAAGCTTTCCATAGACTCCGGAACGGACTAATTCAGACTCCGGATGAAGTAGTTATGACGTTCGGAAGAAGCATAATCAAAACTACGAAAACAAAATTTTTGGAGAAACCAAGCATGATATGGAAATGACCTTATCTTTCATTCTACTTTGAATTTTTGAGTTTGGTCAATTTGTGGAGCTAGATATATGTGTTAAGGGTAAAATCTCTTTGGAATTACTCAATTAGGTTGAAAAATGTGCAAGTTATGGGATTTCTCCCGAACTACACAAAGCTAATAAAAACTGTTAAAATAACAGTTTGTAACAGCCACTTCCGGGCTAATTTCCGGGTGCTTAACATGTCCAAATATGGATTGTGATAGATGAAAACTGTAGTTCGGAAAGATAGGGATCCAACAAAATTGACGGATCATTAATTGGAGTTATAGATCTCATTTTATTTAAGATTTAGTAAAGGACTCCAAAACTGTCAAAGAGCAAAAGTAAACTGCCAAGAATTTTCCGTGGGCTGTTTCGGCAATTTATTTTGTGAGAAAAATTCCAGTATTTCGGGAAATGAAAATATATGGTATTATGTAGCTCGTGTCCAAAAATGAGCTAATTCCGAGTTAAAACGGCCAAGTTATGACTATTCTAATTTTTGTGATTTTCCGACAGAAATCGCTATAACCGGAGTTCTACAACTTCGATTGCCACGAAATTTAAAATGGAGCATCACGTTAACATATATAAGGTTATGTCAAAAGATGGACATCTCTGGAGTTAAGCACGAGGTTGCTAATTTTCTTAAGTCATGCACTAATTATGATTTTTGAAAAATTGTAAAAGAAATTGAAAAATTACGGGAAAATACTTTTTATGTATGAAATACATGAATATATGTTTGACCAAAGGATAAAAAAATAATAAGTTGATTTAGAATTTTCGTGAAGAAGAATAGTGATTTCAGGATACTGAAATGAAATCCGTCTTACTGAAATGGTATTTCGATTTACTAAGATGTTATCTAATTTACTAGGATAACATATAAAAATGAATAACTTATAAGTACAAGTTATGATGTGATTAAAAGAATATCAAAATATAATAAGAACATTAAGACATAAAACCTAATGTCTAATACTTAATTATATGTTATGACTAACCGAATGATCTATTATAGGTTTTATATGCTGTATAGACTGATAGGATTATGTGTTATGTGTTATGTGTTTAGGTTATTTTATAACGATGATGATATTATTCTAATATTGGAGATCTATATTATTAATATTAGGTCTTCAGGAGAAGCGTATTATATTGCGTTACGGTAATCAACGGTTCAGGCAAGTTTTTTCAAGTTCTTTTTACTTAAACTCTTTTAAGAGTGGTTTCAGACAAATATGCTTATGATTTTTACTCTGTACATCTTGCATGTATAAGTCAGGCATGAAAGGCTGATCACCTTCATTACCAGTTGGTCCTAGATATATTATTTTTCATGTTCAATACTTGTTCAGTCAAAGATTTGTTCATGCTAATTCACAAATACATTGTGAAGGATAGCCAGCTTATTATTCAAACTCTTTCCATCATGATATATCTTTACATTATTTTTAAACTTGCTGGGCAACTTTCATGCTCACCCTTGCTATATCATGATAAAACATTGCAGATAAGGCGAATACGGCCAGATACAGAAAAAGGATAATGCCAAGTTCAGCTTGGTACAGAATGTGAAGTTAAGTTGTAAAGTATGTTGAAGAATAGTATTGTCATGTGCTAGATAGTTCATGATTGTGTATAAGTGAAGGTTATTCGATACTGGGGAAATGTGTGTAAAGTTTAATGTATAAACAATTTATGTTTATATCTTCCGCAAACAGTTGTAGAATTAGTAAACCGGATCCGCGACGATTCGGGACCCGGATTCGGGGATGCTACAGGTATGGTATGGAGAAAGATCCAGAGAATGATGAAAATTTTACAGCAAGATCGCTGTGTATGAATTGTACTATAAATTGGTGCAGATCCGGAAGAGAATTATAAATACGAATTAAATTCGTATGAAGAAGGGATTAGTGTTAGGTGGGGATTCAATTGAGGACTCATGTCGGCAGCTGAGTTGTATGATTCTTCGTATGGGAGCTGAATTGTACTTGGTGTAAAAACCACTTAGTTTCTGGCACTGATAATCATTGAAATGTTTATGTCGCGTTATTTGGTATATGCATGTTCAGAGGGTGATTCCTTTCTCAGGTGTATAACAGATAGATAGGTCATATGTAGAGGATATAAGGTTAGTTACGAGTTCTTAAAACTCATACTTATGGTACGTTCGTGACTCATGATTATATGAAATGTTTATGGACCCCTCAGCGAATGGACGCCAAAGGTCTGCCTAGGAAAGTTCTAAAGCTTATATGATTGTGGCAAGTTCCTGAACTCATAATGTGTGGTAAGTTTGACGAACTGGGTATAGTTATGTGTGAATAAGAATTGAGGATTATAGGAACAGATAGATTGTTAAGCAAATGATTATTAGTAAAGGTGTTAGGTTTCCTAAACTCTTAGCTATGCTAAACTTCGAATTTTTGACATCAAGCTAAATACGCACTATGTGCTTTCGAAAAAAAAAATGAATTTTATTCTCAACTCCTGGTTATTATTGTGTATGCGTGGACTTCGGGCCATCGACACCTCGTTACCTGTTGAGATGATAAAACTGATTTGCAAAGATTTTTGAAACGGTTTAAAGTACAGTCTATGCTACTTATTTCGGCTAGACGCAAATGATTTGAAGTATCAAAAGTTATTTTTAATTATCACTTATGTACCATGTAACCTAGTACAGAGATGATAAAAAAATGATGGAGTCATCAATGCAGTATTACTTAGTGTTGGATGTGATCTCAGGATCGTCAGCCCGCTATGGTATGATGTAATATGATAAAATCACCAAATGACGGAATCCTCAACGGACTGTAAATACAGTGCGACATCATGACGACATTCTCGAAAAATGTTTTCAAAATTTTAATTTGCCAACGAGGTTTGGCTATACTTAAATAATTCGATTGAACTGAATTATCGACATGAGTCTATGCTATTCGATTCAGCTAGACTAATGTTTATGAAAACTCTAAGTGTTCATTGAAAAAAATTTCCCGAACCAAATTGTTTTGGTGCGGAATCCTATGATAAGTCTGAGGTGAACAACCCTGAAAATGGGGATATACTAATTGGATAGAATATTCCAATTTAAGGACGCATATAGTCGTTCGAATTACTAAGGTACAATAGACTGATTATCTAAAGTACCAGAATCGGTAGTTTACCTTCTTCGTGATTGTAAACATACCTATTAAAGAAATGTTTAAGAGGTGGAACACCTTTCTTTCGTAATTGAAAGAGGTAGCAAGTAGAAATACCCCTAAACCTCGGAGTTCAAAGTTCATAATTTTTTATGAACCCTCAGACAGATATGAAAAGTTTTTTTTAACTCTTCAGAGTAATTTTGTGGTAGAATGTGATGATGGGTATGAAATAATAAAAACTCGTTGCGTACGAGTAGAATCTGAGACGATTAAATAAAGGTTATTATGACAACCTAGTTTTGATGAATGTTTAGAAGATGTAAACTCCTAGTGAGTTGTTATGGTGGAATGTGAAGATAGAAAAGAAATCCTCTAATGAGGAAATTGTAAAGGTTAAATTGAAAACCTAGTTTTGATCAAGAGAATGAGCAGAGATTAGGATGCTTTAATTTCGAGGACGAAATTATTAGAAGAAGGGGTGAATGTGACAACCCGAGAAATTAAAAATTTATTAAAATCTTAAATGATTGATTTAAGGTGAAATAATAGACCTAGACAGAAAATAAGTGTATGTGTTTGATATTTTCAGGAAGGAATTTTGAGGATTTAAAAATTCTTATGATGGATTATTCAGGATTAAGGATATATATGAATATATTCTGTGTATACGGCATTATATGTGAACAGAAGTGGTTAAGGGTCAAGGGTTGACTAAATAAATTAAACATGTGTCAAACCCTAATCGTATATATTAAGAACGTCCACGTTCAGTTATAAAAAAAATTATTACGATTTATAAGAAACCCTAGAAATCGGTTCTTGAAACCCTAATTTCAGTACCGAGAATCCGAAACCCTAATTCGGTATTTGAAACCCTAATTTGGGAAGTCAAAGGCTAAATATAATGGCTTAAGTATTTGTGATTATATATTAGTGATAACCCTAATTGTTAAATTAGAAATCCCAATATTTTGTATAAAACCCTAAGGGATTAAAAGTTATGTGTGTAATGAATATGAACATTATATGATAGTTTATATATTTTTGTAATATAAACAAATAAAAGAATTAAGTTATGTAACCTAATATATATGTATTGGGTGTGATAATTAAATAACCTAATAGGTTATGGTATGAGAGAATATTATTATTTATAATATATACTAATTCTAAGAGATTTATTTTATATATCTCAAATGATTAATTTTATAACCTAATTTTAGCAAGTCTAATTGGGTTAAGGAAATAAATGTGCATGGGTAAGGATTTAAGTTATAATGGAGGAAATGAAAACCCTAATTAAATGATTTGGGTTGGAAAAGAATTAATAGTATTGGACTATGTTAATTTACATGGCCCAAAGAATTAAATTTTAAGTCCAATATATTATTTATTGATAGCCCAAAAGATGGAAATGGTGACCCAAATTTAAGCCCAATTAAGGAGGGACATATTGGACATTTGGTATGCTAAATAAGAATTAAAAAAAGAAAGAAATCAATTATTGATATGGAAATGTCCATTTTACCCTTTTTGTACCATTTAGTGCATTATTGGTGAAATAATTGTGTATTATTGCTATCAATCTCCACAATTTCGGCCAATCATCTTTAATTCATCCTATGAGCTCTATTATTGCTAACAAATTGATTAAACTACAAATCACATTCATTGAATCAATAATTTGGAAGCTTAAAAGTAAGAAATACCTTACTTTAGTTTTCATTTTCACCAAGCCATCCTCTCTCTAAAAATTTGTGTATGAGAGAGAGAGAGAGGGAGAGAGAGAGATGTGGTGTTTGGCCACTCCAAGAGGAGAAGGAGAAGAAAAGACTTTGATCTTCATACATCCAAGATCCATCACATAGGTTGAAGAAAAAGATATGCCATGGAACTAAAGGTATAAAAATTTTCTAAACTCAAAACTCTAGTTAGTTTATGTGTTTTGTGATTGTTATTTTTGACCAAGTGTTGAACTTATGATTTTGAATCATATGAGGGTAGGTCTACATGATATATGAAATTTTATGGTTAGATATTGCCATTTTTAGGGTTGATAAGCTTGAACAAAGAAGAAGAACCAAAATAGTTTTTTTTAAATGAATTGGTATCTGCTGCCCCTAAACAGAAAATTCCGGATTTTTATGGATGGTCTAAAAATTCTGGACTTTTGATATGTTGTAGTACACTGTTTAAGCTTTCTATAGACTCTGGAACGGACTAATTCGGACTCCGGATTTTTAAATGAATTACTTAATTAGGTTGAAAAATGAGGAAGTTATGGGATTTCTCCCAAACTACACAAAGCTAATAAAAACTGTTAAAATAACAGTTTGTAACAGCCACTTCCGGGATAATTTCCTGGAGCTTAACATGTCCAAATATGGATTGTGATAGTTGAAAACTGTAGTTCGGAAAGATAGGAATCCAACAAAATTGACGGTTCATTAATCGGAGTTATAGATTTCATTCTATTTAAGTTTTGGTAAAGGACTCTAAAACTGCAAATGTGCAAAAGTAAACTGCCAAAAATTTTCCGGGGGCTGTTTCGGACATTTATTTAATGATAAAAATACGGCCTTTTGGGAAATGAAAATATATGGTATTATGTAGCTCGTTTCCAAAAATGAGCTAATTCCGAGTTAAAACGGCCAAGTTATGACTATTCTAATTTTTGTGAGTTTCCGACGGAAACGGCTATAACCGGAGTTCTACAACTCCGATTGCCACGAAATTTAAAATGGAGCATCACGTTAACATATGTAAGGTTATGTCAAAAGATGGGCATCTCTGGAGTTAAGAACGAGGTAGCTAATTTTCTTAAGTCACGCACTAATTATGATTTTTGAAAAATAGTAAAAGAAATTGAAAAATTATGGAAAAATAATTTTTGTGTATGAAATATATGTATATGTGTTTGACCAAAGGATAGAAAAATAATAAGTTGATTTGGTATTTTTCGTGAAAAAGAATAGTGATTTCAGGATACTGAAATGAAATCCGTCTTACTGAAATGGTATTTCGGTTTACTAAGATGTTATCTAATTTACTAGGATAACATATAAAAATGAATAACTTATAAGTACAAGTTATGATGTGATTAAAAGAATATCAAAGTATAATAAGAACATTAAGAATTAAAACCCAATGTCTAATACTTAACTATATGTTATGACTAATCGAAAGATCTATTATAGGTATTATATGTTGTATAGACTGATAGGATTATGTGTTATGTGTTTAAGTTATTTTATAACGGCGATGATATTATTCTAATATTGAAAATCTATATTATTAATATTAGGTCTTCAGGAGAAGCTTATTATATTGCGTTACGGTAATCAACTGTTCAGGCAAGTTTTTGCAAGTTCTTTTTACTTAAACTCTTTTAAGAGTGGTTTCAGACAGATATGCTTATGATTTGTACTCTGTACATCTTGCATGTATAAGTCAGGTATGAAAGGCTGATCACCTTCATTACCAGTTGGTCCAGATATATTATTGTTCATGTTCAATACTTGTTCAGTCAAAGATTTGTTCATGCTAATTCACAAATACATTGTGAAGGATAGCCAGCTTATTATTCAAACTCTTTCAATTCCATCATGATATATCGTTACATTGTTTTTAAACTTGCTGGGTAACTTTCATGCTCACCCTTTCTATATCATGATAAAACATTGCAGATAAGGCGAATACGGCCAGATACAGAAAAAGGATAATGCCAAGTTCAGCTTGGTATAGAATGTGAAGTTAAGTTGTAAAGTATGTTGAAGAATAGTATTGTCATGTGCTAGATAGTTCATGATTGTGTATAAGTGAAGGTTATTCGATACTGGGGAAATGTGTGTAAAGTTTAATGTATAAATAATTTATGTTTATATCTTCCGCAAACAGTTGTAGAAATAGCGAACCGGATCCGCGGTGATTCGGGACCTGGATTCGGGGACGCTACATAGACAGATCATTTCCACAATTTAATAAAGAATGAATACGAATGATCATTCACCATGCATGCGATAATTCACATAGACATGTTATTCCAATATAATAATAAAGAATGGAACTAGGTCATGCGTAATCCGCACAGACAGGATATTCTAACAGAATAATAAAGAACAAAACCAAGTCATGTGTAATCCGCACAGACAGGATATTCCAACAGAATAATAAAGAATCGAATAACAGAAGAATTCACCAGGAATGCTATAGACCGCACAGACAGGTTATTCCAACAGAATAATAAAGAATAGAATAGCAACCCTTATGAGTATTGAAAGAAAATGTGACGCCCCCAAAATTAGGTATACATCACCCATCTTGAGTCGTCAGATACATGGTACAGAATTCAAATACAACTTACTAATACCACTGTCGTGTATAATATGACAAAATACAACTGTGAGTTTGAATACAATAATTATCTACTAGAGATCATACAAACTCAAAAGGAGTCCTCAATACAATTATTGTCACACTATTTAACAGAATAATGAGGACTACTAATACTATTCTCTGGTCCATCACTCCGTTCCCCGACTCGTCCCAGCTATATTCTCATTTCCTGAAGAGAATAGTGAAAGAAAGGGTGAGCTCAACTAGCCCAGTAAGAAATATTATGACTAAGATAATGCAGAATAAATTATCATTAGCCTTCAATAGTGTTAAACTGATAAAATATAATAAACATCAAGTTTAACTGCAGCAGAATCAGCAATCCATTAAAAGAGTCAAGTAGAAAATAAAATCTACTATCTTTTATGATTTAAAAGGTTTTTCTTCACTGTTATAGCTGAGACTCAGCTTAATAAATATTCCACATCATCGAATCACCCCTGCACTACGGCCAAGGATATTCTTTAGTATCACGACCACAAATATTCATGCACTACGACCAAGAATATTTGTGTATTCATTAATGGTCATGATCATGCCAACAACTGTCCATCAATGCACTACGGGCCAATGATGATTTTTAATTTTTACATCATTTGTAATATTACGGTCATGATTACACCGAATAATCCCTGGTCATAATCATACCAAGTCCATCTATGCACTACAGGCCACAAATGACTTTCAACAAAATATAAACATGAGGATGATGACAATGATATAAGAATTCAATAAAACAAGTTCAAGAATTATTTTATCCAGGAATTATTAACGTCCAAATTGTCAACACGATACTGTTTTGTGGTGTAAAATTCAAGAATGCTCAGAAGAATATTTCCATGAAAAGATACTGGATGAAGCGCAAATATCAAGGATATTTCACTAATTTCATGGAGTATAGAAGTCAAAGTTTTATCCAACTGAGTATAATAAAGAATGGAATAACAAAAGAAATCACCATGCATACGATAGACCGCACAGACAGGTTATTCCAGCAGAATAATAATAACGGAACCAGGTCAGGTGAAATTCACACCGACAGGATGTTCCAACAGAATAATAAATAACGGAACCAGGTCCGGCGTAAAACGCACAGACAGGATATTACAACAGAATAATAAAGAATGGAACCAGGTCCGGCGTAAAACACACAGACATGATGTTCCAACAGAATAATAATAAAGACGGAACCAGGTCCGGCGTATAGCACAGACGGGATATTCCGACAGAAATATAAAGACAGAATAGTAAATGGATGTCACCAAGTATAGGGTATTCCGCGTATACATGTTATTCCAACAGAATAATAATGAATGGAATAACATAAGGAATTCACCAAGTATAGGGTATACCGCGTATACAGTTCATGTATAGGGTATGCCACTTTTACAGGTTATTCCAACAGAATAACAAAGAATGGAATAACATAAGTTCTCTTCAAGAAGAAAGAATAACACCCCTTACCTTATTAGGAGATTGAATACTGCAGTAGTGTAGTAACCGAATACTCTTCTTCTTTCTCTCTTATTCTCTCTATACTTTCTCTCTCTATAGCTTGAACGAATTCGTGAAAAATAATGAAGCCCTAGGCCTCTATTTATAGAAGATTTATTACTATTTACGAAAATATTTACTATTTACGAAGGTAATTACTATTGACGAAGGTAATTACTATTTACGAAGGTAATTACTATTTACGAATGTAATTACTATTTACGAAGGTAATTACTATTTATGAAGGTAATTACTATTTACGAAGGTAATTACTATTTACAAAGGTAATTACTATTTATGAAAGAGACTCTTAGATGATGACATATGGCCCCCCATAAATAATTAAACTTACCACAAACGTCTAATAATAAACACTTTATATACATCAAGGATTGAATAAAAATTACCAGAAATCATTTTATTTTTAATCAACACATATTTAATCTTTCAACAATTATTAATCAGTTATAACTTGTCGTCTCAATTATTGTTTAAATAATATAACATATTATACAGATGATACTGTGACAATAATTGAATCAATAATATAAGAGATATGATGCATCAATTACTGTAGCAATAATTGAGTATAGCTGAGTGACTTCTCACGTAAGCATCAATAATCAAAACCGTGTGCTACTATGCAGAAACGCGTATTACTGTACTTTTACTACCGAGTAGTTCAACAGTTTTAACGGTAACACCTCCGCCGTTATTTTATAGAAAGATAATTTTATCGTTTTCTAACTACGACAATACTTTCGTTGTGGGGTCCACCAATGATTGTGCCGTTGTACGAATATTCCCTGACCAAACGAATATTTTATAACAACTTGCGTACTTTGCAAAATTTATAAATATTACCCATAACTATAACATTATATCAAATTTATTCCATAATATTCAAAAATAATAATTATAAAAATTCATCTTTATTTATAAAAACTGGGGTCTTACAGAAAATAACTCTCTTCATGAATACGAAAGAAATAATACCCCTTACCTCAAAAGAAGACTGGATACTGGAATAGTGAGGTAGCAGATTTCTCTTCTTCTTTCTCTCTATAATAATTGCTATATAGCTTTAGTGAATTGGTGAGAAATGAAGGAAGAATGAGCTTCTATTTATAGAAAAATATAGTTTCGATAATTGCACGTTTTGAGGCTCGAAATATTACAGTATAATACCTTCCTCTTTTTCTTCATTTTTAATTTAGTCCTGCAAGTATTATCAAACTTGTACCACCTCCCCTAATAGTAAATCATGTGAATCAATAATAAATCATGTGACTCAATAGTTCTAAATATGTGAAAAAATTAATTACAGTATAGTACCTTCATCTATACTTCCATTTTTAATTTAGTCATGCAAGTATTATCAATCTTGCACCAATTCTCCTAATAGTAAATCATGTGAATCAATAGTACACACATGTGAACACATAGTTATAAGCATGTAAATCAATAGCAATTAATTGCTCATTTATCCGATTAATTACCCGATTGGTCAATATAACCTCCAGACATCAATTATTATCAAAATAAATGTCGGTTTTCACTAACACTAATAATTCCAACACAATGGAACTATCAATTTCATCTTTAATCAACACGAACTTATTCATCATTAATATTATAATTCATAATATTTAACAACCAGGTCGTTCATAGAAAAGATGGGGCTTTTCGATAAGGATTTCTCCTTATTGGCGCACAATTAGGTGACCAAACCTCTCCTTGACAGAACTTCTAAACATTGTTAATATTGCAAATAATAATATGAATAACTTTGCCGACTCAATTATTGATTTAATAATATAACATATTATACAGATGATACTGTGACAATAATTGAATCAATAATATGAGAGATATGATGCAGCAATTACTGTAGTAATAATTGAGTATAACTGAGTGACTTCTTATGTAAGCATCAATAATCTATACCGTGTGCTACTATGCAACCACGTGTATTACTGTACTTTTACTACCGGGTAGTTCAACAGTTTTAACGGTAACACTTTCGCCGTTATTTTTATAAAAAGATAATTATGTCGTTTTCTAACTACGACAATACTTCCGTTGTGGGGTTCACCAATGATTATGCCATCGTACGAATATTCCCTATTAAAACAAATATTCCCTGTTAAAACGAATATTCCCCGACCAATCAAATATTTCCCGACACAACGAATATTTTATATCAACTTGCTTACTTTACAAAATTTTCAAATATCACCCTTAACTTTAAATTTTTATCAATTTAACTATTTACCAAAATAGAAAAATTGAATACTTTTATTTCATAAAATTCTGGATCTCACAATCTCCCCTCCTTATGAAATTTCGCCCTCGAAATTTATGTACCTGGTAGTTCGAAGAGATGAGAATACCTTGCTTTCTTTTCGGATTGTACCTTCCTGGTTATCTCCTCTTTATCAGAATTTTCCCATGTCTCATCTCCTATATTTCAGATATCATTCTAGAATATAGTTTCAAAATAAGGGTTAATTGACATGCCACATATTATCCCTATACTCTGACCGACCAATTAAATACCAAATAAACTTAGGTAGGTCATTCTAGCGAAGGAATTACCGTTCTCTCCCCTCCTAGTTCTAGTCTCACATCTCAGCCAGGGATCATATACCTAAGCTTTGATACCAACTATGACGCCCCCAAAATAGGTATACATCACCCATCTTGAGTCGCCAAATACATGGTACAAAATTCAAATACAACTTAATTATACAACTGTCGTGTAAAGTACGACAAAATATAAGTTGGGAGTTTCAACACGAATATTATCTTCTAGACAATATCCAAACTCAAATTCAATATTATTACATTTATTTTCACACTACTTCACAAAATAGTGAGGACTACTAATGCAAACATCTGGACCGTCACTTCGTTCCCCGACTCGTCCCAGCTCTATTCTCATTTTCTGAAGAGAACAATGAAAGAAAGGGTGAGCTCAACTAGCCCAGTAAGAAATATTATGACTAAGTTAATGCAGAATAAATTATCCCTAGTCTTCAATAGTATAACAACTGATAGAATATAATAGACAACAAGTTTTAGATCAACAACTGCAGCAGAAATAATCAATCCTTTAGAAGAGTAAAGTAGAGCATAAAATCTACTATCTTCTATGATTTAAAAAGTTTTTCATCAACTTTATCGCTGAGACTCAGCTTAATAAATAAACCACATCATCGAATCATCCCTGCACCACGACCAATGATATTCATGTAATCATCAATGGTCATGATTATACCGAATAATCCATGGTCATAATCATACCAAAAACTGTCCATCAATGAACTACATGCCAATGAGGACTTGTACCACATCATTCGTTACATTATGGTCATGATTATACCGAATAACCCCTGGTCATAAGCATACCGAGTCCATCTATGCACGTAAGCCAAAGATGACTTTCATTACAATATAAACATGAGGATGATGACAATGACATAATAATTCAATAAAACAAGTTCAAGGATAAATTTTAAAGATTTATAATTTAATTTATCCAGAAATTAATAACGTCCAAATTGTCAACATGATACTACTTTGTGGGGTAAAATTCAAGAATAATATTCATGTACCAAATTAATTTGGACAGAAAAGAAATATATTTTTCGGATGAATAGTACCCTATGAATAGTACTTCAAAAATAGTACCCCGTGAATAGTACCTCGACACGAAAAGTGTCCCAAATACCCGAGTGAATGATACTAGAGTGAAAAGTAATTGTGGTGAATAGTAACCCATAAATAGTAACTCGTAAAAGAAAAAATGCCAAAGAAAATGATATTTCATGACGAGTACAAAAGAAATGATATCTCATATAAGTATAATAGAATATACGAAACTGCAAATGAATTTTCACCCGCCATGCGGTAATCCACGTAGACAGATCATTTCCACAATTTAATAAAGAATGAATATGAATGATCATTCACCATGCATGCGGTAATCCACATAGACATGTTATTCCAACAGAATAATAAAGAATGGAACCAAGTCATGCGTAATCCGCACAGACATGATATTCCAACAGAATAATAAAGAACGGAAGCAGGTCATGCGTAATCTGCACAGACAGGATATTCCAACAGAATAATAAAGAATGAAATAACAACAGAATTCACCAGGCATGCGATAGACCGCACAGACATGTTATCCCAACAGAATAATAAAGAATGGAATAACAGAAGAATTCACCAAACATGCAATAGACCGCTACAGACAGGTTATTCCAACAAAATAATAAAGAATGGAATAACAACTCTTACGAGTATTGAAAGAAAATATCTCTCTTCATGAATACGAAAGAAATAATACTCCTTACCTCAAAAGAAGACTGGATACTGGAATAGTGAGGTATCAGACTTCTTCTTCTTTCTCTCTATAATAATTGCTCTATAGCTTTAGTGAATTGGTGAGAAATGAAGGAAGAATGAGCTTCTATTTATAGGAAAATATAGTTTCGATAATTGCACGTTTTGGGGCTCGAAATATTACAGTATAATACCTTCCTCTTTTTCTTCATTTTTAATTTAGTCCTGCAAGTATTATCAAACTTGCACCACCTCCCCTAATAGTAAATCATGTGAATCAATAGTAAATCATGTGACTCAATAGTTCTAAACATGTGAAAAAATTAATTACAGTATAGTACCTTCATCTATACCTCTATTTTTAATTTAGTCATGCAAGTATTATCAATCTTGCACCAATTCCCCTAATAGTAAATCATGTAAATCAATAGTACACACATGTGAACACATAGTTATAAGCATGTGAATTAATAATAATTAATTACTCATTTATCCGGTTAATTACCCGATTGGTTAATATAACCTCCAGACATCAATTATTATCGAAATAAATATCGGTTTTCACTAACACTAATAATTCTAACACAATGGAACTATCAATTTCATCTTTAATCAACACGAACTTATTCATCATTAATATTATAATTCACAATATTTAACAACAGGTCGTTCATAGAAAAGATGGGGCTTTCCGATAAGGATTTCTCCTTATTGGCGCACAATTAGGTGACCAAACCTCTCCTTGACAGAACTTCTAAACATTGTTAATATTACAAATAATAATATGAATAACTTTGCCGAATCAATTATTGATTTAATAATATAACATATTATACAGATGATACTGTGACAATAATTGAATCAATAATATGAGAGATATGATGCAACAACTACTGTAGCAATAATTTAGTATAACTGAGTGACTTCTTACATAAGCATCAATAATCAATACCGTGTGCTACTATACAACCACGCGTATTACTGTACTTTTACTACCGGGCAGTTCAACAGTTTTAACGGTAACACTTTCGCCGTTATTTTTATAAAAAGATAATTTTGTCGTTTTCTAACTACGACAATACTTCCGTTGCGGGGTTCACCAATGATTGTGCTGTCATACGAATATTCCCTGTTAAAACGAATATTCCCCGACCAATAGAGAAAAATCCTTATTGGAAAGCCTCTTCTTTTCAGGGAACGACCTGGTCGATTAGTATTGTGAATTATAATAAAGGTGATAAATGTTGTTAAAATTATTAAGGTGATTTTTATGAAGTTTTACTTATTTTATGGATTCCCATTTGCCCATTTTTCAAAATAATCGGTAGAATGTTTTTCATTATAAAAGGTGGTGCCCACATGTGATGATGACACATGGGGCCCACATGTTTATGACTTTGGGGGAGGTTGGCTGAGAATTTGTTCACGGGTTGTTGTTGGATTATATATATATTATATTAATTTGGTTTATATATATATATATATATATATATATATATATATATATATATATATATATATATATATATATATATATATATATATATTAAAAGGTTGGCAAAATGGATTCACGGGAGGCATCCCGTGATTTTGTTATATATATATATATTATATTTTATATTTTATTTAAAAGATTTTGTCTTAAATCTAGACCGTCCGTTTAAAATTAAATTAATCTGAACCGTTCATGAATTAGTTACTATTCAGTCCATTCTTCTATAAATAGAAGCTCATTCCTTTATTATTTCTTACGAATTCACTGAAACTCTAGAGAGAGAAAACTATAGAGAGAAAGAAGAAAAGTATTCTGCTACTTTACTACTCCTATATCCAGTACTCTTTTTTTAAAGGTAAGGGGTATTATTTCTTTTGTATTCATTAAGAGAACTTCAGTTATTCCATTCTTTATTATTCTGTTGGAATAACCTGTATACATGGACTACCCTATACTTAGCGAAATACTTATGTTATTCCATTCTTTGTTATTATGTTGGAATAACCTGTCTATGCAAAGTACCGCATACATGGTGAAATTCTTCTATTATTCCATTCTTTATCATTCTGTTAGAACATCCTGTCTGTGCTTTACGCATGACCTGGTTTCATTATTTATCATTCTGTTGGAACATCCTGTCTGTGCTTTACGCATAATCTGGTTATATTATTTATCATTTTGTTGGAACATCATGTCTGTGCTTTACGCATGACCTGGTTCCATTATTTATTATTCTGTTGGAATATCCTGTCTGTGCGTTTACGCATGACATGGTTCCGTTATTTATTATTCTGTTGGAATAACCTGTCTGTGCAGTATATCGCATGCCTGATGATTACTATTGTTACTATACTAAGTTGGTTAAAGTTTTGACTTCTATACTCCATGAAAATAGTGGAATATCCTTGATATTTGCGCTTCATCCAGTATCTTTCATGGAAATATTCTTCTGAACATTCTTGAATTTTACTCCACAAAGAAGTATCATGTTGACAATTTGGACGTTATTGATTCCTGGATAAAATAATTCTTGAACAAGTTTTATTGAATTCTTATATCATTGTCATCATTCTCATGTTTATATTTTGTTGAAAGTCATCTATGGCCTGTAGTGCATAGATGGACTTGGTATGATTATGACCAGGGATTATTCGGTGTAATCATGACCGTAATGTTACAAATGATGTGGTAAAAGTCCTCATTGGCCCGTAGTGCATTGATGGACAGTTGTTGGCATGATCATGACCATTAATGAATACACAAATATTCTTGGCCCGTAATGCATGGATAATTGTGGTCGTGATACTAAAGAATATCCTTAGCCGTAGTGCAGGGGTGATTCGGTGATGTAGATTATTTATTAAGCCGAGTCCCAGCGATAAAAGTGATGAAAAACCTTTTAAATCATAAAAGATAGTAGATTTTATTCTCTACTTGACTCTTTTAATGGATTGCTTGTTTCGCTACAGTTAAACTTGATGTTGTTATATTTTATCAGTTTAACACTGTTGAAGGCTAACGATAATTTATTCTGCATTATCTTAGTCATAATATTTCTTACTGGGCTAGTTGAGCTCACCCTTTTACTTTCATTATTCTCTTTAGGAAATGAGAACGTAGTAGGGACTAGTCGGGGAATGGAGTGACGGTCCAGATGATAGCATTAGTAGTCCTCACTATTCTATGAAATAGTGTGATAATAAATGTATTGAGGACTTATTTTGAGTTTGAATACTGTCTAGAAGACAGTATTTGTATTAAAACTCACAGCTCATGTTGTATATTTAAGATTATATTTGTATTCTGTACCATGTATTTGGCGACTCAAAATGGGTGATGTATACCTATTTTGGGGGCGTCACATAAGACGTGTCCGATATCCTGCACAGTTCAACAAGTCAACATCCAAAGCTTGACGGCTTGACCGTCGGGGGATAGCTCTGGCGTGAGAGTCAGTACAGGCGATCACAAGGTTAACAATGGAGGAAAAATGTCTAATGTCTAGAGAGAAATAATAAATGGATAAGTGTTTTGTTACCTTTTCCTTCGTTTAATCGTTGCCCCATATACACTCCAAACCCAATTTACCGTGCCACCCACTATCCTTGACACAGCCCACTCCCACGTCCGGTGATTCACCCGCTACTCCATCACCTTTGTCCATCGCCGGCTATTGCAATCCCATCCTCATTAATGCCATGCAGGCGGTGATAGATAACAATCAATTGTTATCTTTTTTAATCATTACCGGTCCAAGTTGGGTTAAGATATAATTTGCATGATGGACCGATCCAAATGAGAGGCCCAATACATTTTAGGCATAATGAATATCATAAGGGAGGAGCCCAATAAGTCTGGCCCAATAGTGAAAGTATCATGGCCCAACATTGCCCCCAGTCTTTTATTAAACAGGATGTTTAATGAAAGACTGTAAATAAATAGGCCCATGATAAAAAGAATTGTAATAAATCGAAGGGGGTCCAAATTGAAACTCACCAATGCCCAACTGATAAGTACCATACATCAATCATAGATAAGAACTAGAAGCCTAACAAAGAAGCCCATTCCGGTTAATATCTTAAAACCAAATTCAGACGTTACCCCTTCCAATTCACCATCATTGCTGCTAATTAAATGTGTTACCCTCGTGTAACGTGCAACCGTCGATATAAAAGGTAATTTTCCCCAAAATTGACAACTTTACCTGTTAATTTGAATTTCAGACGCCCTTTTGAGCTCTAAACTTCTCTCTTTCTCCTCTCTACAAATCGTCAACAATGTCTTCCTCCAGTTCTGCTGACACCATTCCAATTCAGGCCATTCCTCTTACCACTGTTCCTCCTACACCCAGCCCCACCAAGGTTGATTTAGGGTCAAACCCTAACCCAACTGATACCCCAAGTAAGAACACACTGAAAAACCCTCTTTCAAACCCTTCCATCTTCTTTCAGAGTTCAGAACAATTCATTCACGCCAACACTTCATCAACCTTGACAGAGAAAGACGTTCAGAATGCATACGAACGTTACCAAATCCCGATGACTCATCAATTTCGACGTCTTATCACCACCAAGAGGATGTACCAGTGTCCGGATGGCTGGACTGCCATGCCTCTAACACTTCTGGAAAAAGGGGTTCGATTCCCCTTACACGTCTTCCTGGTTACCCTCTTGGGGTTCCTTGGCATCGGATTCGCCCAACTGGTCTCGAACTCCTATATCCATATTTTGGCGTTTATCGCTTTCTGCCACGAAGTAGGCGTCGCCCCCATTCTCGACTTCTTCTTCTTCTCCATATACACCATCACCAAGTCTAGAGAGAAGGGGTTCAAGGTTCTTGGCAAAATAGCTGTAAAACCCAGAGAGAACTTTGAGAGTCGATCTCTGATCAATACTCCCTCCAGCAACCGAGGATGGCATAATCAATGGCTCTTCGTCAAAGGGCCTGAAATTGCCTCTCTCCTAGACTGGAAAACATTAGATAAAGTATCTGCAGACTTTGGGGATATAGCCGAAGAATGTGTTAAAGAGATGATCGAGCTCCTCGATAATTTCCCGAAGAAGGAATGGAGTCATGGTCTTCTCACCAAACAAGCCTGGTTACACGACCACAAATGTAAGTTTCAAATTTTTACCGAACTATAACTTGCTGAAATTTATTATTGTAAACAGATCTAACAAAATGTATTTCCCTGTTGCACTATTTTTAATTAAACCCACATCAATTCACCGAAGGGATTTAGAAAGATTTCTCTCGGGCAAACCTCCATCACCCCCCACCGAAACCCCCCAGGAAGAGGTTCTGGCTTCTGAGGCCCAAGATGCCGAAGATCTTCTTGTAGAACCAGAAGTTGCCGAAGAAACCCTTCGACCTCGTAAGAAGAAGAGGGCTATTCAAAAACTGAGGTAATATCTCAAGAATCCCAACCAATCTCTACCTCCAGCTTGATTGATATGCTGGCAAACAAACGGATGCAGTCTCTTCATATCAAGAAAAGGCGAGTCAAGGTAACTCCTTTGTTTGCCGACGACCTTCGGGTCCCCCCTCCTGTGAAAATCATCGTTTTCGAAGAAGAGCTGGGAGAACAACCTGATACTTCAGCTCCTTCTCGAAAAAGAAAATAACCCTCGGATGATCAACCGCCACCTCCGCCGGGGCCTACTCCTATTCAACCTCCACCTCCTCCTGAGTCGCCTGCTCAATCTCCTATCCACAATGAATTTCATACGCCTTCTCCACCACCAACATTCCCCACTTCCTTTCAGTGTGAAGCCATGTCTTCACCAACTGTATGGCCTGAGTTTAACAGAAACTTCCCTTTCCAAATTTTTGACTCATTCGTCAAGGATACCGATGAGCACCGGTTTGGCAACAACTCAATTATGGACCTGATCAAGGAAGGCATGAGCTATCACACCAAGGTAAATATTTATTTTTCTATTCATTTGAATTTATATAAATCTCCTAAAGATTAACTGATTGTCTGTGAACATCTACAGGCAAATGCTATTTTCGGGCGTCTTCTCCCACGTTACAAAGAAGTTGAGACCGAAGAGGATTCAGCCCAACGATAGAACATCATTCTGAAGTCAGCTTTGACTAAGGAAAGAGGTGACCTCAGCACTGCTCTCTTCAACGAGTGCCTCCAAAAAGATCTAGCTCAAAGTAAAGAAGAGTTGAAGATCTGCAAGGAGGAATTGAAGAAAAAAAAGGCCAGTCAGCAAGATATGACTAATATGAACGTCGATCTTGATACCAAGAACGAGGCTCTATGAATTAAAAATGAGGAACTTGCTATAGCCAATCAGAGCTTGGCGATACAAGTTCACAATCTTCAGGAGAAGGCTCGCGATGACAAAGAGAGACATTTGACCAGACGTCGCCAGCTTCAGGATAAGTTAAAAGCCTTGGAGGATCTAGGTCCCCCTTTAACTGAAGAGCTTCACACGAAAATCCAAGAAGAATATCGGCAGTCAACGTAGTTGAACGAGAAAGTGGTTCAGATGTTCTCAGATGGTTATTATGAATGCAGAAGCAAAGACAAGGCAAAACTTGTCACAACTAAGGTTGATCCGACCATACTCGATTCTTCTGAAGACGAAGTGGATACTTGAAGACGAGTCTCATTTTCTTTAGTTCATAGGACTTCTGTAAAACATTTCTGCTTTTTCTTTTCTTGTAATTGACAATATATTAATGAAATATTGGCTTTGTTCCTTATGACTTCTGTGCAATTATTTTTTGTCAATACTTCAATATCAATTAACTTGAAAACTGTACGAACTCTTAACTTAAACTGTTAATAAATAACTAAATAAGTCATATAATAGATAAAGTGAAGTTAAGTAATGAAGCAACCCGAACTCAACACTTAGACAAATTTAGGTAATAAAGTAAAGGAATACTTATTCGTTACCGAAGTGTGAGATAGATCTGCTTCACAAGGATTTTGTCTACCACGAAAGGCCTAACAAACCCTCAGGATGACATTTGCCTACCACGAAGGGCCTGACAAAGTCTAAAGGACCACCTGCCGATAAGGCTACCATCGAATGGTCAGCGAGTCCACCCGAACCTCCTTACATCGATGACATTTGCCTACCACGAAGGGCCTGGCAAACTCATGAAGATCACCTGCCAATAAGGCTACCATCGAATGGTCAGCGAGTCCACCCGGACCTCCTTACGTCGATGATGTTTGCCTACCATGAAGGGCCTGACAAACTCATGAGGACCACCTGCAAATAAGGCTACCATCGAATGGTCAGTGAGTCCACCCGAACCTCCTTACATCGATGACGTTTACCTACCACGAAGGGCCTGACAAACTCATGAGGACCACCTGCCAATAAGGCTACCATCGAATGGTCAGCGAGTCCACCCGAACTTCCTTACACCGATAACGGTTGCCTACCACGAAGGGCCTGACAAAATCATGAGGACCACCTGCTAATAAGGCTACCATAGAATGGTCAGCGAGTCCACCCGAACCTCCTTACACCATTGAAGTGAACAGCAACAAACATAAGACTTGTGGTGAAAAAAGGATCTTTTATTGATGATGACTTAAACATTTACAGACTTCCGGTATACTGACACTGTATCTACTGAAAGTACTTTCGAAGCCTGCTAGCATGACAAGTGTTCTTAATTTCTGATTCATCTAATTCCCTTAACCGATAAGTCCCCGACTTCGGTACCTTGATGACTTCATACGGTCCTTCCCAGTTTGGCACCAATTTTCCCAAGTTCTGAGGCGTAGATGCTTCGACTTCTCTGATAACAAAATCCCCCACTTCAAATCTACGAAGCTTTACCCCCTTATTGTAATGCTTAGCCACTCTTCGTTGATAGGCTGCCAATCTGATTAAAGTTGTTTCCCTGATTTCCTCGAGGAAATCCAGATTGACCTTCAGCCCTTCTTCGTTGTAAATTTCTTTGAATTGACAGACCCGAAGACTTGGAGATCCAATTTCAACTGGGACTAAGGCATCAGTACCATAGGCCAGCCTGAAAAGTGAATCCCCTGTTGTAGTCCTCAGTGTAGTCCGATAATCCCATAATATGCTGAGCAACTCCTCTAGTTATCTTCCCTTAGCCTCATCCAATCCACGCTTGATCCCATTCAGCAGCGTTCTGTTGGTCACTTCGACTTGTCCATTCGACTGTGGATGAGCTACTGAAGTCTTTCTGTGCTGAACTCCCAGTTTCTTTAAAAATGCTTCAAATTTTGATCCCATAAACTGACGTCTGTTGTCCGATATCACCACCTTAGGAATTCTGAAATGAAACACTACTGACTCTTTCATGAACTTCAAGCATTCTTGTTCTGTTATTAACCTAAGTGGCTTCGCTTCTACCCATTTAGTCATATAATCGATGACAACTATAACAAAACTGACCTGACCTTTAGCTTTCGACAATGGACCCAGTATATCAACCCCCCAAGACAACAAAGGGTATAGGAGATAAGATCGAGTATAGCTCTTATGGTGGCTGATGTGGGATCAGACTGTTGAGTTGACACTTCTCGCACTTCTTGACATACTTCGTTTCTTCCTTAAAGATGGTAGGCCAGTAACCCCTGACGAAGTACTTTGTAGGCTAATGACTTAGCAGGCATATGGTCGCCACAGATGCCTTTGTAAACTTTTTAGAGAGCATAATTAGCTTCGGACAGAGTTAAACATTTTAGCAATGGAGACGAAAAGGCCCTTCGAAAAAGATCCCTATCTATCAAAATGAAGTTAGCACTCTTGTATTTGATTTTCTTGGCTAACATCTGATCCGAAGGTAAGACGCCATCTGCCAGATACTCCAGGTATGGGGTCAACCAGCAGTTGGAGTGATTAATGCACATTACCAATTCATACTAAACACTAAGATGTTGCAAAATTTCTAAGTAAACTAACCCATCAAAAATGTTAGCATCCGCAGTGGCCAGCTTTGAGAGTGCATCAACAATGGAATTGTCACTACGCTCGACCCCTTGGAATTCATACGACTGGAAATACTGAAGCTAATCTTTCAATTCTGCCAAGTACTTGACCATTCTATGACCTCGAGCTTCGTATTCCTCTAAGAATTACTTGACAACCAACTGAGAATTACTGAAGATGACTATCCTCTGCACTTCGAGACTCTTAGCCAGTCGTAACCCTGCTAGCACCGCCTCATACTCTGCTTTGTTGTTCGTTGTTCTGAAGTTGAATCTGATAGCCTGCTGCACTTTGAATCCCTTCGAACTTGTCAAAATGATCCCTGCTCCACTGATGTCCAAAGTAGAAGACCCATCTGCATATAGCGTCCACGATCTCTGCTTCTGCTGAAGAACTGCAACTGCTCTGTCAGACCCTTCAGCTTCTGTCCCAGCTTCATCCGCTTTAGAAAACGAACACTCGACTACAAAATCAGCTAAGGCATGCCCCTTGATGGCAGTTCGGGGATGATATTCAATAAAAAATTGGGACAACTCCATTGTCCATGCAGCTAATCTCCCTGAAACCTCAAGTTTGCCCATAATTTTCTTCAAAGGTTGATCTGTGTATACCACTAACAATCTACCCTGGAAATATTGCCTAAGCTTTCGACTAGCTATTATCAAAGCAAAGTAATTTTTTTAATGTTTGGGTACCTTATTTTAGCATCCCTAAGGACATGGCTTACGTAGTAAACCGGGTGCTGCTTACCCCCAACTTCACGCACTAAAACTGCTCCTACTGCCAACGAACTAGCTGCTAAGTACAAATATAGAGGCTCAGCAGGAGCGGGCTTCACCAACAAAGGCACCGAAGACAAATAGGTCTTGATACTCTGGAAGGCGTCTTCACATTCCGAAGTCCACTGGAACGTCTTCGCATTCTTCGGCCCTTTTAAAGTGTCATAAAACGACAAACATCTTTCTACCGACCTGGATATAAATCTCCTCAATGTTGCAATCCTTCCAGTCAGACGTTGGACATCTTTAAATGACTGAGGAGTCTTCATGTTCAGGATTGCTTGAATCTTCTATGGGCTGGCTTCAATTCCTCTCTTACTGACAAGATAACCCAGAAACTTTCCAGCCTTTAATCCGAAGGTGCACTTAGTAGGATTCAGCCTCAAGTTGTGATGACGAACTGTCTGAAAGAATTCTTCTAAATCATCTAAGTGTTTCTGCACCTGCATGCTCTTGACAATCATTTCATCGACATACACCTCCATGTTCATGCCCAATTGATGTCTGAAGATGTAATTCATCATCCTCTGGTAAGTGGCCCTAGCATTGATTAGGCCAAAGGTCATTTTCTTATAGGCATATACCGAACGATGAGTAATGAACACTGTCTTCGATATATCCTCTTTGCACATGGAAATTTGATGGTATCAGAGAATGCATCCATGAAGCTCAATAAAGCATACCCCAAAGTCGCATCGATGAGCTGGTCAATGTGGGCATCGAGTAGAAATCCTTAGGACAAGCTTTGTTCAGATCTGTATAGTCAACACAGACTCTCTATTTCCCATTCTGCTTCTGGACCAACACCACATTTGCCATCCACTTTGGGTAGTCGATCTCAAAGATGAAGTTCGCAGCCAGCAGCTTTGCAATCTCTTCATCGATGATCCTTTGGCGTTTTAGTGCAAAAATCCTCCTCTTCTGCCGAACCGGCTTCTTTAACGGGTCCACTTCCAATCGATGCTCAGCAAAATCTCTGCTCACCCCTGGCATATCCTGAGGTTCCCACGCAAAAATGTCAACATAGCAGCGTAGGAGTTTTATGAGGTTCGTCCGGAGAGGTTTCGGCAGACCCGAACATATTTTTACTGTCTTTTCACTCTTACCAGGAATGAGTTCGATTTCTTCTGTTTCCCCAGCTGGCATGACTAATGGCTCTGAACTGCTCTCGGTGAAGGGCTCGATCTTTATCGCCATGGTTTGTTTTTACTTTGATACCCCTACTCCCGAAGTGTTCACAACATTTCTATAACATCTTCTGGCCAAATCCAAATCCCTTTTCACCTCTCCCACTCCATGAGCCGTTGGAAATTTAATTTTTAAATGAGGGATCAAGGTCACAGCTTATAAAGCAGTCAAAGTAGGCCTTCCCAAAATGGCATTATAAGCAGAATCTACATGCACAACATAAAATTTGTAAGTTATTTCTACCTGTTGGGGGGCCATTCCGAAGATGATCGGTAACTCAATAGTTCCAGCCACCTTGACTAGATCGTTGCTGAAGCCGTACAAAGGAGCCTCTTGTCCGATCTCCATCTTTTACCCATCAAGATGCATCCTCTTATAAGCATGGGCATACAAAATATCCATAGAAGATCCGTTGTCGATCATCATTCACTTCATATCCACCGAACCCACTTGTGCCGTCACCACCAATGATCCCTCATGTGGTTCGATAGTTTTCGAAGGGTAATCCTCATCAGTAAAGGAGATTACCGTACCCGGATAAGGTCTGTCAGTCTTCGGGAGGGTACCCACCATCGACATGACCGAATCCAGATAACTTTGACGCTTCTTTCCAACAAGCTTGCTAGAAGTGCCCTCGGTGATGACATCTACCACGTGCCTTGCAGGCTGTCCAGGAGCTGACAATGCGTGCTGAACTGGCTAAGCTGCCTGAACAGACTCTCTATCTCGCTGCTGGGATTGTTGAGTCATTCTTGCAACCACATATTGAACTAAGGCACCACTTTGAACCTTCCTCTCGATGAAGTCCTTCAGACTAGCACAGTCATTTGTATCGTGACCCGAAGCCTGATGATAGTCACAATACTTATGAGAATTACCTGCTTCGGGCTTAAGGTTGTCTCTAGGTGCTTCGAAGATAGGTTGATTTTTGATTAGGTCCAGGATGACAGCCCTATCAGTATTGAGTTGAGTGTACGTCCTATTTACTTTTTGGGTTGGAGTGGACGAACGACCTCCTCCCTGTCTCCAGTTGTTATTATACTTCTTCGACCCACCAGCATAGCGGTCTTTATTCCCTTCATTTTTTTTGGTCCCCGTCTATTTTGTCCCGATCTGTCTCCTTGAGCCGATCCGAAGAAGGACGCTTAAGACTATTCATGGCCTCCTCCACCACGATATAGCCCTCTGCCTTATCGAAAGCTTCAGTAAGACTCTTCGGGTGGTGAAACATCACCTTCATCACCAATTTCTCTGACTTTACTAGGTCCAAACCATTCCGAAATAGTCCAACTGCTTGAAGATCATTCAGGTCTGTCACATGGCCTACTGCTTCCCAGAATTGTTTCACATATTGACCCAAAGACTCATTCGAATACTGTCGAACTTGAGCCAGTGAGCCGGTTGGTTTTCCCCTCCTATTGTTACTCCCAAAATGAGCATGGAACTTATGACATAAATCCGCCCAAGATGAGATTGAATCCAAAGGCAACGTCCCCATCCACTGTCTGGCGTCTTTTCGGAGCGTTGTCATAAAAGTATGACATTTAACAGCATCGCTAAAATCATAATAGTCCATCAGTCGGTCGAACGCCTGACTGTGGTCATAAGGATCCCCCGATCCATCATAGCTTTCCATGTAGGGCAACTTCTTGGCGGGGTCAACTTTTTCTTTAAGGATCTTCGTGGAAAAAAGAGATGCCTTCTTTTCTGAAGTATCCTTTGTTTGTTGGAGTTCGGCAAGCTGCTTCCGAAGTTCTTTCAGTTCTTTAACCAGATACTCCACTCCTTCTGGCTGAGATGATGTTTCTTTTTTCGGTAACTCTCCCTTCCTCTGAGTGGACTGGCCTTTAACAATGGAACCCCCAACCTTCAAGGGACTTCTCTGATGATGAGTGTCCACAGGGCGGTGTGCCCTCAGTGGACCCTCCAGAGTGCGACTTCTGGACCTGCTTCGTCGCTAAGCTCCGTCACTGTGATGAGAATGTACAAGGCAGGGTACCTTCTTTATATTCTCGGGTGTATACTCTCTGGACATGCCTCTCTGCCTGCTTCGACCCTACTCCCTAGAACCGATAGGGTGGTGTGCCCTCTTCGATCTTTGGGGAGTAGGGCTTCTTGATCTTCTTCGTTCTCGAGGTTGGTCCCGAGATTCACGACCCGAATGGGCAGGCTCTTTTCCTCTCCTATACCCAAGCTCTTCGGACTGAACATAGCTAGATGTTTCCTCCCTTAACTTCGCCATCCGAAGCATCTGTTCGGCTATATCCTGTTTTTGTTTCAGAAGTACCTCCATGGCCTTGTCTGCTTCGTCTGCCATTTTGGCCAACTTGGAGGCTTTATCTTCTTGATCATCTCGGTGTTTGGTTCTAGGCGGTGTGCATTCTACCCGTTTTCGACCATGATCCAGTCTTTTTTCAGCAGTGAAAATTAATCCTCTCTTAACGTTGCCAACGGGCTTCAGGCGAGAACCTTCAGATGGGCGTTTGGAAGCCGTGCTGGCATGAACACTGATTGCAGGTCCCAAACGATCTTTGACTGATACTCGCGGTGTAGACGAACTAACAACCATCGGCTGTCCTTCAGGTGTAGGTGTTCTACTCTTCCTTATGGATTCTGACATATAACAAACACAGTTAGTGATTGAAAATATTCAGGACATTAGAACTCAGGCCCTCCTTCTAGCGCTAATGTTAACGCCAAGATCTTTTATCACGTCCCAATCACCTAAGACATGTCCGATATCTTGCACAGTTCAACAAGTCAACACCCAAAGCTTGACGGCTTGACCATCGGGGGATAGCTCCAGCGTGAGAGTCAGTACAGGCGATCACAAGGTTAACAATGGAGGAAAAATGTCTAATGTCTAGAGAGAAATAATAAATGGATAATTGTTTTGTTACCTTTTCCTTCGTGTGATCGTTGCCCCATATACACTCCAAACCTGGTTTACCGTGTCACCCACTATCCCTAACACAGCCCACTCCCACGTCCGGTGATTCACCTGCTACTCCATCACCTTTGTCCACCGCTGGCTATTGCAATCCCATCCTCAGTAATGCCATTCAGGCGATGACAGATAACAGTCAACTGTTATCTTTTATAATCATTACCGGTCCAAGTTGGGTTAAGATATAATTTGCATGATGGACCAGTCCAAATGAGAGGCCCAATACATTTTAGGCATAATGAATAATACAAGGGAGGAGCCCAATAGGTCTGGCCCAATAGTGAAAGTATCATGGCCCAACAATGCCTATTAATTTAAGATACACCATAATCTCCATTGTCGTATCTCTCTCATCTAAAGCTCAATAGTTTCAGATCTTCAAAAGTTAGGGTTCGATAAATTGAGACCAAAATGTAGATGATGGAGATGATAAGCAAAGTCTGGAGCTTTTAGATCGTGGGTGCTTCTCTATGTATAGGTTAGTAGGGGTTTTTGATCTGAGTGTGTTATGGTCTTGAAGTTATGATCTGGAGCGGTGGATATTTCGGGGCAGTTTGGATTTGGGGTTTTAGATCTTGGTGTTTTGCTGGGTTTGGTGTTTTGGAAGAGGGTTCCATTTCGGATCTGAGTTATTTATCCGGTGTTTTTCCTGATGATCTTTCTGTGCTTTTGTTTTGGATTTTATGCTTTATTGCTTATGTATTTTAAAATTGGATTTGGATGTTTTTGATAGTTTTGTTGTGTCCATCGTTGGTTATTCTTGTAATTAGATCAGAGAAGTTGTTGGAAATTATTGAAAGACGACAAAACGCTCACTTCATATGGTCACTACTTAACATTAACCAATTTATCTCCTATAAAGTGATTAATTAATTATTGTTACAACACCAGGAAGGTACTATGACAAATTTATTGGTAATTAATTTTTGTACCAATTCTCAAAATATATTATATATTTTACAAGAAAGTTTAAGATTTTTCCACTTTATGCAAGAAATAAGTCCACTATCACATAAAACCGCTCACATACGGTTTATGCAAAGACTTTACAAGAAAAAATAATAAATTAAAATTATCTTTTTAAATGTTCAGTTGCTTTTTTTGGAATTAGGTTGTGTTTCGTAATAAGAATAATAATAATATAACAACAACAACAACAACAACAACAACAATAAATTGATTTAGTGTAAAATTGAATCCTTTTAATATTCTGATTTGAGAAATGAATTAATTTGAAATAAATATTAAGAGACTCAATACCTAAAAACATCTATACTATGTTTGTTTGTAAAGATTACACTAAGATAAGAGCTAATCCTAAATAAAATTGCACAAACAAACCGCATGACATGGTCTAGGTCTGTCAGACTTTGACCATTGATCAACTCTTGAAAAAAGGCCAAACCCAGCCGGATACTTGAGTTAAAAACATGGTCTGAGCAAACTTGTAGGCCTAGCTCAGGCCCGGGCCAAGATTAAACAAGGCTAGACTCTTTTATTTTCCATTAGTTCTTCAATTTTGCCCTGAACCACTATTTATAAAACACAGGTAGGACAAAATAGCCTTGCCAAGCAATATGTGACTTTAAAAGTCCAAATAGGGATTCAGCAACAAGTATGACAGTTTATTGCCAATTGGTAAAGAGTGTAAGTGCTTCACTGCTCCATTTAGACCTGGCAAACGGGCGGGCCGGGCCGAGTGCGGGCCGAGCCAAAATGTCCCGGGTTTTGGCGGACTGAATTTGTGAGGCCCGTGGCCCGGGTTGGACCGGCCCGCTGGCTTCTTCCTTTATTTTTTTTTTGCAAAATCTTGATACACCAAAAATAGTAATAATAATAAATATTAAAAATAATAAAATAATTTATAATAAACTGTAATTCTAATTACTTACATTAACTACATATCTCAATCAATTAAAATTTTAATAGTATTATAAATTACTTTCAAACACACTCCAACTTAAGGGGGAGTGTTAGTAGATATCCTAGAGAATTTTAGATATTATTTTAAAGGCATGATTTGGGGATTAAATAAGTAGGGGGATTGCATAATTAAGAGATAATGATTGATTTACTTTCCAAATGTATAATTAAGGGGGAGTGTTAGTAGATATTCTATATTATTGTGTTACAGATTTTGGACTTGCAATCTAAAAAATTAGTGGTTGATTCAGATTATATATTTCTAGTAATTGAAAGTATATAATCAAATTTGATTTTTTGAAATTATAATTTAAAATTAATATAATTTATTTAACTTTTAAAAATAATAAATACTCTAATTAATACTAATATATAGATAATTTTAAAATTTTATAATAATATTATATAACTTCAACTAATAATTATTAGTTTTATACTTTGAAATTGAATAACTATTTCGAAAGTTCATGCAATTGTAATTGTTTGTGAGCGTGAGTAAAGATATATAGAGGATATATTGAGGGAATTAACATTTCTACCAATAAAATTAAAAGGGATATCAATAGTTGTTGTAGTTTAGTTGGTTTGAACTCTTATTTATTTACTTACAAGCCTTGTGTTCAAGCCTCACAACCCACAAGTAACAACATTTTTTTTTATTTTTTAAAAAAGCCACGGGTCAAAATGGCCCGCATTTGTCTAGGATAAAAAATTGCAGCCCATTGCCCGACCCGTGGCGGGCGGGCCGGCCTGGCCTGCGGGCTTGAGCCATGTTTTCCAGGTCTAGCTCCATCTAAAGAGGTTACATGGCTCAAGTCTGGAAGAAAATCGGGAACTATTATGAGCTTATTATTAACTGGAGAATTAAGAACATTATTTAACTGGGAAAATGAGTATTTGGAGCATCTCAAGGCCATGATGACAGGAATATATTTAAGTGAAGAATTGGATGATCAACTAGTATATATGGGGGTGGGGATATATTTTTTTCGATGATCATTGAATAATACTACTTATTTAAAAGTTTCTAATTAATTGATCATTATTTTTGATGTATAAATAAGTTTAAAATATGTTATTATTGGTAAGGGTATAATAGCTCAAACGATATTTTTTAATCAAATCCTTTAATTAATCCGAGAAAAAATAAACATCACATGGGATTATTTTAAATTATCCCAGGAATAATCTCATAAAAAACAAACACGTGACTAGGACGATTTAATCCTAGGATAAATAGTATTAGAATTATAATCACATTATACTCCCGGGATTATAATCACATGGATTATAATCCCGAGATTATAATCCTTGCAAATAAACATGGACCTAGGCTATGTTTGTTTGCAAGGATTATATATGGGATATGACTATTAATTCTAAGACTATGTTTATTTGCAAAGATTATACTCCTTCCGTTCCTAAAAGATTGTCGTTTTAGAAGAAAAAATTTGTTCCAATTTATTTGTCGTTTACAACTTTCCAAGAGAATAAATTATTTACTTTCCTATATCACCCCTACCTTCTCTCATTGTCCCAAGAAATGATCTCCCTTGTATTAATAATTTTCAACTTCCCATAAAGGGGTAGTGATGAAATTTCAAATAAATTTTAATTATTTAATGAATTAAATGACGTTTTTAATCCATGTGCAAAAATCTTAAATGGCAATCTTTTAGGAACAAATGTAGTACTTGGGATATGACTATTAATCTCAAGTGTCTTGTTTGTTTTCAAATTTAGACTTGTGACTATTAGTGTAGTGATTATAAAATGACTTAATAGTCTTTAGATTATAATTATAATCCCAAGATTATAATTTTAGGATTAATATTCTTGAAATTATAATACTAGAGATTATAATCCCGAGATTATAATTCTAACAAATAAACATGGCCTAAGTGTCTTGTTTGTTTTTAAATTTAGATTTGGGACTATTAGTATATGGATTATAAAATTACTTAATAGTATTTAGATTATAATTATAATCCCGGGATTATAATCCTAGGATTAATAGTCTTGGGATTATAATCCCATGGATTCTAATCCTTGCAAACAAACATAGCCCTAAAGTTCAGGGACCACATTTGCATTTTGCCCATGCCTAAGAGGACTTACAATCGAAACATGTTAAAATGATATTTCTCTCACATAAAAGTGGGACCTGTGACAACCCGAGAAATTAGACAATTTATTAAAATCTTAAATGATTGATTTAAGGTCAAATAATAGACCTAGACAGAAAATAAGTGTATGCATTTGATGTTATTAGGATGGAATTTTGAGGATTTCAAAATTCTGTGAAGGGTATAGGTTAATTATTCAGGATTAAGGATTTAGGTGATTAAGTTCTGTGAATATGACTATGTATGTTACAGAGTGTGGTTAAGGGTTAAGGGTTGACCAGATAAACGATATCTGTAACAAACCCTAATTATATATTAAGAACGTCAACGTTCAGTTAGAAAACCCTAAAGTCTAATAAGAAACCCTAGAAATCGGTTCTGGAAACCCTAGTTTCAGTTCCGGGAGTCCGAAACCTTAAATCGGATATTGAAAACCCTAGATTGGGAATGCAATGTATGTACAAGGTTAAACGCCAATAATTTTAATTAATTAGGGAAAACCCTAATGAATTACTGGAAATTTTAATTGATTATTTGAAAACCCTAATACCAGATCTGAAAACCCTAATTTCAGATTCTGATAAAATAAAACCCTAATCTGGGAATATAACGAAGAATTTTAATGCTTTAGTGGTATTAATTAAATATTAATTAGGGTAACGCTTAATTAATTAGCAAACCCTAATTTCAAATTTAGAAAACCCTAATTACGGGATTTAAAACCCTAATTTTATAATTAGGGAAAACGAAAGTGTTAATTTAATACTTTTAATGTTAATTAGGATATATTAATTCTAATTTTCAAGATTTAGTAATTAGAAAACCCTAATCTAATTACGAATATTTAATTTCTATTTTAGAAAATTATTTTCTATTGAAACCCTAAATTATGGAATTGAAAACCTTAATTTCCAATTTTTGGAACTCTAATTGTTCCGTCAGAAACCCTAATGCTCAATTGTGGATTTAATTATTAAAATTAACAATGTTAATTCGGAAACCCTAATCCTAATTATTTCAATTTATGAGTAATTAGAAAATTCTAATCTAATTACGAAATCTAATGTCTAATTTAGAAAATCAAAATTTTTTCTATTTGAAACCCTAATTCAAGGGTTTTGAACCCTAATGACCATTTTGACCCTAATTGCTTTATTAGCAATGGTAATTAGGAAATGCTAAACCTAATTAGAAAGATTTAGGTAATGATTAAGAAATTTTTATATAATTAGAAAATTCTAATTATAATATTAAATTTCTATTTTTTGAAACCTAAACTAGAAATTTTAGAAATCAAGTAGCTAAACCCTAAAGGGTCAAACCCTAAACCCTAAGGGTTTGCATCAAATGACAAATTTAGAATTAAAATTTGTATGGAAATGACATTTATACCCTTATGTCACATTCTTTAATAGGTGGCTTGTAAATCTAGCTATAATATGGAGTTGGTAACCTAATTGATATGCCATGTGCATTATATCTATCCAAGATCAGCTAATCTTGACACCTAGCAATTAGATACAATGAATCAACTTGATCAAAAAGGAGAAAAGAAAGTAAAGTTATTTACTTTACTTGTAAAAATTAATCAAGTCCCTTCTCTCTCCTCAAATTCGAAATCTAGAGTGAGAGAGAAAGAAAAGATGAAGCATGCTCAGTTCATAGCAACTTAGGAATAGAAACAGAATTCAGAATACATGGATGAAAGCTAGAAAGGTAAAAAACCCTAAAATTTTGAAATTAGTGATTTGATGTGGTTTGATGTTAGTTGTTGTTTAAATTTGTGTAATAGGGTGTCAATTGATGATCTGAGTTGATAAATCATGAACCCATAACATTAAAGTGCACGAATTTAAAGATTTCTCAAAATTGGAAATCTGGAAAAATGTTGACTGACAAGCAAATGTCAGGGCTTCTAGATCCGTGTGTGTTAAGTGTTATGTGTGTTTTATGTTATGGATCTATAGTATGCTATGTGTTCTTTATTTTGAAACTTGAATCAACCCTATAGCATGTCTAGATCGAAAGTTACAAGCGGTCAAAGGTCATTGACCGATCACGTTTTCTGGATTTCTGGGCAAACCCAGAAAACCAAATCGTCTGACAACATTTTTCGAGCCTCAGATCTTGTTATGTGTTAATATTTTGGCTAAGTTGTTGATTGTTTATTGTAGTCTGGTATATATACTACATGTTAAAGTAATTAGAACACCTAGATCATAACTGGAATGGTAGGAAATTAATGTCAAAGTATCTTTGACCGACTGTTCTTGACGAAATCTGGAAAACCCAGAAATCGTGAAGAACAGTGCCTGACCCGTACTTTGACCGGACTAGATATCTCAGATCTGATATTGTTATGTTGATGTAGAGTACTCAAGTTGTACTCTGTCATGTGGTCTACACAATGGAACCAATTGTTCACCCAAACAAATTACAGAATAAAAGTTATGAGGATCGAAAACTAGTACCCTCGACTGTTCTTCATTTTCTGGAAAACCCAGAAATGAAGAACAACATTGTCAGAGTTTTTGGAGGCTATGATCTCCCTGATCTGTTGATGTATTGCTATAAAACCAGTTGGTGATTGAAGTATAACACTAGTACTACAATCCTAACTAAATCACATGCCCAAAAAATTAGGAACACGGATCGTTTAACAGTCAAACATGGTACCTTGAAACTGCCGATGAGTTTCTGGGCAGGCACCAAGAACACCTATAGCGACGGGTCTGTCGCTATAGGGCCCCTTTAGTGACACCTAATTTCGGAAATTACAGAAAATTAATTAAAAATTAGAAAAAAATGGTTTTTAATTATTAAAAATAAATAATAAATTATGAAAAATTATTTTAAAGTCTGAAAAATAGTTTTTAATTATTTTATGTATATTTCAAAAATATTTATTATTTTTGGAATATAAATTGTATTTATTTATTTAATTATAATATTAAATAAATTATTTAAAAATGGTTTTAATTCATGAAAAATCATGAAAAATAATATTATGATAAAAGAAAATATTTTAAGTTATTTTTGATGACTTTTGATATTTTGTGATGAAATTCATTAATAATTTATTATTAATGGTAATTAGTTTATTTAATAAATATATTAAATAAATTATGGAAAAATAGTAATAATGATTTAAAAATCATATAAAAATGATTTAAGTGTTATAAAAATATTTTAAGTTATAAAATATAACTTTTGATATTTTGGCATGAAAATATTAATATTTTAATATTAATAGCAATTATCGGATAATGGATTAAAGTGTTAGAAAATCATATAATTATAATTTTATGGTATTAAAAATACTTTGATATATTATAATTATATTATAATATTATGTAATGATTTTCATTAATATTTTATAATAAATAAATATTAATGATTAAGTAATTATGTGGTATTTAATTCATTTAAATATGGTTTTAATGATTGAAAAATGTTGATAAATGATATTAATTATCTGAAAATTATTTTAAGTCAATGAAAAGTATTTTGACTGCTAAGAAAATTATCTGTGATAATTGTTAAGTGTTTAGGAAGAGTTTAATTGAATTTAAACTCGATAATTGTCCGACTAGACCGTCGAGATGATAGAATTGTGTCGGTTGCAAGTCAGACCGAAATAGTTTGACCTGATACTAAGTTTTATGTGTGTTATATGACTGATAGGGTTATGTTTTATGTGTTTAGGTTATTCTGTGTGTATAAATATAACAGTATTATACTATGATGATATTATTCTAATATTGGAGATCTGTATTATTAATATTAGGTCTTCGGGTAAAGTGTTATAAATTGTGTTGCGGTAATCAACGGTTCAGACAAGTTTCTTTGTACTTAACTCTAATAAGAGTGTTTTATTCAAGCTTATGGTTAATCATTGCTGATTTCCATGAAAATTGTACTCTGTACATCTTGCATGTATAAGTCAGGTATAAAAGGCTGATCACCTTCATTACCAGTTGGTTCAGAAATGTTTGTTCATGTATAAAACTTGTTCAGTCTAAAGTTTGTTCGTGCTAGTTCTCAATTATATTGATGAATTATAGTCAGCTTATTATTCATACTCTTCAATCATGATATATCGTTATATTGTTGTATTTAAACTTGCTGGGCAACTTTAATGCTCACCCTTGCTATATCATGATAAAACATTGCAGATAAGGCGAATGCGTTCTGATACAGGAAAAGATAATTCCAAGTCCGGCTTGGGATAAAATGTGCGGCTAGTTTGTAATAGTATACTTTGATAAATATTGTTGTGTGATAAATAGTTTATGAATTGTGTATAAGTTAAGGTTACTCGACCTTGGGGAATAGTGTGTAATGTATTGTATAAACAATTTATGTTTATATCTTTCGCAATTAGTGAAAGAATTAGTGTACCGAATCCGTGGCGATTTGGGGCCCGGATTCGGGGCTGCTACTGTTGATATCAAAGCTGTTGGTTATGAAGCTTAGGTAGGAATACCTGAGACCAATAACCGCAGTGATTAGGATAAGACTAACTCAAATAGAGTTAGTTGGTTGGTAAGATTCAAAGACGAATCTCGGCGAGTGTAAAGACACAGAGTTCCCTAACTCTGATAATAAAGTTGAACAGTAACGGTAAATAGATCGAGTCTAAAAGACTGAAAGTGCAGGAATAGGAGATCGTAAAATAAAACGATTATAGTGCATGGAATTGAATCTTAATATATACGATAAGATCACCCCATGATCCGATAAAGGTTATGATATGGGAAATGAATCAATCTACTGATTGAAAAGTTTACAGCAAGATGCTGTGTGTAAGTTGTACTATAAAATAGTACTATGAAAACTCATGAAAGAGTTATGGATTATGAATACTAATTGAATTCGTATTGAACAAGGGGGTTAAGATTAGGTGGGGATTTTAATGAGGACTCGTGTCAGCAACTGAGTTGTATGATTCCTTGTATGGGCGGGGAATTGTACTTGGTGTAAAAACTACTTAGTTGGTGGCATTGGTAATAATTGAAATGTTGTGTCACGCTAGTTGTTATGTACAGATAAATAGGTCATAGGTAGAGAATATGGGATTAAGTACGAGTTCTTAGAACTCATACTTATGCGACATTCTTGACTCATAGTTATATGAAATGTTTATGAGCCCCTCAGTGAACGGACGCCAAAGGTCAGACTAGGGTAAGTTCGTAAACTCATATAATTGTGGTCAGGTTATGAACTCATAAGTGTGGTTTTATGAATTGGGTATAGTTGTGTGTGAATGGAGTGTTAAGGATTATAGGAACAGATAGATTATTAAGAAAATGATCATTAGTGGAGACTTAGGTTTTTCTAAACTCCTAGCTATGCTAAACTTCAAATTTTTGACATCAAGCTAAATACGCACTATGTGCCTTTTAAAAAAAAAATGTAGACTCGTAATCATTTTTGAAACGGTTTAAAGTACAGTCTATGCTACTTATTTTGGCTAGACGCAAATGTTTTGAAATATCAAAAATTGTTTTTATTTATCACTTATGTACCATGTAACCTGGTGCAGAGATGATAAAAATGATGGAGTCATCAATGCATTATTACTTAGTGTGAATTTGACCTAAAGTCATTGTTCCACTATGGTATGATGTAGTATGATAAAATCACCAAATGACGGAATCCTCAACGGACTGTAAATACAGTGCGGCATCATGACGTCATTCTCGAAAATGTTTTCAAAAATTTTAATTTGCCAACGGGGTTTGGCTACACCTAAATAATTCGATTGAATTGAATTATTGATATGAGTCTATGCTATTTGATTCAGATAGACTAATTTTATAAAAACTCCAAGTGTTCATTGAAGGAATTTCCCGAACCAAATTGTTTTGGTGCGGAATCCAATGATAAGACTGAGGTGAATGATAATGTTTGGATAAATAATCCAATCTAGTAGCGTAAATATTCGGTAAAAATGATTAATACGTTATGCATGACGTACGAGTACGATAGGCTAATCACCTAAAGTACTAGCAACGGTAGTTTACCTTCTTTGTGATTGTAAACAAACCAAGTAATGTATTGTTTTGCGGTATGATCACTACCGTTAAAACTAAATGTGTTCATGGTCTATATGACCCCTCAGCACAATTTCAAAACTTTTGCTCTTGTGAGTGGTGTATTGGGTAGCTTGTGATATGTGTGAATGGTGTAAGGTGCACGGTGTAAGGTGTAAGGTGAATTTCGGGGACGAAATCTTATAAGGAGGGGTGAATGTGACAACCCGAGAAATTAGACAATTTATTAAAATATTAAATGATTGATTTAAGGTCAAATAATAGACCTAGATAGAAAATAAGTGTATGTTTTTGATGTTATTAGGATGGAATTTTGAGGATTTCAAAATTCTGTGAAGGGTATAGGTTAATTATTCAGGATTAAGGAATTATGTGATTAAGTTCTGTGAATATGATTATGTAAGTTTACAGAGTGTGGTTAAGGGTTAAGGGTTGACCAGATAAACGATATCTGTAACAAACCCTAATTATATATTAAGAACGTCAACGTTCAGTTAGAAAACCCTAACGTATAATAAGAAACCCTAGAAATCGGTTCTGGAAACCCTAGTTTCAGTTCCGGGAGTCCGAAACCTTAAATCGGATATTGAAAACCCTAGATTGAGAATGCAATGTATGTACAAGGTTAAACGCCAATAATTTTAATTAATTAGGAAAAACCCTAATGAATTACTGGAAATTTTAATTGATTATTTGAAAATCCTAATACCAGATCTGAAAACCCTAATTTCAGATTCTGATAAAATGAAACCCTAATCTGGGAATATTAATTAAATATTAACGAAACCTTAATTAAATATTAATTAAGGTAAAGCTTAATTAATTAGCAAACCATAATTTAAAATTTAGAAAACCCTAATTACGGGATTTGAAACCCTAATTTTATAATTAGGGAAAACGAAAGTGTTAATTTAATACTTTTAATGTTAATTAGGATATATTAATTCTAATTTTCAAGATTTAGTAATTAGAAAACCCTAATCTAATTACGAATATTTAATTTCTATTTTAGAAAATTATTTTCTATTGAAACCCTAAATTATGGAATTGAAAACCTTAATTTCCAACTTTTGGAACCCTAATTATTCCGTCAGAAACCCTAATGCTCAATTGTGGATTTAATTGTTAAAATTAGCAATGTTAATTAGGAAACCCTAATCCTAATTATTTCAATTTATGAGTAATTAGAAAATTCTAATCTAATTACGAAATCTAATGTCTAATTTAGAAAATCAAATTTTTTTCTATTTGAAACCCTAATTCAAGGGTTTTGAACCCTAATGACCATTTTGACCCTAATTACTTTATTAGCAATGGTAATTAGGAAATGCTAAACCAATTAGAAAGATTTAGGTAATGATTAAGAAATTTTTATATAATTAGAAAATTCTAATTATAATATTAAATTTCTATTTTTTGAAACCTAAACTAGAAATTTTAGAAATCAAGTAGCTAAACCCTAAAGGGTTAAACCCTAAACCCTAGGAGTTTGCATCAAATGACAAATTTAGAATTAAAATTTGTATGTAAATGACATTTATACCCTTATGTCACATTCTTTAATAGGTTGCTTGTAAATCTAGCTATTTAATGGAGTTGGTAACCTAATTGATATGCCATGTGCATTATATCTATCCAAGATCAGCCAATCTTGACACCTAACAATTAGATACAATGAATCAACTTGATCAAAAAATAGAAAAGAAAGTAAAGTTATTTACTTTACTTGTAAAAATCAACCAAGTCCTTTCTCTCTCCTCAAATTCGAAATCTAGAGTGAAAGAGAAAGAAAAGATGAAGCATGCTCAGTTCATAGCAACTTAGGAACAGAATAAGAATTCAGAATACATGGATCAAAGCTAGAAAGGTAAAGAACCCTAAAATTTTGAAATTAGTGATTTGATGTGGTTTGATGTTAGTTGTTATTTAAATTTGTGTAATAGGGTGTCAATTGATGATCTGGATTGATAAATCATGAACCCAAAACATCAAAGTGCCCGAATTTAAAGATTTCTCAAAACTGAAAATCTTGAAAAATGTTGACTGACAAGCAAATGTCAGGGCTTCTAGATCCGTGTGTGTTAAGTGTTATGTGTGTTTTATGTTATGGATCTATAGTATGCTATGTGTTCTTTATTTTGAAACTTAAATCAACCCTATAGCATGTCTAGATCGTAAGTTACAAGAGGTCAAAGGTCGTTGACCGATCACGTTTTCTGGATTTCTGGGCAAACCCAGAAAACCAGATCGTCTGACAACATTTTTCGAGTCTAAAAAATAGTTTTTAATTATTTTATGTATATTTCAAAAATATTTATTATTTTTGGAATATAAATGGTATTTATTTATTTAATTATAATATTAAATAAATTATTTAAAAATAGTTTTAATTCATGAAAAATCATGAAAAATAATATTATGTATAAAGAAAATATTTTAAGTTATTTTTGATGACTTTTGATATTTTGTGATGAAATTCATTAATAATTTATTATTAATGGTGATTAGTTTATTTAATAAATATATTAAATAAATTATGGAAAAATAGTAATAATGATTTAAAAATCATATAAAAATGATTTAAGTGTTATAAAAATATTTTAAGTTATAAAATATAACTTTTGATATTTTGGCATGAAAATATTAATATTTTAATATTAATAGCAATTATCAGATAATGGATTAAAGTGTTGGAAAATCATATAATTATAATTTTATGGTATTAAAAATACTTTGATATATTATAATTATATTATAATATTATGTAATTATTTTCATTAATATTTTATAATAAATAAATATTAATGATTAAGTAATTATGTGGTATTTAATTCATTTAAATATGGTTTTAATGATTGAAAAATGTTGATAAATGATATTAATTATCTGGAAATTATTTTAAGTCAATGAAAAGTATTTTGACTGCTAAGAAAATTATCTGTGATAATTGTTAAGTGTTTAGGAAGAGTTTAATTGAATTTAAACTCGATAATTATCCGACTAGACCGTCGAGATGATAAAATTGTGTCGGTTGCAAGTCAGACTGAAATAGTTTGACCTGATACTAAGTTTTATGTGTGTTATATGACTGATAGGATTATGTTTTATGTGTTTAGGTTATTCTGTGTGTATAAATATAACAGTATTATACTATGATGATATTATTCTAATATTGGAGATCTGTATTATTAATATTAGTTCTTCGGGTAAAGCGTTATAAATTGTGTTGCGGTAATCAACGGTTCAGGCAAGTTTCTTTGTACTTAACTCTAATAAGAGTGTTTTATTCAAGCTTATGGTTAATCATTGCTGATTTCCATGAAAATTGTACTCTGTACATCTTGCATGTATAAGTCAGGTATAAAAGGCTGATCACCTTCATTACCAGTTGGTTCAGAAATATTTGTTGATGTATAAAACTTGTTCAGTCTAAAGTTTGTTCGTGCTAGTTCTCAATTATATTGATGAATTATAGCCAGCTTATTATTCATACTCTTCAATCATGATATATCGTTATATTGTTGTATTTAAACTTGCTGGGCAACTTTAATGCTCACCCTTGCTATATCATGATAAAACATTGCAGATAAGGCGAATGCGTTCGGATACAGGAAAAGATAATGCCAATTCTGGCTTGGGATAAAATGTGCGGCTAGTTTGTAATAGTATACTTTGATAAATATTGTTGTGTGATAAATAGTTTATGAATTGTGTATAAGTTAAGGTTACTCGACCTTGGGGAATAGTGTGCAATGTATTGTATAAATAATTTATGTTTATATCTTCCGCAATTAGTGAAAGAATTAGTGTACCGAATCCGCGGCGATTTGGGGCCCGAATTCGGGGCTGCTACAGGACCCACTCACTATTCATGTAAGAGGGATTGTAGGTGTGACACCCCCAAATCCGGGTTACCTGACCCCCGAGTTTGGTGTTCACGATTCACACTATAATATCATTTAATTACCCATTCATATATAAATAAGAATATATAAATCATTAACATAAGTTGTTAATACATAAGTCCCAGGTTTTCTAACCTTAAATTACAAACATACCCCTTAGATAAACAAAAAGGGTTTACAATACAGCATAATAATAATAATATTCTTTATAACTACTCCAGCATCTTGCCTTTGCCTTTGTTCTTCTTTGACCCGCTGGCCTCTTCGTTCCTAGCTGAAATGTTTTATTTATAGCAAGGGTGAGCAACTAGTTTGCCCCGCAAGTTAAGACATGCAATAAATGTATATGAATCAACAAGAACAGACTATCTATTTTGATAGAATGAAACCAAGGTTCGGTGAACTTTGAAATAGCTGAACAAATCGTTAATCAATAAAAAGTTTTCTCGTATTCTTGGCAACACAATAATCTAAAATGAAAGAGTACAACGCTTTCAAAGTTTCTACGATATTCTATTGAATAATCAAGAATTAATTCTACGCAATAACAATGTGGAATGTTTTCCAGATTTATGCTGAGCGATCACACTAGATCTTTGAACTTATTTTTCTCGGGTATCTATCAAAGATTTACTTTGATACATACCAGGAGTATCAGATAACCATAAAAATTAAATCATACCCCTCTGCAAGTACTTAGAGCCGGCCAACTCCTTGTACCCTATATTATGCATAATACTCAAAACGCGCGCGAAGGTCGAATTCACGACCAACAAAATGTTCCCTTTATATAAAAGGTTGTTCTTCTCAGTTTTAGAATCAAGATTTTGATTTTACAACGAAATACTGTGATTTCAAATTCTATTTACTTATCGATCTTGCCGAAATAATTGGCATCGATTCTACCAATAATAATTGAATTAATTTCTTGAATTTATCAAGTTCTAACAAATGTTTGTCTAGCCATAATAATTAGCTAAGACATTTCTCAACACAATTTGACAATAAACAGGAATTATCTGTACTGTCAATTCTATCTTCTACAGATTTGAATATTCAACAACAGTAATTCTACGAATATATATTTTTGAATCAGTAATTCAATTTGAATTATTAAGCATGCACTAACTGTGAATAATAAACACAAACTTCCCTGGATGTGGTGTAATTAGCAATAATTAACCACTATAATAATTGAATGAAATATAACTCAAGGTTGATTTAGGAAACTTGCCTTCCGCGTTGATTACAGCTACTCAATATAATTAACTGCGTTCGTAAGACCTATATTCAATAATGTCGATCTCACAATTAGCACAATTATTTATAACACATAACACTGTATTTTACAGTCAAACTTCTCCTAGGCACATTACCACACAGCCACATTAATGTTTATAACCTATATAAACACTTGTCAAGACTAATTATTTTGATTTGGTTGGACTTTGGTCCATTTTCGGTGTTCTGGTCACCCTATCCGACAATTAGCACATTGATTATCAATTAAACTTGGTCTCTAAGCTTCAATATTAATTTAGATAAGTCAATTATCAATAATAATATTTTTCGGAAGCTTTTAATAATTTATAAATAATTATTATAATTTATAATAATTTTTCAAACACTTAAATCATTTTTAAATGATTTAATTATCAAATAATCATATCATTATTAATATTTAATAATATCAAAATATTATTAACATACTTGTCAAAATATTAAAGTTATTTTTAATAACTTAAAATATTCTTAAATTATCAATATTCTACTTAAATGATTTTTAAAATATTTAAAATCATTTTTAAATCATCACCATTAATATATAAATATTAATGAAATTATTATCTAAATATTAAAAGTTATAATTTATAACTTAATATATTTTTAAAACATTTTTCTCATTTTTAAATGATTTTTAAATCAATAAACTATTTTTAATTCATTTATTTAATATAATAATTAAATAAATCAAACATCATTAATATTAATCTATTAATGAAAATTCTCCAAAAATATTGAAAATTATATTTTATAATTTATAATATTTTTTAACACTTTATACTCAATTAAAATGATTTTTAAATCATTAAAATCATTTTATCTTATTTATTTAATATAATAATCAAATAAATCTAATATTACTAATATTAAATTATTAATGACTAATTCTCCAAAAATATTAAAAGTTACATTTTATAACTCAAAATATTTTTAAATACATTTTTCTTATTTAAAAATGATTTTTCATAATATTAAATCATTTTTCTCTAATTTATTTAATATAATAATTAAATAAATTAAATATAATTAATATTCAAATAATTATAAATATTAATGAAAAATATTCTAATTGGTCAAAAATTATTTTTCATTATTTAAAATAAGTTTGAAAACCATTTTTGGTAATTTTTAGAATTTATTTCTATTTTTTAATCATTTTCTGGAAAATCAGAAAATAAAATAATTAAACCGTCGCTATATGGCTATAGCGACACAAAGCGTCGTTGTTGGTGTTCTTGAGCTCAAGAACACTGACAGCCGGTAGTGCAAGGTGCTCGGTTTGACCGTGTATAATTCTCAATCTGTTCATGTTTTGGGCTATCTAAAACTTTGGTATTGTAGTATTAATGTAACACTACAATACCCAACCAATAATTTGGTCAAACAACATCAAAACAAGAAGATCTAGACCTCCAAAGTTTCTGTCAGGCGGTTCTGGGCCAAAACAGTTTCGAGTGGTCACTTTCAAACTTAATTTAATCTATGTTCTGGCCATGGTTTATGTGATCTTAAAATTCAAATATGTAGTACTAGTGTCAAGGTACATTTACATCACAACAGATCAGTTAAAAAACATCTAAAACGCCAGATAAATCTCGGTCAAGCGTTGTCAGAAAATTCGTGCAAGAACTTTTCTGGAATTTCCAGAAAATTCAAAAACAGTCTAGGATGGCTAGTTTGACCATCTATTACGATCGATCTGAAGACGTTATAAGAGATATAAGGACCTAGATCTGTAGTACACATAACCAGCTACAAGATGTACTAATAAAAAACATCAAACACTTAACAGACAGACAGATCCGGACATTACAAAATCTTGTCAGACTCGATTTTTCAAATTCTGGGTTGCCCAGATTTTTGACCGGTCATGCCCGGTCAACGGGTTTTGAACCGTTTATATCTTATGATCTGGACATCAAATGACATTGATTCCACTTGCAGAGTAAATACCACATACAAGGCTACATGTTACAACGTTTAAATAACAAAAACAACAAACGAACAAGAATCTGTGGCTCCTGACATTAGCTTGTCAGACCACAAATTTGGTTCTTGGACAGATTTGAAAACTTCGATTTTTACAAACTTTGATGCTATGGATCCATCATGGATCAACATAAATCAACTAAAAACATTATATAACACTAATCTAAACACATAAACCCAAAATCTTTCTTAGCAACATGGATCAAAAATAAAAGATTTCGGTTATACCTTTCTTGCTCAAATTTTGATCTTGATTCTCCAATATGTTTATGGTTAATTTATGGACTGAATTTAGGACTGATCTGCTAGTGATTTTCGGAGCTTTTAGATAGAGAGAGTTGGTGAGAGCTTGGTTGGCCAAATGAGCAAATAATTGATTTTCTCTCTCTTGAATCTAATATATATTGTTTTGATTCATGCACCACTTGATCTTGCTGTCAATATGAGCTGATTTGCTGAGCTTTTAGTGCCTCTAAGTCAACATAGATGGTGACCAACTAAAGATTTAGCCATTTTTGCAAGTTAACTTATAAAAATCCCATAAAGGGCATTTTTGACATTAGCAAATTAATTTTAAGGGCAATCTTGACAAATGCATAACCTTTAGGGTTTAGATTAAAAAAATAAGATTTCTAAAAATGTAATTAGGGTTTGTAAAATAGAAATAATATAACTAAAAATATAATTAGGGTTTTCTAATCATATTTAAGTTTAACAAACACTTTAGGCATGCTAATAAAAATTAGAGTTGACTAATTAGGGTTTAGAAAATCCCATATTTTAAATTAGGGTTTTTCGGCGTACAATTAGGGTTTTCTACGGTACGTTAGGGTTTCTAATCCGGAGATTAGGGTTTCTAATCTCATATTAGGTTTTATTAATATTAAACCTTATCCAGTCCAACAATGGCCAACATACCTATACAGTCCAAACACATATCAATAGTACAATTATTTTAATTGTATTTTCTATCGAATCCCTATCCGGAAATTAGGGTTAGGGTTTTTAAAGCTGTTAAGCACAACTCTACTCTAATTTTATTAGTCAGCACACAAATTTACTTTCTCGAGACTTATATCACAGATATTTATCACAAAATTGATAATTAATATTAATATTAATAAAAAAAAATTTATTCGCAAATTTTGGATAATTCGAAATCTTGGGTTATCACATTCACCCCTCCTTAAAAGGATTCCGTCCTCGGAATCACCGCTTTCTTATTCTCTAAAATCTTTTACAGTTGTATCATCAATTCATTTTTATCAACACAATATTAATTTGTGTTTCAAATTCTATCCTGTGACTTGAATCTATAAAGGAAAACAATTCACAGCAATAACTAACCAAGATTACTCGCGTAATTAAATTTCTAAACGAAATCGTTACCTGCCACCTCCTGAGTAGACACTACATATTGCGTCGTCATGTTAAATGTACGGGCCGTTGGTCTTCCTGGCTGTGTAGATCCTCGAATTGCCAAGGTTCCGCCACTGGATCCCTTGTTGCCACTTTCCTTTTCCGCATTCTTCTTCGGACAGTTTCGAACCAAATGATCAGTCGATCCGCATCCAAAGCAACCTTGAATTTTCTTTAGGCTGGGACAATTGGGTGACATATGCCCCTCTTGCCCGCAGTTATAACAAACCCCCTTCTTCTTTAGACAAACACCAGTATGGTTCTTACCACAATTTGCACATGGTTCCCTTCCTTTTCTATTCCCTTCAATTTTGCTACGCGTTTGGGTATTCTCGCTCCATTTCCTCTTATTTGGGTTACTACCTCCACTGCTTTCTCCATCATTTGTCTTCTTCTTCTTATCCTGATGAAATCGAGACGCAGCTTCGCTCCCTCCTTCAGCAATTAACGCCTTTTCCATCAATGCCGCAAATGTGTTAATCTGCAATACCGCTACCTTGTTGAATATTCCTGGTTTCAGTCCATTCTCGAATCTTCTTGCCTTTCTGGCCTCTGTGTCCACCTGATGAGGTGCAAATCTTGCCAGCTCGTTGATACCAACCTGTTTTCTTGCTTTAGTTCTAAGAATTTGACTTCCATTCTGGATTGCATACTTGGTGAGAAGTAGTTCTCAAAGAACAACTCCTTAAATTTTGTCCACAACACCACCTCTGTACCAGCTCTCGCTTGGTTCGTCTCCCACCAGTAATTAGCTTCTCCCTTCATCAGATAAGTTGCAAAAGCCAGTCTTTTGCTCTTCTACCACACGTGTAATGATGAATGCTTTCTCCATCTCCTTTACCCAAGTTTGGGCTTCAATCGGATAGGTGGTTCCCTTGAATTTCGGCGATCCTACCGCTTTAAAGTCCTTGAAGTTAGCTAATCTGTCAGCTGGATGTTCTCTCGCTCTTCCTCTTCCTGCGGGAGCTCTATTCTCCATAGCTTCGGCTATCATATTTGCAAAATTTTGCATTGGGTCAGCTTGACCTCCTTCGTTATTCACTGATTGTTCTTCTCGTTGGTTTCGATTCTGTCGTCTAGGCGGCATGATCTGATTTAAATAAAAATCTTATATTAAATCTCACATAATCACATATTTAATCAAATAGCACATAGTACATTTAGTACTTCACATATTACTATCCCTTTTTAAATCATATCAGGATTAACAACACAACTTTACACAAAAAGTTGTTATTCTCCATTCACACACGGTTATTACCAGTTCATCAAACTTACCATATTTATGAGTTCATGAACTTGCCATAATTATATGAGTGTATGAACTTATCCTAGTCAGACCTTTGGCGTCCATTCGCTGAGGGGTTCAAAACATTTCATATAATTATGAGTCATTAACTTACCATAAATATGAGTTTTAAGAACTTACAAAGTAATCTAAATCTTATGTTCATATAGAATTTTTTTTTAATTCATACAAACATATTATTGCATTTATATTTATGCAAATAATACATAGTACTTTTCAGTACACTGCACATACACTACAAACGGTTACTATCCCATTGTGACAAAAGTCGGGATTCATTACTACAGCTTTACACAAAAGTGGAGGCATACAAAAGTTATCTCCTATTCCTACCAAAGCAAATATTATACTCCAAAAGATTATACTCCTCACACTTAATCTTTCTTCCTTTTAGGACAATTCTTAACCCTATGACTCGTTCCAACACATGCAAAACATCCTCCTTTCTTTGGTTTAGGACAATTTGGTGATAGATGTCCTTCCTGACCACAATTATAACACACATTCTGACCCCACATACATTCCCCCAAATGGCTCTTTCCACACTTGCCACAGGCTTTCTTCTTCTTCGAGCTTGGCTTTTCTGAATTAGGGCTATCATTGTCCCTCTTCCTTTTTTTCTTGTCTTTCTGCTTCTTGATCGTCCCTTCAGACGATCCACCACCTTCCGCCTTCATTCTGTCTACCTGCGCCTTGAGTTCGTTCCTTTCTTCAGTCATTTCGCATAACGCTCGTTCTGTCTTCCATAGCTGCTCCAAGAGAAACGCCTTACTCCGGAGTTCTTGAACTTCTGCAACTAGTTGATCTTGTTCTTCAACTTTAGTCTTATTCTTTAACTCTACCTTAGCTGGCTCAGACTCTGCCTACTCATCTCCACTCAGATACATCTCGGGATAATCGTCATAATCGCTCCCCAGATTAACCATAGGTTCATCTTCTCCCACCTTATCAACCGATTCACTTTACGCTAGCACCTCAGCTTCTGGCATTGGTGCAACAGCCGCTAACATCTCCGTACTCATTTGATCTTCTCCAGACATCCTACAATCAATTTAAATAACTTGATTAGTACTTCATTAGTACAAACTCCTCACACTATGTGTCCCCATTTCTCACTATCGTTGCACTTTGGCAATCTCTCACTTAGTACTCTAAATGAGTATTCTCTATCTCGCTTATGATTATAATCCTAGGGCTTTACCCACCCCACTTAAGGTTTATAATCTACAGCTTTGATACCAACCTGTGACACCCCCAAATCGGGTTACCTGACCCCCGAGTTTGGTGTTCACGATTCACACTATAATATCATTTAATTACCCATTCATATATAAATAGGAATATATAAATCATTAATATAAGTTGTTAATACATAAGTCCCATGTTTTCTAACCTTAAATTACAAACATACCCCTTAGATAAACAAAAAGGGTTTACAATACAGCATAATAATAATAATGTTCTTTATAACTACTCCAGCATCTTGCCTTTGCCTTTGTTCTTCTTTGACTCGCTGGCCTCTTCGTTCCTAGCTGAAATGTTTTATTTATAGCAAGGGTGAGCAACTAGTTTGCCCTGCAAGTTAAGACATACAATAAATGTATATGAATCAACAAGAACAGACTATCTATTTTGATAGAATGAAACCAAAGTTCGGTGAACTTTGAAATAGCAGAACAAATTGTTAATCAATAACGAGTTTTCTCGTATTCTAGGCAACACAATAATCTAATAATGAAAGAGTACAACGCTTTCAAAGTTTCTACGACATTCTATTGAATAATCAAGAATTAATTCTATGCAATAACAATGTAGAATGTTTTCCAGATTTATGCTGAGCGATCACACTAGATCTTTGAACTTATTTTTCTCGGGTATCTATCAAAGATTTACTTTGATACATACCAGGAGTATCAGATAACCATAAAAATTAAATCATACCCCTCTGCAAGTACTTAGAGCCGGCCAACTCCTTGTACCCTATATTATGCATAATACTCAAAACGCGCGCGAAGGTCGAATTCACGACCAAAAAAATGTTCCCTTTATATAAAAGGTTGTTCTTCTCAGTTTTAGAATCAAGATTTTGATTTTACAACGAAATACTGTGGTTTCAAATTCTATTTACTTATCGATCTTCCCGAAATAATTGGCATCGATTCTACCAATAACAATTAAATTATTTTCTTGAATTTATCAAGTTCTAACAAATGTTTGTCTAGCCAGAATAATTAGCTAAGACATTTCTCAACACAATTTGACAATAAACAGGAATTATCTGTACCGTCAATTCTAACTTCTACAGATTTGAATATTCAACAACAGTAATTCTGCGAATATATATTTTTGAATCAGTAATTCAATTTGAATTATTAAGCAAGCACTAACTGCGAATAATCAACAATAACTTCACTGGATGTGGTGTAATTAGCAATAATTAACCACTATAATAATTGAATGAAATATAACTCAAGGTTGAGTTAGAAAACTTGCCTTCCGCGTTGATTACAGCTACACAATATAATTAACTGCGTTCGTAAGACCTATATTCAATAATGTCGGTCTCACAATTAGCACAATTATTTATAACACATAACACTGTATTTTACAGTCAAACTTCTCCTAGGCACATTACCACATAGCCACATTAATGCTTATAACCTATATAAACACTTATCAAGTCTAATTATTTCGATTTGGTTGGACTTCGGTCCATTTTTGGTGTTCTGGTCACCCTATCCGACAATTAGCACATTGATTGTCAATTAAACTTGGTCTCTAAGCTTCAATATTAATTCAGATAAGTCAATTATCATTAATAATATTTTTCGGAAGCTTTTAATAATTTATAAACAATTATTATAATTTATAATAATTTTTCAAACACATAAATCATTTTAAATGATTTAATTATCAAATAATCATATCATTATTAATATTTAATAATATCAAAATATTATTAACATACTCGTCAAAATATTAAAGTTATTTTTAATAACTTAAAATATTCTTAAATTATCAATATTCTACTTAAATAATTTTTAAAATATTTAAAATCAATTTAAAATCATCACCATTAATATATAAATATTAATGAAATTATTATCTAAATATTAAAAGTTATAATTTATAACTTAATATATTTTTAAAACATTTTTCTCATTTTTAAAAGATTTTTAAATAAATAAAACCATTTTTAATTCATTTATTTAATATAATAATTAAATAAATCAAATATCATTAATATTAATCTATTAATGAAAATTCTCCAAAAATATTGAAATTTATATTTTATAATTTATAATATTTTTTAACACTCAATTAAAATGATTTTTAAATCATTAAAATCAATTTTATCTTATTTATTTAATTTAATAATCAAATAAATCTAATATCATTAATATTAAATTATTAATGAATAATTCTCCAAAAATATTAAAAGTTACATTTTGTGACATCCCGAGAAATTAGACAATTTATGAAAATCTTAAATGATTGATTTAAGGTTAAATAATAGACCTAGATAGAAAATGAGTGTATGCGTTTGATATTATTGGGATTGAATTTTGAGGATTTCAAAATTCGGTGAAGGATATATGTGAATTATTCAGGATTAAGGATTTATGTAAATATGCTCTGTGTATATGGTTAATGTTGTGTTCAGAATGTGGTTAAGGGTCATGGGTTGACCATATAAATTACATCTGTGATAAACCCTAAGTATATATTAAGAACTTTAACGTTCAGTTAGAAGACCCTAACGTCTGATAAGAAACCATAGAAATCAGTTCTGAAACCCTAGTTTCAGTTTCGAGAATTCAAAACCCAAATTTGGGAAATCAAAGGCTAAATATAATGGCTTAAGTATTTTGATTATATATTAGAGATAACCCTAATTGCTAAATTAGAAACTCTAATGCTATGTATAAAATCCTAAGGATTAATAGTTATGTGAGTAATGAATATGAACATTATATGATGGTTTATCTTTGTTTATTATATAAACAAACAAAAGAAACTAGTGTAACCCTAATTATATATTAGGAATGAAGGATTTAATAACTTAAGGGTTATGGAAAAAGAGAATTATGGTATTTAGGATACTTACTAATTCTAGGAGATTTATTTTATATATCTCAAATGATTAATTTTATAACCTAATTATAGCAAGTCTAATTGGGTTAAGGAAATAAGTGTGCATGAGTAAGGATTTGTGTTATAATTGAGGGAGTAAAAACCCTAATTAAATTATTTGGGTTGGATAAGAATTTAAGGTATTGGATTATATATATTTTATAGCCCAAGTGTTGGCCAATGAAATTAGTTAGAGGCCCAAGCAATACATTAATTGAGTAGCTCGAATATTGTTATTGATAAGCCGAATTGAAGGAAGGGCATGATGGACATCTGATATTAGTAAAAGTGTTGGACTATGATTGATTTACATGGTCGGTGGATAGAGAAGGAAAAAGGAGGAAAGATTGAGCATGTGACTAAGATTTATTTTGGTATTTTATTTGTCTAAAGTTGGTTACCAACTATCCACCAACTCTCACCTACTCCTCTTATGTGTCATCTTATTATTTTGCCAATTCTTATGGACATTCTTGCAAGCAAAGCTTTAGTGGTTAGTGTGGGAGAGAAAGAGAAAGAATTAGTGGGATCTAGTAATGCTACATGGCCGGTTATGGAAGGGAAGAAAAGAGAGGGTGGCATGTAATAAATTGAGCCACAATTTGTAAAGATGTGTACAAGAATGCTAGGTGTCAAATGCATAAAGAAGCCACCTTATTTCACCAAGATTTCAAATAATCTAAGAGATATTGGAAGATATTGGGTCAAGTGGCAAGACTAGAAATAAAAGGAAATGTCATTTATACCATTTTGTCACATTTTTTAATAAGTTGAGTGTAGATCTTGTCATGATCTTGGGTGGGTGAACTAACCCTAACCCTAACCTAAACCCTAAGAGTTTTTCAAACCCTAAATCCTAGATTACTCAAAATCTAAACCCTAAGGGTTTGCAACAAATGGAAATTCTAGAAATAAAAGGAAAAGTCCAAAATGACCCTCTTGTATTTAATTAAGTTGGAATGCAAATCTTGCATTACCTTTGGTTGTTCACTAACCCTAAACCTACCTTGGCATGTGACTTTTATATCTAGCATGCCACCTTGCAATGTATAGATACATTGTATCAATTTAAAAGACTAGAAAGAGAGAGAAAAGCTCCAATTTATTTTGCAAAACAACCAAGTCCCATCTCTCTCTATATTTCGGATCTTGGAGTGTGAAATTGTGAGAAACCAAGTTAGGATCGTGTAAAAACACATTAATAACAGATCATGCGGATCAGAAATCAAAATCAGGAGGATTATCACAAAAGGTATAAAATCCTAACTAGTTTATGTATTTGATTTTTGGTTATTTTGAACCATGAAGTTTATGATCTTGAACATGAGAACTATAGATCTACTTGTTAAATGGTGTGTTATGCTTAGATCTAACTATTTTGAGTATTAAAAGTTTAACATGTCCAAATATGGATTGTGATAGATAAAAACTGTTGTTCGGAAAGATACGAACCCAACAAAATTGGAGGATCATTAATCGGAATTATAGATTTCATTTTATATAAGTTTTGGTGAAGGACTCTAAAACTGTTTTACGTCAAAAAGTTGCTGCCCAAAAGTTTCCGGGGGCTGTTTCAGACATTTATTTAATGAGAAAAATTCTAGGCTTTTGGGAAATGAAAATATATGGTATTATGTAGCTCGTGTCCAAAAATGAGTTAATTCCGAGTTAAAACGACCAAGTTATGACCATTACAATTTTTGTGATTTTTCGACGGAAATCGTTATAAACGGAGTTCTACAACTCCGATTGCCACGGAATTTAAAATAGAGCATCACGTTAACATATATAAGGTTATCCCAAGAGATGGGAATGTTTGGAGTTAAGCACGAGGTAGCTATTTTCTTAAGCTACGCACTAGAAATTAATTTTTGAAAAATATCAAAGGAAGTTGGAAAATTATGGAAAAATAATTTTTGCGTATGAAATACATGTATATATGTTTGAACAAAGGATAGAAAAATAATAAACTGATTTGATATTTTCGTGACACGGATATAGAATTCAGCTTGCTGGATTGTGTAATTTGTGAATCCAGTTTGCTGGATTAGAAAATCTGATGAATATAGTTTACTGAAATTGAAAATATGATAAATCCAGTTTGCTGGATTATAGTTTAGATTGCTGGATTTGGAATCCAGGTTGCTGAGATGGCAATTTAGTTGCTAGATTTAGAATCCAGGTTGCTGGACGAGTATTTAACTTACTAAGTGTTAGCAAATAACTTATGAAATGAAAAAGGCGAATGTTAAATCATATAAATGTGATTCTAAGTAATTGTTAAGTGCTTAAATAGAGTTTAATTGAACTTAAACTCGAGTATTGTCCGACTAGACCGTCGGGATGATAGAATTGTGTCGGTATCAACTCAAACTTAATAGTCTAATTTGATGCTAAGTCTTATGTGTATTATAGACTGATAGGATTATGTGCTATGTGTTTAGGTTATTCCGTGGATATGTATATATAACAATATTATACTGTGATGATATTATTCTAATTATTGGATATCTATATTACTAATATTAGGTCTTCGGGGTAAAGCGTTATAAATTGCGTTGCGGTAATCAACGGTTCAGGCAAGTTTCTTTTACTTAACTCTAATAAGAGTAGTTTCTTCAAGCTTATGGTTAATCACTGCTGATTGCCATGAAATTTGTACTCTGTGCATCTTGCATGTATAAGTCAGGTATGAAAGACTGATCACCTTCATTATCAGTTGGTTCAGAAATGTTTGTTCATGTATAATACTTGTTCAGTCAAAAATTTATTCGTGTTAGTTCTTAAATATATTGATGAATTATAACAAGCTCATTATTCATACTCTTCAATCATGATATATCGTTATATTGTTGTATATAAACTTGCTGGGCAACTTTCATGCTCACCCTTGCTATATCACGATAAAACATTGCAGATAAAGCGAATGCGTTCGGATACAGGAAAATGATAATGCCAAGTTCAGCTTGGGGCAATATATGCGGCTATCTTGTAATAGAATAGTTTGAAAATAATGTTATGTGTTAGATAACTTATGAATTGTGTATTAAGTTAAGGTTACTCGATTTTGAGGAATAATGTGTAATGTACTGTATAAACAATTTATGTTTATATCTTCCGCAAACAGTTATAGAAATAGTATACCGGATCCGAGGCGATTCGGGGCCCGGATTCGGGGATGTCACACATTTTATAACTCAAAATATTTTTAAATACATTTTTCTTATTTAAAAATGATTTTTCATAATATTAAATCATTTTTCTCTAATTTATTTAATATACTAATTAAATAAATTAAATATCATTAATATTCAAATAATTATAAATATTAATGAAAAATATTCTAATTGGTCAAAAATTATTTTTCATTATTTAAAATAATTTTTAAAACAATTTTTGGTAATTTTTAGAATTTATTTCTATTTTTTAATCATTTTCCGGAAAAATCAGAAAATAAAATAATTAAACCGTCACTATAGGGCTATAGCGACACAAAGCGTCGCTGTTGGTGTTCTTGATCTCAAGAACACTGACAGCCGGCAGTGCAAGGTGCTCGGTTTGACCGTGTATAATTCTCAATTTGTTCATGTTATGGGCTATCTAAAACTTTGGTATTGTAGTATTAATGTAACACTACAATACCCAACCAATAATTTGGTCAAACAACATCAAAACAAGAAGATCTAGACCTCCAAAGTTTCTGTCAGGCGGTTCTGGGCCAAAACAGTTTCGAGTGGTCACTTTCAAACTTAATTTAATCTATGTTCTGGCCATGGTTTATGTGATCTTAAAATTCAAATATGTAGTACTAGTGTCGAGGTACATTTACATCACAACAGATCAGTTAAAAAACATCTAAAACGCCAGATAAATCTCGGTCAAGCATTGTCAGAAAATTCGTGCAAGAACTTTTCTGGAATTTCCAAAAAATTCAAAAACAGTCTAGGATGGCTAGTTTGACCATCTATTACGATCGATCTGAAGACGTTATAAGAGATATAAGGACCTAGATCTGTAGTACACATAACCAGCTACAAGATGTACTAATAAAAAACATCAAACACTTAACAGACTGACAGATCCGGACATTACAAAATCTTGTCAGACTCGATTTTTCAAATTCTGGGTTTCCCAGATTTTTGACCGGTCATGCCCGGTCAACGGGTTTTGACCGTTTATATCTTACGATCTGGACATCAAATGACATTGATTCCACTTGCAGAGTAAATACCACATACAAGGCTACATGTTACAACGTTTAAACAACAAAAACAACAAACGAACAAGAATCTGTGGCTCCTGACATTAGCTTGTCAGACCACAGATTTGGTTCTTGGACAGATTTGAAAACTTCGATTTTTACCAACTTTGATGCTATGGATCCATCATGGATCAACATAAATCAACTAAAAACATTATATAACACTAATCTAAACACATAAACCCAAAATCTTTCTTAGCAACATGGATCAAAAATAAAAGATTTCGGTTATACCTTTCTTGCTCAAATTTTGATCTTGATTCTCCAATATGTTTATGGTTAATTTATGGACTGAATTTAGGACTGATCTGCTAGTGATTTTTGGAGCTTTTAGATAGAGAGAGAGTTGGTGAGAGCTTGGTTGGCCAAATGAGCAAATAATTGATTTTCTCTCTCTTGAATCTAATATATATTGTTTTGATTCATGCACCACTTGATCTTGCTGTCAATATGAGCTGATTTGCTGAGCTTTTAGTGCCTCTAAGTCAACATAGTTGGTGACCAACTAAAGATTTAGCCATTTTTGCAAGTTAACTTATAAAAATCCCATAAAGGGCATTTTTGATATTAGCAAATTAATTTTAAGGGCAATCTTGACAAATGCATAACCTTTAGGGTTTAGATTAAAAAAATAAGATTTCTAAAAATGTAATTAGGGTTTGTAAAATAGAAATAATATAACTAAAAATATAATTAGGGTTTTCTAATCATATTTAAGTTTAACAAACACTTTAGGCATGATAATAAAAATTAGAGTTGACTAATTAGGGTTTAGAAAATCCCATATTTTAAATTAGGGTTTTTCGGCGTACAATTAGGGTTTTCTACGGTACGTTAGGGTTTCTAATCTGGAGATTAGGGTTTCTAATCTCATATTAGGTTTTATTAATATTAAACCTTATCCAGTCCAACAATGGCCAACATACCTATACAGTCCAAACACATATCAATAGTACAATTATTTTAATTGTATTTTCTATCGAATCCCTATCCAAAAATTAGGGTTAGGGTTTTTAAAGCTGTTAAGCACAACTCTACTCTAGTTTTATTAGTCAGCACACAAATTGACTTTTCGAGACTCATATCACAGATATTTGTCACAAAATTGATAATTAATATTAATATTAATAAAAAAAAATTATTCACAAATTTTGGATAATTCAAAATCATTGGTTATCATAGTAGGCACTCAAAATTTTACATTCATATTACTAATCATGTAGGAGGGCAGAATTGTGACGCCCCCAAATTCAGGTACTTGAAACCCGAATTCAGTGCTTCATGATACCATTTCTTTGAGCGGAATAATAATAATAATGTTATAAATATCAAAATTAATTTACATATCAGAGTTTTCTAAATCCCAGTTATGCGACCTTTAAACATTTTATTACATGATAAATAATAAATAACATTATCTTATTTAAGTCTAGCTATTACATAGGATAACACAACTTATTCTGACGGCTTTCCTTTCCCTTTGTTCCCGACAGAGCCCTCTGGTTGGTCATACTTAACTGAAAACATTTAATTTAAGCAAGGATGATCATTTGAGTGCCTAGCAAGTAATAACAATTATAAATATTAGCTGGAAGGATTAAATGTTTTCTTTGTACTACCGTTCTACAACAAATCAATGGTTGTGAAGTAATCTGAACCGATAATAATAACAGCTCTCTATCAAAATTTTGAAACTACGTACTGACTATAAATAGGGTTAAGGTGATATATTATGAACATTCTTCTCAATTTTTGAATAGGTTTTGCATAATTTCATCCTCAAACCGTCATAACTTACGGGCGCGAGGGTGTACATCCCATGGGCCCTATATTGATCAATACTACATACCAGAATGATATTCTCGTTCATCATATCCGCCTCAGGCGCACAAAAGATTTTCCCAGATTAGGGATGTTAATACTTAGTCGAGATTCTGAACCAAAATAATTTGATTGGATACAAGAAGGTTTTATCACATTCAACGATATTTCTAAATCCGTGTCTAGCTGATCAAATAACTTAGACGACTATATATATATATCAACATGTGTTTAACTACAATGATTATCCGAGTGAGTACACTTGTATAATCATATTTCGAAATTAACAAACAGAATATATATATGAGTTATATGATATTATAACATGTTGATAAACAATGATCGGATATAATATATATGACAATATGGTTAATAATCTAGTACAATAATAATATAAATCTGAAACTTTCTTACTCATATCCATTGCATAAAGAAATTGCAAATGTAAAGATACTTGCTTACGATATCTGTTGAATAAAGTAAAACAAGAGTTTAGGATACTTGCCTGGTCTGCTACTTACACAACTTAGTTCTATCCTTAATTCAACGACCTATCATTTATAAGATTGTTCTGTTGATTAGAATAACATATCAGAACACATCATACTGTTATTTACAGTTAATACATAACCTAAACACATTGTCACATAGATATATCAGTCATTAAGACACAAACAAACACTTATACAGTTAAACTATATAGGTTCGAATCAAATTCGGTAGTATTTTGGTGTACCGACGACTTTATCGGGTAATTATAGGGTTTAAAACTCTAATCTGTATCTCAAATATTATTTTGGATAATTTAAATATCAATCATATTATTTTTCCATGACTTATAATAATTTTGAAATAATTATTATAATTTATCTTGATTTTTCAAACTCTAGAATCATTATTAAATGATTTAAATATTAGATAATTTTATTATCATTAATATTTAAATAATATTTGTGACACCCCCAAATCCGGGTACTTCAATTCCACGGGATGTGGTGTTCACTGTACAAATATTATCTATCTATCTACCCATAATAAATGCAAACCATGCAATAGATAGAAATAAAATCCTCCCCTTATGGGGTTACAACATCTGAATAATAAAATACAATCCCAGGTCAAACTAACCTTAAACATCTGTGCGGAAACATAAACAAATAAGTCTTAAACAACATCAAGTCTTTACAATAACATTCTAAAATTAAATAACAAGTCTTCATCACTTATTAGCTTTGCCCTTGCCTTTGCTAGTAGAAGGCTCATCATACCTTTCGTTCTTAACTGCAATGTTATTATTACGCAAGAGTGAGTGTCGACGTCGGGATTTTTGGGTGTCCCTTTCCTTTACTTGTTCTTTGGTGTTCTCCTTTTAGGTGAGATTTGTTTGAAAAAACAAGTGAAAAAGGTCCAACATGTATAATGTCGACGATGGGACTGTTAAGAGTCACCAGTTGGTTTTTTAAATGGTTGTACCAACACAACCGAGAAAAGGTTTGCACATTGACCCATTGGTGTGACACTGATATACGGGTCGGTGAAACCGAGATTCGTTTAGGGTATGCGGGGGGAAGATGTTAGGCACCCCCCGACATCCGTGTTTCCACGGTGACCGCCTCTTTTCAAGAAAGTATTACCTGAGTGTGTGTGTGTGTGTGTGGGTCAATGTTCTTTTATATGGAAGTTTTGCGAGGCCTCATTCAAACCTATATACACAGGGTTTGAATTTATATAAAAATTTAGTTTTTAGCAAGATATGGCAGTGATGTTTTATAAAAGAGGTTTTTCAAACCCTGATGCTCAATAGGAATTGAGAACTTTTACACTCCCATTTTATTAAGTGATCGGCTTGATTAATTTTATTTGACGGATGCGAAGCATCCGTACGAAAATAATATACAAAATAATGCCGACTTCCTCGTGGGTATGGAAACCACCTGAGGAAATTCTGTAGCGCCCCCAAATCCAGGGTATCTTCCAACCCGACAGATGGTGCTATACTGTACAACCTTCATACATTCATTCAATTTAAAAGTCTCAAAGAACGAACATAACTTCTATATATTTAAAGTAATATTTACATTTCCCAAGTTCTATACCCGTTACAAAGGTTCTTTGTCATAATATCAGTTACATTACAACAATAGATCTATACTATTACAAGACAGCTTAGTAATCTGCCTTAGCTTTTCCCTTATCCTTTTTCGATCCTTCGGGACGTTCAGTTTTAGCTGCATTCATATGGTTCAAGCAAGAGTGAGCATAAGTAGCTCAGCAAGTATAACAATTTAATAAAAATATGCCTGACACATACAAATCGTATATCTTCAATAACTGAACAATAGTTATGAAGTACTATTGATGATTCAAAATAGCACTTCATCTTTTCTTTCAAAATGTTCTACAATAACAACCATATTTAGTAAAACATTCACTCCGGTCAAAGACCTCGAGTATTCATTCTTTATTGGAAAAAGGACAACCCGAAAATAAGTCCGTAAGCCCGATATCACTTACGAGAACTTCTAGGTGATCAGCCTATTGTACTCTATGTTGATCAACACTACATCCATTAAACGTATGCACATTTAAGCATTTGGCAACCTCATGAGCCTGTCGTTTTACCGATAAAACATTTGTTTAACATTTCAGTCTTCTTTTGAAAACCATATCAAGTAGTTGACAAAAGATAGAAACTTTTGAAAATACATGAATATATTATCAATACATCAAGTCTAGCCAAAGGAATTGGCTTCAACTTCAACATACCTCAATTCATGAGAAAGAATACATGAACCTCAAAAACTTGTTCAGATTGAACTGAGACAAGACTTATAATACTTGCCTTTAGCGTCTGCTACGGTATATTAACTTTATGTTCAAGTCTTTCAAGTCTCTACAATACATGATCACATAACGCCTTACATTAGGTCACATATAATCAAGTATATATATGACTATATTATACCCTTCATTTCAATCTAACTGTGTATTAGATTCAGTTACTATTCATTCCAGTTTATCATTACCCTTCCATTTATATTCGACTAGGTTATCTCGACCTTTACATTACATTCTTTAAGGTTTAACAAAGTTTAAACAATGTTACATTACCTTTCTTAAGTTATGTTTACTTTTAAATCAATTAGGCTTTCTTCTCTTTGTACTTAGAAACCTTCATTACTATCTTTGTTCTGAGACTGGCTCTGTGGCGCCAGCTTTATACCTACATCTCGTGCTACGGCGTGAGCTCTTAATTTCATTGTCCCTGACTTGGCGCTGCGGCGCGAGTCCTTACTTATTGGGCCGCGCGGCGGCGCCACTCTCCAGAGGTTTTTGATACTGTTCATGGCGCTGCGGCGCCACCATATGTACAATAGTTCGCACTGCGGAAAACTCTTGTAGTATGCTTGGTTACTGTTCCGCGCAGCGGCGCGACTCATTTTGCCTAAGGTTGGCGCCGCGGCGCCAACTCTGTGCACCAGAAAAAATTTCAGTTTTTTAATTTTTGTGAACTTCGCGGACGCTTAACTTCTTCGTTATAAGTCCGAATTGGCTCGTTCAAAAGCCTACGGTTCACAAATTACGTAATATACATGATCATGCAAGATTTTTATCTATTTGACTTTGTTTGCTAAAAATTCACCTATTGGTTCATTTTTAACGAAAACGATAAACGTTCATGAACGTTCAACGCTCGTTTCTTCGTTCTAAGTCAGAATTCGATCATTTTCGAGTCCGCAAATCTTAAATGCCAAATATGATTTGTCTCCATTGGAAAACAATGGTTTCGAGTTCAAACACAAAATTTAACTTCTATTCCGAGAATTTTACGAATTCAACGATTATCGTCTAATTGTGCAAATTACGGCAATTCTTCCTTCTTATGATTTATTCAACATTACAAATGAACTTCAATCATCATGTGAACACACTAACATACTAAATACAACAAATTATATTCATTGTTGGATTTTGATTTATTTTTCATGAGCTTATAACTTGTAAAATTATAAACTACTTAAGATTTCATTGTTAATGACTTATGACAACTAAAGTTTCTTAAACATCATTTCTTATATGTTCTTAACATAAACTTAACTTAAGTATACATGATACATATGATCATTTAAATTCTTTTATCTTCATATCATCTCTCTTAATAAACTCTTTACAAGTTCATATTATTTTCACATAAGTTTATAACTTATGCTAGCTTAAATGACTTATTACCAACTTAATTGGCTTAAGTTCACTACTTACTCATTCATGTTTCTTAATCCAACTTTTTTTATCATCCTATCATGGTAGAGATAGAAGATAATTGAGAAGAAATCTTACTCTTTTGATGTCTTGGTAAGGTAGCTTTCTTCTCCTTCTTAATTATGGAAGTAACTTATTTGTGACTTAAACTCTCTAACACTTAAGCACTTTGTGATGTTTAGATTATTTAAACAACCAACAAATGGCTTGTAAGCTTCCTCTATTTATAAAAATTGCTAAGCTAGGGTAGTTTTGTCATTAAACCATCCCACCTCCTCAAGCCACCTCCTTACTATTCATTACTTGCAAGGCACAAAACCCATCCTTTGCTTGGTCATTACTCATTTAACATGGTCATTAATTCAAAGTCTTGGCCACCACATTACTTGGTCATTACTTATCTTGATCACCACTTATATTGGTCATCACACATTAACCATATTAATATGGTTTTGCCCCATGGGTATATTAATTCATTGGACTCTAGCTTGAGCTTAGATTAAATAAATCCTTGGGCTTTGCATTAATAAACAATAGCTTGTTCATTAATCAATTATTGGGCCTCTTCCTTTAATTCACTTGGACTTATATTAATTCTTATCAATCTTTCCAAGTCCATTAACATTTCTTAATACATATACATATAGTTTATATATTATTTTCGTATTCTAATTCATATAGAATTTATATACAATATTTCATCCTTCCTACAAACTCATAGAATACTTCGTATTGTACTTATTTTCATTACTCTTGTACAATACCAAGTATCATACAATTATTACTTATTCCTTAACACTTCGCTTTACTTAACGTTTATAAATTAAGTCCACAAGCGAATTATTACTTTTTCCATAACTTGATTTTTATTACATAATCCATCTTACCTTGTTATTTCATCATTACACATTTCTCGGAAACTCAAAATTATATCCCGAGCAAATATCGATGAATAGTATTTTTCGGAAAACTTTTATTTTCGTCTTGGAAATTCAAACACTTTAATTCATCCACGTAGCTCAAATACTACGACATTCTAACATAAATATGTTATATAATGACAACCGTCTTGATAACACAAGAAATACAATTTTATTATTATTTAATTTAATAAAATCATTTTACAATATGATCAGAATTTTTCGGTCGTTACATTCTTCCCCCCTTATAAAGATTCTGTCCCTAGAATCTCGTCTTACTTTAATCAAATAGATGAGGAAAATTTTTCTTCATCTTTTCTTCTAGTTCCCACGTTACTTCTTCAGTATCGTGGTTCTTCCATAATACCTTTACTGATGGTATTACCTTGTTCCTTAGAACTTGTTCCTTTCTATCAATGATCTGCATCGCTAACTCTTTATACGTTAAGTCTTTCACGATATAAATCGGCTCATACTCGATTACATGCTTATAGTCCGACTTATATGGACGTAATACAGATACGTGAAACACGTTATGTATTCATTCTAGGTCTGGAGGTAATGCTATCATATACGCTACCTCTCCCACCCGTTTTAACACCTCAAAAGGTCCTATAAACCTTGGACTTAACTTTCCTTTCTTTCCAAAGTGTATCTTTCCTTTCCAAGGAGATACCTTTAGAAACACATACGAGCCCACCTCAAACTCTCGATTTAGTCTATGTGAGTCCGCATACTTCTTCTGTCTGTCCTGAGCTGTGACGAGAAGCATCTGAATTAACTTTATCACATCCGCTATCTGCTGCACCAATTCTGGTCCTAGCATCCGGCGTTCTCCCACCTCATCCCAACACAAAGGTGTTCTGCACTTCCTTCCATACAAAGCTTCGTACGGCGGCATGCCTATGCTTGCATGATAACTGTTGTTATATGCAAACTCTACTAGTGGTAGGTGATCATCCCAACTACCCTTGAAATCCATGATGCAAGACCTTAACATGTCTTCAAGCGTTTGAATTGTCCTTTCGTTCTGCCCATCGGTTTGTGGATGATAACCTGTGCTTAACCTCAGCTGTGTTCCCAACTACTCTTGCAAACTCCTCCAAAAGTTCTATATGGATCGTGGATCACGATCTGACACAATCGATACCGGTACTCCATGTCTGGAAATGATTTCCTTAACATAAAGTTTAGCTAACTGGTCTAAGTTATACTTGACCCTAATTGGAAAAACGTGAGCCGACTTCGTCAACCAGTCCACTAGTACCCATATCGAATCGTACCCTTTTTGCGTCATCGGAAGTCCCACCACAAAGTCTATCATGATATGCTCTCATTTCCATTCTGGAATCTCAAATGACTGTAACAAGCCACTGGGTCATTGATGTTCGGCCTTAACTTTTTGACAAGTTAAGCACCTACTCACATACTCTGCTATTTCTCTCTTCATATTTGGCCACCAAAAACTCTGTCGAAGGTCTTGATAAATCTTAGTGCTACCAGGATGTAAACTATGAGCTTCTTGTAACACTTGCTCCTTTAATTCTGTCTCATTCGTAACCCAAATTCTTCCATCAAATCTTAATAATCCCTCATTGTCAAGACTATACTTAACCTCTTCCTTCTCGGATAACTGCTTCTTCATCTGCTTACACTCATCCGTCTTGAGTTGTACCTCCTTGACTCTTTCTACGATGGTAGATTGCATCTTAATCGCAAAGATTAACTGCGCCGAATCACTCGGCATCTTCAGTTCTATTTCCATCCTAGCCATCTCTGTTATTAACTTATTTTGAGCCGTTAACATAGACAACTTTTCTCGAACCTTCCTGCTTAAGGCGTCGACAACTACATTGGCCTTTCCAGGGTGATACAGGATTTCACAATCATAATCATTTATCAATTCCAGCCATCTTCTCTGTCTCATATTCAACTCCTTCTGAGTGAAGATATACTTTAAATTTTTATGGTCCGTATATATCTCACATTTTTCCCCATAAAGATAATGTCTCCATATCTTTAGGGCAAACACTACCACGACCAGTTCCAGATCACGAGTAGGATAAACTTTCTCATAATCCTTCAACTGTCGAGATGTATACGCAATGACTTTTCCATGCTGCATAAGCACACAACCAAGTCCTCTATGCGAAGCATCACTATACACTACAAAATTTCCTGTGTCATCTGGCAATGACAAAACAAGAGCTTCACTTAATCTCTTCTTCAGTTCTTGAAAACTGTCTTCACATTTATCCGTCCATACGTATTTCACCGTCTTCCTTGTTAAATTAGTCAACGAGGTAGCTATCTTCGAAAAATCTTGGATAAATCTTCGATAGTACCCTGCTAACCCTAGGAAACTCTGCACCTCAGTCGGCGTTTTCGATTGTTCCCAATTCATTACTGCTTCCACCTTCGCTGGATCCACTGAAATCCCCTCTTGGTCAATGACATGACCTAAAAACTGCACCTTTGTGACAACCCGATATTTTCTATAAAAATAAATCATAAATTTTGTGTATAATTTTTTTTATTTATTAAAATAAATATGAATGATATGTGTCAAGGTAATATGTATATGTTTAATTGTGTGATAAATTAAAAATATTTATTACATGAATTATTACAGATAATTTTATTTTAAGAGTTATTGATTATTATCAATTATAATTTTTATACTAATTAATTCCTTATTGGAAATGCTTTTATTATTATTTTCTATGAAAGTATAGGTATATATTATTTAAATAATATATGAAATGATTTTAGAATAATTATAATGATTATTTCATTATATGTATTTTGTTCAAGATATTAATTTAATTATTTTACCTTAATTATTAAGGTTAAATATGAAGAATAAATCAGATACGGAATCCAAACCCCAATTTTGGATTATTGTCAAGGTAAGAGAATAATAATATACTATTAATTATATTTTGATTTTTCAGTGCTAAAAATATGTGTTGTATGTACGTGTTGATGATGATTGGTTAATTATGGTGTTTAATTTCAAAACAATAATATTAATTGGTTAAACCCTAATTTTACTGAGAAAAACCCTAATTTGAAAATCAATTGTGGGTTTAAGACGGTTATTTAACTGTGTTATATGTTTTATGTTGTGTATTATATAATGATTTGATTAATTAGGTAAACCCTAATTCAAGTTCTAGAAAACCCTAACTATGAATAAAAACCCTAATTTTCAATATTAGAAACCCTAATCCAGTAACTTAAACCGGAGGTTTGATCTGTCAAGAATTGTTTTACTGTGATTTATAACACGTGTGATATACTTTAATGACTAATTAAGGTAACCCTAATTAGTAAATTAAAACCCTAATGATTAAAACCCTAATTGTTGTCGCGATACCCTAATTGCGAAATCAAAACCCTAAACGATATTTCTTGGAACCCTAATTGCTAATTTTAAACATTAATTGTTTAAATATCAAAGTTAATTATGTTATAATACCCTAATATTCCTGTATAATAAAATTATTAATTTAATCTAATTAATAATTTTAATTTTTCAAATTTTGGAAACGAAAATTAGTTTATAATTTTACAAACCCTAGTTGCTAAATTTTATTTTTGCTATGTGCTAAACCCTAAGGGTCAAACCCTAAGGATTTGTCAAGTTTCAAATTTGTCATTTAAATGAATTATCAAATGACCAAATTACCCTTTTAGCAATCTTTGATAGCTTGCTTGCAAATCCTTCCATATTTTGAGTTGTTCAACAACTCCTAACAACTCTTGGTGACTCATAATGCCAGCAATTCAAGCCTCTAGCATCACATACATGAATCTTGTGGCCTATATATAGATTGGAGGAGAGAGGAAATGATTTTGTTTACTAAAAATTTTACAACACTCAACCAAGTCCATTTTTCTCTCAAACCCACGAAATATAGAAGTGTTTTAGACCCATTATCAAGCCCCACGTTTACCCACAATAAATCAGAAACAACAAAATCAGAAAATCAAATATTGGATCAAAGAAAGGTATAGAATCCCAAAAATTAGAAATCCTTCGATTCCATATTAATTGATGCAATTGATTGTTTAAAGTTGTGTAATGGGGAGTCTATTAATGTTCTAAGTTGATAAATCAAAGACCCATAACATCAAAGTGCACGAATTTGAAGTTTTAAGCAAGTTGGAAAAACCGAATTATGTGATTTTTCATCCAATGTCAGGGCTTATAACTCTTTGCTAAATCATGAGATTTGTTGCTTAAAAGTTGTTATGTGTAGTCTGATATGTGGTATTTAATATACAAAAAGATTCAAGTTCATATCTGTTATAGATCGGGAGTTATTCTCGGTCAAATCTCGTTGACCGAAAACTGCCAAATAGTGAACCGGACAAATCTTTCTCATGCTTTGATGTTAATGTGTTATAATGCTTTTTAGTTGTATTCCTACATGTTTTTTACACACTGTAATTGATAGATCACACAAACAATACACGGATTTCAAGTTATAAGGATCCAAAGTAGGCACCACGAACTGTTCTTCGTGAAGAACAGCCTTGTCAGACTGTTTGATGGCTAATAACTCTTTGATCTGATGTTGTTTAGACGGTATGATTGTTTTTAATTGTAGTCTTACATGAGAACTACAAGATGTATGTGCTAGCTTGTCCAGAAACATCATGATCCGATCTGGAATCATGGTCAAAGTAGTCTACTCGGCTACTGACTTTGAGATCTGGGTTGATGAAGAACACCTAAGGCGACAGATAAGCGTCGCTAAAGCCTTTAGCGACGATTTTGTATTATTTTTAATTTTTAGAAATTCCGAAAATGATTAAAAATTAGAAAAAATTAGATTTTAAATATTAGAAATACTAAATAAATTATGAAAAATTATTTTAAAGTCTGAAAAATAGTTTTTTAATTATTTTAAGTAAATTTTGAAAATATTTAATATTTTTGGAATATAAATGGTATTTATTTATTTAATTTCAATATTAGATAAATTATTTAAAAATAGTTTTAATTCATGAAAAATCATGAAAAATTATAATATGGTGTTAGAAAATATTTGAAGTCATTTTTGATGAATTTTAATATTTTGTGATGAATTTTATTAATTAATTAATATTAATGATATTTTAGTGTATTAAATAATTTGCAAAAAAAATAGAATTTAATGATTTAAAAATCATATAAAAATGATTTAAAGTATTATAAAAATATTTTAAGTTATAATATATAACTTTTGATATTTTGTCATGAAAATATTAATAATGTTATATTAATTATATTAGATTTATTTAATTGTTAAATTAAATAAATAAGTTAAAAATGATTTTATTGATTTAAAAATCATTTTAAATGGGAATAAAGTGTTAGAAAGTATTTTGACTTTACAAAATATATTTTCTATATTTTTGGAGAATTCTCATTAATAATTTATTATTAATGATATTAGTTTTATTTAATGATTATATTAAATAATTTAGTTACAAATGATTTTATTATTATAAAAATCATATTTAAATAAAGATAAAGTGTTTAAAAATATTTTAAGTTATAAAATATAAATTTTAATATTTAAAGGATAATTTCATTAATTATTTGATATTAATGATATTTATTTAATGATTTATGATATCAAGTTTATTTAATAATTATATTAAATAAATAGTTTAAAAATGGTTTTATTTATTTAAAAATCATTTAAAAAGGATATAAATGAATTAAAAATATTTTAAGTTATAATTAATGACTTTTAATATTTGGATAATAGTTCATTAATATTTAAATATTAATGGTAAGTATTTAAAGATGATTTTAATTGTTTTAAAAATCATTTAAGAATAATGTAAATATTTTAAAAATATTTTGAGTTATTATAAATAACTTTAATATTTTGGCAATGGTTTTATTAATAGTTTGATGTTAATTGAATAGAATTCTTTGGTATTTAGATCATTTAATAATGATTCTGATATTTCAAAAATTATGATAAATGATAATAACTGTTTTAAAATTATTATAAGGTCATGAAAAATAGTACGACTGTTGTTTAAGTTAACTATTTGGATATTGAACTTTGAGATAGAGACTTAGACTCGATATTTAACCGATAAAGCCGTCGGTAGACCGACATGTTTCAAAAATTGATCTGGACTTAGATAATCTAGTTAGTTAACTGCTTATTTGTGATTCAATGGTGGTTAAAGTTGTGTGACGATGTGATTATGAATGAGTTGATGTTAGTTTGTGATGCCATGATTGTTGAACATGTGTGATAAGATGATTAGGTTATGTGCTGACTGCGAAATGCAGTACTATGTATTATGGTATATTATTATAATCGAACGAATGATTTGATTAATGATAGGTCGTGATAGAAAGATAGAACTAAGTTGAGAATTGTAAGCAGCGCATCAGGCAAGTATCCTAACTTTGCATTTTCTTTATGCAATCGACAGAAGTGAGAAGTTCAGAATTATTATTATTAATGTACAGATTGTTAAACCTATATTATATACACCCTTTGATTATCAACATGTTAGTATATGATAATTCGGATATATATTCTGTTCGTTAATTTCTAGAAATAATTATACAAGTGTCCCCACTTGGATAATCATTGTATTTAATCACATGTTGATACACCTTTGTTATACGTATATGTTGAATTATAGATTATTGTTGGATAAAATAAAACCTTTTGTCTGGAACCCTGAAAAATATGAACATCCCGTTCACGGGAAAACTTTTATGCGCCCAAGGCGGACCAAGTAAATGATAACATCGTTCTTGTAATGTAGTATTGATCAATGTAGGGCACAACGGGCTGATCAACCCCGTGTCCGTAAATTATGACGGTTTGCAGATGAAGTTCTGCTAAACCTTTTCAAAAATAAAAAACAATGTTCATAGAATGTCACTTAAACCCTATTTATAGCCAGTACGTAGTTTCAAAAATTTGAAAGAGGGTTGTTATGTTATTAATATCGGTTCAGAATACTTCACAACTATTGACTTGTTGTAGATGGATATTATAAAGAAAACATTTAAATTCTTTCAGCTTATATATATATATATATAATACTTGTTGGGCACTCAAATGCTCATCCTTGCTTAATTTAAATGTTTTTAGATAAGTGTGAACAATCAGAAGGATCGGTCAAGAACAAGTGAACAGAAGAGCGAACAGATTAGGTTTACGGTGTCATATAGTAAAGGTTGCGTACTTGGGATTAAACTCTGATAAAGGTAAGATAAGTTTATAATTTATATTAGTGTTATTATTATTAGTAATATTTCCGCTCATAGAAATGGTATCGTGAAGTACCGAGTTTGGGTTTCAAGTATCCGGGTTCGGGGACCTCTCATCATGGTATCAGAGCTATAGGGTTAGAAACCTTAGGTGGGTTAGACCTTAGGCTATAACTTTAGAACAGAGGAAAACGTTGAAAATACAAATAACTCATATAGAGTTAGTTGGTTGGTATGATTCAAAGATGAATCTCGGTGAGTTGTTAAGCCACAGAGTTTCCTAACTCTGATAATAAAGTTGAACAGTAATTGTGAATATATCGAGTCTAAAAGACTGAAAGTGCATAGAAAGGAGATCATAAAACAAAACAATTAAGACATAGAATTGAATCATAATATATACGACGAGATCACCCCGTGATCTGATAAAATTATGACAGCCAGAAAGAATCAATCTTATGATTGGAAAGTTTAAAGCAAGATTTTTGTGTGAATGGTACAGATTCAAGAAAGGGTTATGAATAAGGATTAAATGAAATTCGAATGGAAAAAGGGGGTTAAGCTTAGGTGGGGATTTCAATGAGGACTCATGTCGGCATGCTGAGTTGTATGATTCCTTGTATGGGCGGGGAATTGTACTTAGTGTAAAAACTACTTAGTATCTGACACTGATAATCATTGAAATGTTTGTGTTGCGCTATTTGTTATATGTATGTTAAGAGGGTGATTCCTTTCTCATGTGTATAAAAAATAGATAGGTCATAGGTAGAGAACATAGGGTTAAGTACGAGTTCTTAAAACTCATACTTATGTGACATTCTTGACTCATAGTTATATGAAATATTTATGAATCCCTCAGCGAATGGACGCCAAAGGTCTGACTAGGGTAAGTTCATAAACTCATATAACTGTTACAAGTTTATGGACTCATAAGTGTGGTTTGACGAACTGGGTATAGTTAATTGTGAATGGATTATTGTGGATGATGGGAATAGATAAGATACTAAATAGTTAATCTTTAGTGAAGGCAAAAGAAATAGGTAGTACTGGTATTAGCTGAATATGTTTATTTCTGTGTGGTATATGTGATAAGTATGTTTGTGTAATGAAATATTTTTTTAACTTTTGTGATTGGTCAAGGTTGTAAATCCCGACTTTTGAGTCACGAAGGGATAGCGAATGTTTAAAGCACAATGTGCTATGGAATGTCAAATGTTATGAATATGTGTCTATGTAGGATTAATGGGATAAGTTGGTATAAAGATAGTATATATTTATTTGGTCACTGGTTATTACAGTAGACCGAGTTTTTAAAAATCTAATATTTTGAGTACATGATTATTTGAATAGAAAGTTTTGCGTTATATGTTAAGAATTTACGATAAGACTTAGAATGTAAGAATAATTTATGAAAATGCCGTCAAGACAAAAAAAAATGAAACCAAAGGATAGAAGAATCTGTCAACAAAGCTAGAGGACAACCAGACTCGATACAGAAACTTGCGAATGTGGACGATCAAGTTGTGCAGAACGGAATACCAGCCGTGAAAGATCAACCAGATAATCGAATGTCAAACGTTAAAGACTTCAAGGCGGTCCTATCGTCGAAATTCAAAGGTACAACTGACCGTATAGAAGCCCAGATTTGGGTTAGGGAAAATTGAACAGGTGTTTGTGATAGTTAGGATAGCTGAGGGGCAAAAGACCTCTTTTTTACACCTAAATGATGAAGGGTGATGCAAATTTCTGTTGGGAAGCGAATTAGACGAGGGCAGGAGCAGGTGTGGTAGCATGGGATAGGTTTAAGACTTTATTTTTCAAAAATTATTTTCCTGTTAGTATACAAGCTAGAATTGAGGTGAAATTTCTAGAATTGAAGCAAGGGGATATGTAAGTTGCGGAATATGTCAGTGAAATTTAATGAGTTGACTAGATTGGCTCCGCATCAAGTTGATACGGAGGCTAGAAAGGCACGAAGGTTTGAGCTGGGATTCAAACCCTGGCTCTAAAACAAGGTAAGGAGGAACAAGGGTAAGGTTTAGAGAATTGGGAATGTAGGAATTAATAGTGGAAGTAAGGGTGGAAATGAAAAGAGGAAGGCGAACAACTTTGGAAGTGTGCAGGTGAAGCAAGAAGGTGTGAAGAAGAAGTAGGTGGTGTAATGACTTGTAGAAAGAACCACTCGGGGAAATGTTTGCAAGGAAAGTTTGTGTGTAATAAGTATGGACAAAAGGGATATAACACTCCCGACTGTTCCAATCCAAGAAGGTATAGTGAATGTGTTATGTGCGAATCAATGGAAAATAAGGTGGGAGACTGTTCAAGAAGGAGAATGGAGGAAAAGAATGCGAATATAGGGAAAAGGCAGCAGGATATTGGCAACAACGGGACCGACATCAACAAATAAATCAATAGAATCAACTGTAAGCTTCTTCAACATGACCGTTCAAGATATCATGGCAGCCGGGGATGCAACTCCAGGTATTACTCGAACCAATTTTATTTTCTCATATTTTTTTTACATAAATAATAAATTATTTTATAAATTACTTTTGAAGGAGGAATTTGAGTTCTTTTAGAAATCAAATTTCCGTTTAATCAGAAAGACAAGCTTTATGTGATAGTTAAAGATCGATTCGATCAATCATGATCGAGATCTACTTGCAATGATTGTGAATGTTATGTACCCTGGTATGTATAGCTTTTAAAGTGGTGATTCCGGGGACGGAATCCTTATAAGGAAGGGTGAATGTGACAACCCGATATTTTCTATAAAAATAAATCATAAATTTTGCGTATAAATTTTTTTTTATTAAAATAAATATGAATGATATGTGTCAATGTAATATGTATATGTTTAATTGTGTGATAAATTAAAAATATTTATTACATGAATTATTACAGATAATTTTATTTTAAGAGTTATTAATTATTATCAATTATAATTTTTATACTAATTAATTCCTTATTGGAAATGCTTTTATTATTATTTTCTATGAAAGTATAGGTATATATTATTTAAATAATATATGAAATTATTTTAGAATAATTATAATGATTATTTCATTATATGTATTTTGTTCAAGATATTAAGTTAATTATTTTACCTTAATTATTAAGGTTAAATATGAAGAATAAATCAGATATGGAATCCAAATCCTAATTTTGGATTATTTTCAAGGTATGAGAATAATAATATACTATTAATTATATTTTGATTTTTCAGTGCTATAAATATGTGTTGTATGTACGTGTTGATGATGATTGGTTAATTATGGTTTTTAATTTCAAAACACTAATATTAATTGGTTAAACCCTAATTTTACTGAGGAAAACCCTAATTTGAAAATCAATTGTGGGTTTAAGACGGTTATTTAACTGTGTTATATGTTTTATGTTGTGTATTATATAATGATTTGATTAATTAGGTAAACCCTAATTAAAGTTCTAAAAAACCCCAACTATGAATAAAAACCCTAATTTCCAATATTAGAAACCCTAATCCAGAAACTTAAACCGGAGATTTGATCTGTCAAGAATTGTGTTACTGTGATTTATAACACGTGTGATATACTTTAATTACTAATTAAGGTAACCCTAATTAGTAAATTAAAACCCTAATGATTAAAACCCTAATTGTTGTCGCGATACCCTAATTGCAAAATCAAAACCCTAAACGATATTTCTTGGAACCCTAATTGCTAATTTTAAACATTAATTGTTTAAATATCAAAGTTAATTATGTTATAATACCCTAATATTCCTGTATAATAAAATTATTAATTTAATCTAATTAATAATTTTAATTTTTCAAATTTTGGAAACTAAAATTAGTTTATAATTTTACAAACCCTAGTTGCTAAATTTTATTTTTGCTATGTGCTAAACCCTAAGGGTCAAACCCTAAGGATTTGTCAAGTTTCAAATTTGTCATTTAAATGAATTATCAAATGGCCAAATTACCCTTTTAGCAATCTTTGATAGCTTGCTTGAAAATCCTTCCATATTTTGAGTTGTTCAACAACTCCTAACCACTCTTGGTGACTCATAATGCCAGCAATTCAAGCCTCTAGCATCACATACATGAATCTTGTGGCCTATATATAGATTGGAGGAGAGAGGAAATGATTTTGTTTACTAAAAATTTCACAACACTCAACCAAGTCCATTTTTCTCTCAAACCCACGAAATATAGAAGTGTTTTAGACCCATTATCAAGCCCCACGTTTATCCACAACAAATCAAAAATAACAAAATCAGAAAATCAAAGATTGGATCAAAGAAAGGTATAAAATCCCAAAAATTAGAAATCCTTCGATTCTATGTTAATTGATGCAATTGATTATTTAAAGTTGTGTAATAGGGAGTCTATTAATGTTCTAAGTTGATAAATCAAAGACCCATAACATCAAAGTGCACGAATTTGAAGTTTTAAGCAAGTTGGAAAAACTGAATTCTGTGATTTTTCATCCAATGTCAGGGCTTATAACTCTTTGCTAAATGATGAGATTTGTCGTTTAAAAGTTGTTATGTGTAGTCTGATATGTGGTATTTAATATACAAAAAGAATCAAGTTCATATCTGTTATAAATCGGGAGTTATTCTCGGTCAAATCTCGTTGACCGAAAACTGCCAAATAGCGAACCGAGAAAATTGAAGCACAAATTCCGTGTTCAAGTTTGACCGGACAGATCTTTCTCATGCTTTGATGTTAATGTGTTATAATGCTTTTTAGTTGTATTCCTACATGTTTTCTACACACTGTAATTGATAGATCACACAAACAATACACGAATTTCAAGTTATAAGGATCCAAAGTAGGCACCACGAACTGTTCTTCGTGAAGAACATCCTTGTCAGACTGTTTGATGACTAATAACTCTTTGATCTGATGTTGTTTAGACGGTATGATTGTTGTTAATTGTAGTCTTACATGAGAACTACAAGATGTATGTGCTAGCTTGTCCAGAAACATCATGATCCGATCTGGAATCATGGTCAAAGTAGTCTATTCGGCTACTGACTTTGAGATCAGGGTTGATGAAGAACACCTAAGGAGACAGATAAGCGTCGCTAAAGCCTTTAGCGACGGTTTTGTATTATTTTTAATTTTTAGAAATTTCGAAAATGATTAAAAATTAGAAAAAATAAGATTTTAATTATTAAAAATACTAAATAAATTATGAAAAATTATTTTAAAGTCTGAAAAATAGTTTTTTAATTATTTTAAGTAAATTTCGAAAATATTTAATATTTTTGGAATATAAATGGTATTTATTTATTTAATTAAATATTAGATAAATTATTTAAAAATAGTTTTAATTCATGAAAAATCATGAAAAATTATAATATGGTGTTAGAAAATATTTGAAGTCATTTTTGATGAATTTTAATATTTTGTGATGAATTTCATTAATTAATTAATATTAATGATATTTTAGTGTATTAAATAATTTGCAAAAAATAGAATTTAATGATTTAAAAATCATATAAAAATGATTTAAAGTATTATAAAAATATTTTAAGTTATAATATATAACTTTTGATATTTTGTCATGAAAATATTAATAGTTTTATATTAATTATATTAGATTTATTTAATTTTTAAATTAAGTAAATAAGTTAAAAATGATTTTATTGATTTAAAAATCATTTTAAATGGGAATAAAGTGTTAGAAAGTATTTTGACTTTACAAAATATATTTTCTATATTTTTGGAGAATTCTCATTAATAATTTATTATTAATGATATTAGTTTTATTCAATGATTATATTAAATAATTTAGTTACAAATGATTTTATTATTATAAAAATCATATTTAAATAAAGATAAATTGTTTAAAAATATTTTAAGTTATAAAATATAAATTTTAATATTTAAAGGATAATTTCATTAATTATTTGATATTAATGATATTTATTTAATAATTTATGATATCAAGTTTATTTAATAATTATATTAAATAAATTGTTTAAAAATGGTTTTATTTATTTAAAAATCATTTAAAAAGGATATAAATGAATTAAAAATATTTTAAGTTATAATTAATGACTTTTAATATTTAGATAATAGTTCATTAATATTTAAATATTAATGGTAAGTATTTAAAGATGATTTTAATTGTTTTAAAAATCATTTAAGAATAATGTAAATGTTTTAAAAATATTTTGAGTTATTATAAAGAACTTTAATATTTTGGCAATGGTTTTATTAATAGTTTGATGTTAATTGAATAGAATTATTTGGTATTTAGATCATTTAATAATGATTCTGATATTTTAAAAATTATGATAAATGATAATAATTGTTTTAAAATTATTATAAGGTCATGAAAAATAGTACGACTGTTGTTTAAGTTAACTATTTGGATATTGAACTTTGAGATAGAGTCTTAGACTCGATATTTAATCGATAAAGCCGTCAATAGACCGACATGTTTTAGAAATTGATCTGGACTTAGATAATCTAGTTAGTTAACTGTTTATTTGTGATTCAATGGTGGTTAAAGTTGTGTGACGATGTGATTAGGAATGAGTTGATGTTAGTTTGTGATGCCATGATTGTTGAACATGTGTGATAAGATGATTAGGTTATGTGCTGACTGCGAAATGCAGTACTATGTGTTATGGTATATTGTTCTAATTAAACGAATGATTTGATTAATGATAGGTCGTGATAGAAAGATAGAACTAAGTTGAGAATTGTAAGCAGCGCATCAGGCAAGTATCCTAACTTTGCATTTTCTTACCCTTTGATTATCAACATGTTAGTATATGATAATTCAGATATATATTCTGTTCGTTAATTTCTAGAAATGATTATACAAGTGTCCCCACTTGGATAATCATTGTATTTAATCACATGTTGATACACCTTTGTTATACGTATATGTTAAATTATAGATTATTATTGGATAAAATAAAACCTTTTGTCTGGAACCCTGACAAATATGAACATCCCGTTCACGGGAAAACTTTTATGCGCCCAAGGCGAACCAAGTAAATGATAACATCGTTCTTGTAATGTAGTATTGATCAATGCAGGGCATAACGAGCTGATCACCCCCGTGTCCGTAAGTTATGACGATTTGCAGATGAAGTTCTGCTAAACCTTTTCAAAAATAAAAAATAATGTTCATAGAATGTCACTTAAACCCTATTTATAGCCAGTACGTAGTTTCAAAAATTTGAAAGAGGATTGTTATGTTATTAATATCGGTTCAGAATACTTCACAACTATTGACTTGTTGTAGATGGATATTATAAAGAAAATATTTAAATTCTTTCAGCTTATATATATATATATATATATAATACTTGCTGGGAACTCAAATGCTCATCATTGCTTAATTTAAATATTTTCAGATAAGTGCGAACAATCAGAAGGATTGGTTAAGAACAAGTAAAAAGGAGAGCAAACAGATTAGGTTTACGGTGTCATATAGTAAAGGTTGCGTACTTGGGATTAAACTCTGATAAAGGTAAGATAAGTTTATAATTTATATTAGTGTTATTATTATTAGTAATATTTCCGCTCATAGAAATGGTATCGTGAAGTACCGAGTTCGGGTTTCAAGTATCCGGGTTCGGGGACCTCACAACCTTTTCCAACCAAAATTCACATTTGGTGAATTTTGCATATAACTTCTCCTTCCTTATTGTCTCCAACACTAATCTTAAGTGTTCGACATGATCTTCTGGTGTCTTAGAATAGACTAGAATATCATCGATAAACACCACGACGAACTTGTCCAAATATAGTTTGAACACTCTGTTCATCATATCCATAAATGCAGCAGGTGCATTCGTCAACCCAAATGACAATACCAGAAACTCGTAATGACCATAACGAGTCCTGAATGCAGTCTTTGGTACATCTTCCTTCCTAACCTTCAACTGATGATACCCCGTCCGCAAATCTATTTTAGAAAAATACTTTGCCCCTTTCAACTGATCAAAGAGATCATCGATCCTGGGCAATGGGTATTTATTCTTTATCGTTAACTTGTTCAACTCCCGATAGTCGATACAAAGCCTTAACGATCCGTCTTTGTTCTTGACAAACAACACCGGTACTCCCCACGGCGAAGGACTTGGTTGAATGTACTTCTTGTCCAATAGTTCCTGTAGCTGAACCATTAGTTCTTTCATTTCCACAGGCGCCATACGGTACGGTGCCCTTGAGACCGGTGCCGCTCCTGGCACAGTGTCTATCACAAATTCAATCTCCATATCCGGCGGTAAACCTGGTAACTCACTTAGAAATACATCCATGAATTCGTTTACTATAGGTATTTGTTCCATGGTTGCTCCCACTCTCTGGGTATCAACAACATGGCATAGGTAACCAACACAACCCTTCCGTAAAAGTTTTCTAGTTTGTGTCATCATAAGATAACATGGACGTCCCGGCAATTTACTACCGTAAAATACTACAGGAGGTTGTTTCAATGTCCTGATACTCACACATTTCTTTTGGCAATCTATAATTGCTCCATGGTTAACCAACCAATCCATTCAGAGAATTACGTCGAATTCTCTTAACTTTATCGGTATTAAATCTACCGATAGTTTACGACCACGTACATTTACGCAACAACTCCTATGAATATCTTTAATAGGAATTATCTCTTCATTTTCTACCTTAATGTTCAAAGGTATAGGCAATTTTTCGAGAAATAATTCTAGTCGTCTAGCAAAATCATATGCTATAAACGAACAAGTAGCACCCAAATCAAATAACACGTATGCATTTATATTGTTGATCGGAATAATACCTGCAACTACATCCCCTGATGCCACCGCATCTTGGACCGTCATATTAAAAGTACGGGCCATTGATTTCCCCGGCTGAGCTGGACCACTAATAGCTAACTTCCCTCTATTAGTTCCCTTATTTCCTTCTATCCCCTTCTTCGGGCAGTTCTTTTCTATGTGGTCAGTTGATCCACATACAAAGCATCCGTGATTTTTCTTCGGATTGGGACAGTTAGGTGAAATGTGCCCTTCCTGTCCACAATTATAACATATCGCCTTTCCTTTGAGATAGACTCCTAAGTGAGTCTTCCCGCAGGTTTTACAGGCCTTCATCCTCCTCTTAGAGTCCCCTTGTTTTACTCTGATATTCCTAGAGTTAAAGCCCTTCCTCTTCTAACCGTTGCCACTTCCACTGGCTCCCTCGGTCTTGGTTCCTTCATCAACCTTTCCCATGTTTTTCTTATCTTTGTGGTACTGGTTGAGAGCCTCATTTCCACCTTCGATAATTATTGCCTTTTCTAGTATGGTTCCAAAGGAAGTACTTCGGAACACAGAGATTCGGCTATAGAGCCATGGTTTCAAGCCCTACTCGAACCTTCTAGCCTTTCTCATTTCAGTGTCCACTTGATGTGGAGCGAATCGTGCCAGTTCATTAAACTTGGTAGCATACTGGGGAACTGTCATATCCCCTTGTCTCAATTCCAGGAACCTCATCTCCATCCTCCCTTGCATACTCATGGGAAAATAGTTATCGAAGAAAATCTCTTTGAACCTCTCCCACGTTAGATTTCATATATCGGCCCTAGCCTGGTTTGCCTCCCACCAGAAGTTGGCCTCTCCTTTCATCAAATAGTTTGCCTCAACATTTGCTATTACAAATGCTTTCTCAATTTCTTTTACCCATGTTTAGGATTTTATAGGGTCCGTAGTTCCTTTGAACTTCGGCGGACCTACACTTTTGAAATCCTTAAAAGTAGTAGCTCGTACTACTACAGGAATCACGGGTACATTAGCACCCGTTCTATTAAATGCACCCATTAAAAGATTAACGAACTCTTGTATTGGATTAACCAGACCACCCTCCGATTGGTTAACATTAGCGCCCTATTTTCGTTGTCTCCTTCTTGGCGGCATTTTGCTGTTAAGAAAACAACACATCATTATTACTTTATTCTTGTTGGTTTGTTATTATTTGTAATAAAACAACAACTCATACTCATTGCTCAATATATTCCTTAAAAAGACTTATATTGATTCATAAATTGTAGTATAACACTACATTATTTACATTACTCAGCCTTAGCTGATTACATTACCATCCCACAATTACTTTCCAAAAATTGGGATTTACAAAAGACTACCCTTTGTTATACAAAAGAGGGTTTTACGTCACTACTAGATACATAATATTTACATATCTATTCTACTCTAGATATTGCTAAACTACATTTGCCGTAGGGCATTCTCAAAATCCTTGCTGGCCAGACCGGCAATTACATCCCTACTGATAGTGTGTCGGGTCTTCCCTGCTTCTATCTGATATCCAGCTACCTGCTGCTGGAAATCTACGTGAGAACTCCTATGAATATAGGACATCCTCTGCAACTTCCACTTTTTAGTCTGTAGCTCCTGCTTGAGCTCAAAGACTTCACATTTCAGCTCTCAGACCTTGTCCTTAGCTAAAACTCTATCATCATGCTCCTCTTCCCATATTCCTTCCATACTAGCCTTGTACTCACGGACAGCTTGGAGTTCCTCTTTCAACTCCTTAACTTCTTGGCAATAGTGGACATTACTATCCAATACCGACATAAATAGTGCTTTCATTGATTCCCCCGTAGACATTTCCTCTGTAGGTGGAACCTGGTCCTCTGTACGTGGAACCTGGTCAAAGGACATCACGTCCAACTCCTCCTCTAGCATGCCATCAAATATAGACATGTAGTCTAAATCGTTTGAGTCTCCCGACTCGATGGTCACCAACTTTGGCTCTACTGCTACGGCATTTGGTAGAATCTCTACCCGATTAACTGAATCCTCGCTCAGTACATGTATATTTCTATACATATCATTTTCTCCTGACATCTACAATAAAACAATATAGTTTGATTAGTACACGTCAGTAAATAATAGAAATACATAACATAATATAATGCATTTTTATAGGGTTAATTTCCATCTTTTACTTTTTTATTCTTTCTTAGGGTTATGACTTAAGGTTCCACTTTACCCCTTAAGTTTTATAACCTAGGCTTTGATACCAACTTGTAGCGCCCCCAAATCTGGGTATCTTCTAACCCGACAAATGGTGCTATACTGTACAACATTCATACATTCATTCAATTAAAAAGTCTCAAAGAACGAACATAACTTCTATATATTTAAAGTAATATTTATATTTCCCAAGTTCTATACCCGTTACAAAGGTTCTTTGTCATAATATCAATTATATTACAATAATAGATCTATACTATTACAAGACAGCTTAGTAATCTGCCTTCCCTTATCCTTTTTCGATCCTTCGGGACGTTCAGTCTTAGCTGCATTCATATGGTTCAAGTAAGAGTGAGCATAAGTAGCTCAACAAGTATAACAATTTAATAAAAATATGCCTGACACATACAAATCGTATATCTTCAATAACTGAACAATAGTTATGAAGTACTATTGATGATTCAAAATAGCACTTCATCTTTTCTTTCAAAATGTTTTACAATAACAACCATATTTAGTAAAACATTCACTCTGGTCAAAGACCTCGAGTATTCATTCTTTATTGGAAAAAGGAAAACCCGAAAATAAGTCCGTAAGCCTGATATCACTTACGAGAACTTCTAGGTGATCAGCCTATTGTACTCTATGTTGATCAACACTACATCCATTAAACGTATGCACGTTTAAGCATTTGGCAAGCTCACGTGCCTGTCATTTTACCGACAAAACATTTGTTTAGCATTTCAGTCTTCTTTTGAAAACCATATCAAGTAGTTGAAAAAAGATAACAACATTTGATAATACATGAATAGATTATCAATACATCAAGTCTAGCTAAAGGAATTGGCTTCAATTTCAACATACCTCAATTCATGTGAAAGAATACATGAATCTCAAAAACTTGTTCAGATTGAACTGAGACAAGAGTTAGAATACTTGCCTTTAGCGTTTGCTATGGTATATTAACTTTATGTTCAAGTCTTTCAAGTCTCTACAATTCATGATCACATAATGTCTTACATTAGGTCACATATAATCAAGTATGTATATGACTATATCATACCCTTCATTTCAATCTAACTGTGTATTAGATTCAGTTACTATTCATTCCGGTTTATCATTACCCTTCTATTTATATTCGACTAGGTTATCTCGACCTTTACATTACATTCCTTAAGGTTAACAAAGTTTAAACAATGTTACGTTACCTTTCTTAAGTTATGTTTACTTTTAAATCAATTAGGGTTTCTTCTCTTTGTACTTAGAACCTTCATTACTATCTTTGTTCTGAGACTGGCGCTGCGGCGCCAGCTTTATACCTACATCTCGCGCTGCGGCACGAGCTCTTAATGTCATTGTCCCTGACTTGGCGCTGCGGCGCGAGTCCTTACTTATTGGGCCGCGCTGCGGCTCCACTCTCCAGAGGTTTTTGATACTGTTCGTGGCGCTGTGGCGCCACCATATGTACTATAGTTCACGCTACGGCAAACTCTTGCAATGTGCTTGATTACTGTTTCGCGCTGCGGTGTGGCTCATTTTGCCTTAGGTTGACGCCGCGGCGCCAACTATGTGCACCAGAAAAAATTTCAGTTTTTTTAATTTTTGTGAACTTCGCGGATGCATAACTTCTTTGTTATAAGTCCGAATTGGCTCGTTGAAAAGCCTATGGTTCACAAAATATGTAATCTACATGATCATGTAAGAATTTTATCTATTTGACTTCGTTTGCTAAAAATTCACCTATTGGTTCATTTTTAACAAAAACGATAAACGTTCGTGAACGTTCAACGCTCGTTTCTTCGTTCTAAGTCGGAATCCGATCATTTTTGAGTCCGCAACTCTTAAATTCCAAATATGACTTGTCTCCATTGGAAAACAATGGTTCTGAGTTCAAACACAAAATTTGACTTCCATTCCGAGAATTTTACGAATTCGACGATTATCGTCCAATCGTGCAAATTCCGGTAATTCTTCCTTCTTATGATTTATTCAACATTACAAATGAACTTCATTCATCATGTGAACACACTAACATACTTAATAAAACAAATTATATTCATTGTTGGATTTTGATTTATTCTTCATGAGCTTATAACTAGTCAAATTATAAACTACTTAAGATTTCATTGTTAATGACTTATGACAATTAAAGTTTCTTAAACATCATTTCTTATGTGTTCTTAACATATAACTTAACTTAGGTATACATGATACATATGATCATATAAATTCTTTTATCTTCATATCATCTCTCTTAATAAACTCTTTACAAGTTCATATTATTTTCACATAAGTTTATAACTTATGCTAGCTTAAATGACTTATTACCAACTTAATTGACTTAAGTTCACTACTTACTCATTCATGTTTCTTAATCAAACTTTTTTTATCATCCTATTATGGTAGAGATAGAAGATAATTGAGAAGAAATCTTACTCTTTTGAAGTCTTGGTAAGGTAGCTTTCTTCTTCTTCTTACTTATGGAAGTCACTTATTTGTGACTTAAACTCTCTAACACTTAAGCACTTTGTGATGTCTAGATTATTTAAACAACCAACAAATGGCTTGTTAGCTTCCTCTATTTATAGAAATTGCAAAGCTAGGGTAGTTTAGTCATTAAACCATCCCACCTCCTCAAGCCACCTCCTAACTATTCATTACTTGCAAGGCACAAAACCCATCCTTTTCTTGGTCATTACTCATTTAACTTGGTCATTAATTCAAAGTCTTGGTCACCACATTACTTCTTCATTACTTATCTTGATCACCACTTATATTGGTCATCACACATTAACCATATTAATATGGTTTTGCCCCATGGGTATATTAATTCATTGGACTCTAGCTTGGGCTTGGATTAAATAAATCCTTGGGTTTTGCATTAATAAACACTAGCTTGTTCATTAATCAATTATTGGGCCTCTTCCTTTAATTCACTTGGACTTATATTAATTCTTATCAATCTTTCCAAGTCCATTAACATTTCTTAATACATATACATATAGTTTATATATTATTTTCGTATTCTAATTCATATAGAATTTATATACGATATTTCATCCTTCCTACAAACTCGTATAATACTTCGTATTATACTTGTTTTCATTACTCTTGTACAATACCGAGTATCATACAATTATTACTTATTCCTTAACACTTCGCTTTACTTAACGTTTATAAATTAAGTCCACAAGCGAATTATTACTTTTTCTATAACTAGATTTTTATTACATAATCCATCTTACCTTGTTATTTCATCATTACGTATTTCTCGAAAACTCAAAATTATATCCCGAGCAAATATCGATGAATAGTGTTTTTCAGAAAATTTCTCAGAAAACTTTTATTTTCATCTTGGAAATTCAAACACTTTAATTCATCCACGTAGCTCAAATACTACGACATTCTAACATCAATAGGTTATATAATGACAACCATCTTGATAACACAAGGAATACAATTTTATTATTATTATTTAATTTAATAAAATCATTTTACAATAAAATCCGAATTTCTCGGTCGTTACAAATTCAGACATCACAGAATAATTTACAAGTCGCTTACAGCTGAAAATGTCCATCACGGGAACCGAATCTAGATTCAATGGGATGAATCTGTGATCACATGATTCCTAGGCTCACAAGATACTGCATTTTATATGAAAGCAGTAAGTAGGTATATATATATATAAAAGCTGTAAATATATATATACAGACATGATCACCAACCACGAAGCACCTCCACGGGGGATCAGAAATATAAATAAAGCTGTTAATACGGTCAACTGTCACGAAGTAAACTCCAGGCAGGATGAAACGTAAAGAAAGCTGTAAAAATGATCAACCACCATGAAGTAAACTCCAGGTGGGACAATATATATATATAAGCGAGTAAACGCACCAGACCGAAGTCTAGGCTCATCGAACAAAGTTCGACACACAGTTAATATATATAAATGTAAATATATATATTAAAGCAAATAAACGCTCCAGACCGAAGTCTAGGCTTAATCGAGGCATAACTCGATAATGTTAGTCAGTATATATATAAATATGTATATAATATATATATATACAGACTGAAATGAAACCACAGACCGAAGTCCGGGCAAAAGCAAGCAACACGACTCTCAACGTGTAGAAGGGTGTGTGCAAAGATGAAGAGAAAGACTCTAAAGTGTGTGAGAAGGCTTACAGCTGACTGCATAAAAAGGCTTATATATCTTTAGAGTGGGTAAATACAGGCTTTTTTGGGTACAAAAGAGGCTATATATGAGCTCACAGGTGTTTGAAAGTGGGAAATACACTGTATGGGCGACTGTAGAGCAAATTGTGCAGGGTTTCCCCGACTTTTTGTCTTAGAAAATCAGCACCCCAAGCCCTCTATTTATAGGCATATTAGCCGCAGGTGTACCTACGACTGAGCCGTAGGTGTACCAGAGCCCTCTGTTTGTCGGGTCGGGTCGGGTCGTCTCGAAGTACGTGTACTCAGGCACTGTAATGTCCACTCGGATTTTTAGAAGTGCAATCCGGGCATCCATTTGAGGTATACAAGACCTATTTCGGACCGCCGTTGTTGAGAGTTGTACGATGGCATGGGATTAGAGTTTGTATAAAGTCATTGAAGATGGGACGATGCCCTCCTGTCTTCAAGCTTCAACTTTCATCCGTTACCCCGCACAATAGTCACTCAGGATTGGTTAGCCTTGTGGCACATCGTTGCGTAGAGACGTGACGTGGCATCGTGTTTTACCAGATGATGATGTTGCCCCTAACCGGTGTTATCGCCGGATTAGGCGGATAAAGCAGACGTTGCTCAGGCTTCGCTGAGATTGGACTGCTGCAATTGTTGAAGGTCCTCATTATCATCTTTGAGGTGTGCCTGTCTTCTTGATGTTATTGCTGGGTTGGTGCAGTGTATCTCATTGTGAGCACCGAGATTGAAGCTGGTTGCATTTGAAACAAGCATTTCCGAGGTTATCGCTGAAACTGCATTCCTTGGGGTTATCACCAAGGTTGGTGGCTATTCCCATGGTTGGGACTGAGACTGGATACCTCAGGGTTATTTCCGAGATTAATCGGTCTTCTTCGGTGTGTGTTCCGGTATTGTATCTGTAGGTCTCGGGGTTATCTCTGAGGTTGGATTTGGTTATTCCCAGACTGCGATCTGGGGTTTGATGCTAAACTTCCGGTAGTATCCGGTATGGATTTGGATTGTCTTTCAGGATTCTCTCTTAAAAGACGAATTTGTCCTCCTGCAATGTTAGTAACAGTAGTACAAAAAATTTCGTGTGTCTACAGATGCCCCTCTTTATCATACTCATGCATGGCGATGCATGGGTAGGATAAAGAATCCTAGACACTTGAAACGCAACAAGATAAACATGGTACTATGGATAACAACATGATGCAAATGTATGATGTATGTGTACGGGGTTGTAGTCCAACATGCTGGGAATGATTACTGGATCCCTGTTGCTTCAACTGGGGATTAGCAATACTGATAAGATCTGACGTGTAAGCCGAATCTGTTAGGATGTTGATGTTGGGGTTATCACCAAATTCCTGTGTCTTTGATAATTACTTGATCCTGAAGAGGTACCTCTTATGTTCAAGAGATCTATGGGGATAAAGCTTGGTCTATTTGAGGATGTGTATAACATATTCCATCATCTATCCTCTTTGATAATGTTGACCTCTCCTGGTTAGTATCGCCAGAATATGTCATGATTCTGTTGGATTTACTGCCAACAAAAATGCTGTCAGGGATGCCTGACCTTCGTTGACGTGTGAAACAACGGCTGAAACATCCTGTGGGATATATTGTCAAGGCTGCTTGACCTTCGCTGACGTGTGAATTAATGGCTGAGATTCTATAGATTGTCAAGGTTGCTTGACCTTCGCTGTTGTGTAGATCAACGGAGCATTGCGTTGCGATCCCTGCTGGGGATATGCTGGGAAATATGAGCAGTTGGGTATGAAAACCTCGAATAGCTCTATAGCTCTGATAGTTTTAAACGCTATCGGCTGAAATGATGTCAAGGTTACTTGACCTTTGTTGATATGTATGTCAATGGCTAAGCATGCATTGCTACTCCCGCCGGAGATATACGTTGTAACCCCCGTCGGGGACCTACTGGGGACGCATGAGTATGTACGCAACTATCGAACGGCTCTCAATGCTTCGATGGGTTTACTTGCCATCGGCTGAAATAACGTCATGGCTGCTTGACCTTTGTTGATAGAAATGTCAATGGATGAACATGTTGTAACCCCCACCGGGGATCTACGTTGTAACCCCTTCGGGGACATACGTTGTAACCCCCGTCGGGGACGCATTTAGGGTAATGACCCGAAGTTGGCGGCATCGGACCTGGACGAGGTATTACCGGATGTGATTTGTGATAAGTGAGATCATTGGCAGGGTAGACCTCGTGTTCGGGTGACTACCAATGAGTGATGTATAGATTCAAAGTCTCATCTGAGAAGACCAAGATTGTATGCTGTTTTGCCCAATCGCGTGGCATTTTTATTCCTGATTTGACCTTTCTAGCCCGTAAGAACTCCGTTTCAACTCGAACTGGACCGAGCCGGAGGGGTGGGACCCACATAGGGGTGCCGTATGTGTACTTGCTGCAGCCGTAGGTGGGCCTGCGGCCAATCGTGGATGATAAATTCCAGCAGATTGGTCTAACAAGTCACTTTCAACTTGTTTCGGAAAGAGAGAACCACGAGCCATCTTCAGTTCTGCTGAGTTCGGGCTGCTTTCTGCAAATTCAGTCACCGTACAAGTGTTCTACACTATCCTGGTAACGTATGCATGTATTTTTTCCAAAAGGGGTTTGGTCACCTAATTGCGCGCCAATAAGGAGAAATCCTTATCGGAAAGCCCCCCTCTTTCCTAGGAACGACCTGGTTGTCATAATTGTGATTCTGTAATATTATTTGTGAATAATTAATAATTGATTTATATGATAATTAAATATTTATTTTATGTGGATATAAATGATGGATATATTTATTGTGGTTATAAATGATAAAATTAATGTTGAGGTATTTTATCAGTATTTTGTCGGAATGAATGTATTAAAAATCGTCCGTATGTGGATTTCGGGCATTTTCAGTTTGGAATTTAGAAACACTTTCTTCTACAAAGTTGTAAAGAATTCGATTTCTATGGAATGAACATAAAATTCGTATTTTTCTAATAAAATGACTATTTATTATGAATTATTGAAGTTTCTGAAATAAATATTTTTATTTAAAATATGGGTGGGCCCCACTTTTGGTTGGTGAGAAATAAAATGTGTTGGAATTTATTTTCAAAAGTGGTGGGCGTGAATAGTAGTAGGTAAAGCCATCAAGTAGCAGGTTAGTCTGCTATGACGTTCTAAGCATTTTTCTATAAATAGGGTGCTTAGTTAGAATTGAAAATCACACCAGAAACAAGTTTTCTCTCTTTCTCTCTCTATATTATCGAGCGTATTTTGTGATTATTTAGATACTTTGTGAGTTGTTATTCATCAGTGCAAGTTTCCTTCAGCCTTATACCTAATATTTCAGTCAAAAGTACTGTTCTTTTGAGGTAAAGGATGTTATTTTCTTCATAATGATGTTATTCTTTCAATATCATTATACCGAAATATTGGTATGAATTTTATTGTGGAATTTCTACATTTTTGTGTCGGGGTTACTATTCACGTATACGACACTATTCACTGAAAAATGAAATTTTTTCTTTTTGTCCAATATGTTTATTATGGTTACTATCTTTGATTGTATCCATGTTTTGATCTTTATTTTTGAATTCTACTTCATAATTGGTTATTATGGAGTATTATTGAACTTGGAATAACTGTAATACGAATCCCTAATATTTGCCCTTTTGTCTCACTAGATTCGTTTTCTTTAAGATATTTTTCATAATCCTCAGTCCTAAATGATGATATTACTGAATAGCTTTGGCGTGTAGTGAAAAGAAGAATGATTAACTGATGAATATCTTTGGCCCGTAGTGCAAAGATGAACAGGTGTTGAGATGAACATGACCAACTGGTGATACTAATGAATATCTTTGGCCTGTAGTGCAAAGATGAATATTTGATTCAAGATGTATATTGATTGATGTTACCGGGATAAAATATTGATGATGTACTTTTAAATCTTAGAAGATAGTATAATTCATTTTCTACTTGACTCTTCTAATAGATTACTGTTTCTGCTACAGTTGTTGATCTAAAACTTGTTGTCTATTATATTTTACCAGATTTTTCTCTGTTGAAGACTAATGATAATTTGTTGTATATTATCTTAGTCATAATATTCTTTACAGGGCTAGTTGAGCTCACCCTTTTCCTGTTTGTTCCATTGTTCTTCTCAGGAGGAGAGAATTTAGCAGAAACTAGCCGGGTTATGGAGTGATGATTCAAGATAGTTGTTTTAGTAGTCCTTATTATTTTGTAAAATAGTATATCAATAATTTTAATGAGGACTCCTTTTGAGTTTGTATACTGTCTATTAGACAATATTTGTATTCAAACTCATAGTATATATATGTGTTGTCGTATTTTGCATGACAATTGTATTACTAAAGTTGTATTTATTTTTGTACCATGTATTTGGCGACTCAGAATAGGTGATGTGTACCTATTTTGGGGGCGTCACAGTTGGTATCAAAGCTTAGGGATATGATCCCTGGCTGAGATGTGAGACAAGAACTAGGAGGAGAGAAACGAGGAATTCCTTCACTAGTATGACCTGACTAAGTTTATATGGTTTTTATTTGGTCGGTCAGGGTATAGGGATAATATGTGACATTTCAATTTACCCTTGTTTTGTGGCAGTATTTGAAAATGGAAGCAGAGAACGTTAACAATAGAGTGAATGAGACTGTGGAGACACCTTTAATCACCACCAAGGGGAACGTGCAACATGAAGGCAATATTCCTCCTGTAAACAACATTACCAAACAAATGATGAATGATGGAATTTTCAGAAGCTTTTTGTAGTTCATGCAAAATCAGACGATGGAGACTCGTGTACAAAATACGGGTGGAAATGATAGCAATGCGCAACTTGTCACATCCAAGCAGTTTAAAGAGTTGGGACCACCAGAATTTGTGAGAAAACCGGATCCGATCAAGGCGGAAATGTGGGTCAAATAAATTACCAAGATATTCGATGTCTTGGGATGCACGGAGGAACATAAGGTTCCATTTGCCACCTTTATGTTCCGCGGTGAGGCATATTACTGGTGGGAATTTGTGAAGCATTCCCAGCCAGCCGCACTCAACATGTCTTGGGAAACATTTTAGAAACTATTTAATGACAAGTACTTTCCTGAAAGTATTCATCATATGTATCGTTTGTAGTTTATCAGACTTGACCAAAACAACATGACGGTGTCCCAGTACGAGGCGAAGTTCGCAGAGTTATCCAGGTTTGCACCTCATTTGGTAGAGAATGAGGAATAAATGATGAGGATGTTTCTGAGAGGTCTAAAGCCTGAGATTTGACAATATCTTATCTCTCATAAATTTTCTTGAGATTCAGATGTTGTAAACAGGGCTCAATTATTAGACCGAGATAATGAGTATGTTCAACCAAGGGTCCACAACTAGGGTCATACCGGTGGCGACAGTCATCGGAGCAATAAAAACCAGCAGGGATGAAAACATTCGAACAAAAGCGGTAACCACTCTGGTGGTAATCGTGGCCGTGAAAATAGAAGGAGCGAGCCAGGAGGAGATTTGAAAAAGAGAAGGTACAACAATGATAACGTGAAGATATCAGCACAAACATCAACTGTTTCTAGGGGAGGAGAACGAGCGCCGGTCGTTTACAAATGCGGGAAAGAGGGACACATCAGCCCTAACTGCCCACAACAATCCAAGGTGTGTTATAACTGTGGAAAGGAAGGTCGTATAGCTAGATTTTGTGTAGTTGTGAAACCAAGTTCAACAGGGATGGTGACTCCAAAGGCTATCGTAGACAAGTTAAAGTCGGTGGTTCCTGGAAGGACGCTTTTTGTGACTGGCCAAAATGCGAGAAACCCGAACGAGGTGATCACGGGTAAGCTAATCATAAACTCTTGCGAAGTTTATACCTTATTAGATACCGGTTCTACCCGTTATTTTATCTCTCATGTTTGTGCTCAACGTTTAAACTTGACTCCGGAGAAATTAGACCTTGACTTATCTATTGAGACTCCGTTAGGAGAAACTTTCATTACATCTACTGTTTATAAATCTTGCTTGATTTAAGTTGGTACCATCACATTACCTGTCGATCTTATTTCGTTGAAAATTCTTGCATTTGAGGTGATTTTAGGGATTGATTGATTAACCACACATCATGCTAAAATTGATTGTTTTCGTATGGTTGTTAGTTTTCATATTCCTAACCAACCTATTATGCGAATTCAAACAACCTGTTAGTTCCCAGTAGGTACAATAGATCTAGAAGGGGGGGGGGTTGAATAGATCCTTTTTATTTCAAATACTTTTCTCTGTTATTTTGTATAACTATTAAATTAGCATATGATAAACATACAAATCTTTTCAAGCACAGCAGAATAAGTAAAAGACCCCCTTCATTGATATATTCATAATCATACATATATTATTCGTAGAGTAAGTTTAGTTGTAAGCAGTTAAAATATACATAGCAGTTATAGTACATAATGTGAATAACATAATGTAAAAAATGCAAGGGGTTTTAAGTGGTTCAGAGACTCAAGCTCCTAATCCACTCTTCTACTTTTAACTAACAGGATTTCCACTAAGGAAGGGCAGAACCCTGAATCACTAAGATTCCTTCAAGGCCAGCAGCCTTGGGGACTTTAGTTCACTAAGAACTCTTCAAGGCCAGCAGCCTTGGGACTCCTCTAGTTCCCTAGGAACTCTTCAAGCCCAGCAGGCTTGGAACTTCATTTAGTCCCTCCGGACAAGGACCCCTCAGGCCCTGGCTTGATTTAGTCCCTACGGACAAGGATCTCTCATGCCCTGGCTTTTGTTGATTGTTTGTTGGTTTGTTGGAGTTGGTGCTAAGCTGCTAAGATATCTTCATACTCTGAACATCTTCTATACTTAGTAACTTTATGTGATCATCCTTGAAGTTCAGTTGAGAGTTGCATAATGGTCAGCTTCTTCAGTTACTCAACCACTTCGGATGATCCCTTGATGACTACCTTGAAGATCTTTCCTCTTGATACATGATGGCTGCACATGATAGGTTTCCAAGATGACTGTAAGCTCTTCTGCTAGGTACTTCGAAACTTTCTCATGCTTGTCATCATGTTGACGTTTGTGATCTCCCTTCTTGATACTTGATGTCTTCTCATGATGGACTTGCTAAGATGACTGTGAGCTCTTCTCTATTGTACTTAGAGTCTTCCCATGATGGACACCAAGATGACATGATGCTCTTCTTTCTCTCGGCAGTTCAGAACACTCTTCTAGTGGTAGAACTCTCACTTCTACATAGTAGAACTCTCACTTCTACTTCTTCCTTTGCATGTATCTGAGTGTTCTTGGTAGATCGTAGAGTGAGCATTCGGACTCACTATTTCACATGGTTAGAATAGTCCACCTTCTCTCCAAACTCGGCAACTCCAGCAACCCTCGATCTTTGAAGTTCTTCCTGATTTATAATCCTTCCCAATCCTTCTGTTGGAAAGTAGCCGTTGAAGGCTATTCAAATATCTTCACAGATCTCGAGTTGACAGAGGTAGACTGCTGATGTGACATGTTATACTTTATCTGAGATTGCAGTCTACTATTTCACCTACCCAATAGAGATATCACTTTAATGTCTTGGGCAGGTTGAAGACTTTATTATCTCCTTCTGATTTCTAGATCAGAGATTGTCCTTTTGCATCGATGCTCTCAATAAGCTTTTGTCCGAATACTATCCTTCAGTTTGAACCGTTGCCAATGCTTCAATCTTCGGGTGTTCGAGCTCTATGATTCTGATGCATATCTTCGAGGACCTGATCATAGTTTCTTATTGAGTGTTACTCATTGACTGGTAGAGTTAACACTACGATCTTGAAGAGTGTTGATTAGATCTCCAATGTAGTACACCTCTTCCTTTCATTATGAAGTGCTTCAACACTTATGTTTGCTTAGACTGTTCTTAGAGACTGATGGCCTAACTCATTGCTTTGGTCCCCTCTAAATAGCAAGACACTTCAGATTTGTGGCGCGTCCATCTCACTTTCTCCTTGTGATCTCTCGTTCATTTATCATGAATGGACTGACCCTATGCTTAATCACTTTAGAATTGTTCTTCAGAGACTAACCAGTATCTCAGTTCAGTTTCCATCAGTTCTTTCTTTGTTTGGCAAACACTACGATCTCGGTTGCTTTCAAGATCGTTGTCTTCTGTTCACTTGACAGCTACTGCACTTACTAACTTTCCTTAGTTAGTTACTAAAGTCTTCTTATGATCATCTTGTGGAAGACTTCATCTCGAATGGCTTTACAACTCAATCTTGATGCAGATTGGGTTGGTGCTTAGATCTTCTGTTAGCTTTCATGCCATTCGTTGAGTGCTCTCTGGTTCCCTTCAGGTAGGATGTATCTTTGCAGTGCCAACCAGAGGCTTTCTTCCTTTGGATATTCTAGGAGTGCTCATTAGTTGAGATTCATACTTGCTCTACGATTCTGCCTATGAATTGTGAGCACTTCTGTTGAAGTCATAGTTCTACACTCTACGATTCAGCTTCGGCTGTGCAGACACTACGATCCTGAGATCAGATCTTGACACTCTACGGTTTCTACCTTTGCGCTTGTTCTCTTTATCTGATCTTGCTCGACTACGATCTCTGCATGTAATCAATAGACTCTACAAACTCAGAGTGTAGTCTACGATCCTTGACATGGCTTCGGCATCAGTAGACTCTACGATCTCTAGTGTAGTTTATGTTCTTTGACTTAGCTTCGGCATCGATAGACTCTACGACTCCGAGTGTAGTCTACGTTTCTGACTTAGCTTCGGCAAATATTCGTTCAGCTCGTAGGCAGGCTGTCTCTATGATTCTGAACATGACTTCCTCAGCACACTATGATCCTGAGGAAGCTCTTCTTGATATACCACGATCCTTCATCGTTTCTTCTGGCAGTCTACGAACTCTAAGATCTACTATCTTGCAGACTATGATTCTGCCTCGATAGCTCTCGAGTTATCATTGACTCTCCTGGCAGACTACGATCTCTGGTGCAGTACTCGATGATCAGACAAGCCTATCTATTACATCATAAGATCAACCTAACATGCTTGATCTTTCTATATTTATAGTCCGTGCACATCATTCCTTTTTAAGGACTTTACAAAGCTGTTTTGCTTATGTAGGATCAACCTAACATACTTGATCAATTCATTCTAAGTCCTTGTACACATATTTCTATTATATATCAAAGTACTTTATAGATTTTATTAATGCAAGCATACTTGCATATTCATTCATATATATATCATAATCAAATCATATGTAAATAGGAATATCATTCGTATGTTTATTCCTGATAATCTCCCCCTATTTGATTATGACAAGAACAATAAGTGCATATGAATGTTATGAATGAATCTTATATACAGTGAGAAGCTGTATTTCTAAAATAGATAATCATGAATGTCATTTATAAAGATATGGCAAATTATACATAAAGACACTTTACATCTTGGAACTAGAACATACCTAACTAGTTAGAGATGTACCTCTTTGGCTCCATGCCTTTTCTAGGATGTCTGATGATCAACTACTCATCTGTTTGTTCTTCTTGATCTTGCTCCCCCTGGGAAGATAACCTTCTGTCTTTGCTTAGCTCCCCTTCAGCATCTTTCTGAACATGTCCCCTCTCAGACTCTGCGATCATGTGATCATCATCTTTTGGCTCCCCCTCAGATGATGATTCTTTTTCTGCATTTGTTGTCTTCTTCTCTGACTTCTTCTCTCTTATCCCTCTACTCTTCTTTGAGTGCCTCTTGCTCCTCTTCTTTCTATGCCTTTTTTTCTCCCCCTTTTTGTCATTAATCATTTGAGAGAGCTGCTCCATGTTGGACATAATCTGCTCCATTAGGTAGGAGGAATTTGCAACTTCAAACTTGAGTTCCTGTTAGCCTAGCTCAAGTTGCGCAGAGAAAGACTACTTCAGGTCGTCAATCTTGATAGAGAGGGCTTGGATCTACTCTTAATTTGCCTTCTGAACTCGTAGAGCTTTTGCCTATTGATCTTGTATGGCCTTCTAATAGATGTTATCTCTCTCTTGTAGTTTGAGAGATACATCAGCCATAGTAGCTTGAAGTTTGTTTTGGAAAGAATTATCTCCTGCTGCTGTCAGCTTCTGTGACTCTTCAGTGAGTAGAGATATTTTCTCACTTAGTTCATTAGAACTCTTCAGTAGTTCCTGCTCCAGAATAGTTTGATCCTCTAGTTGGGTAGTTTCAGGTTGAGCATTGGATTGGACTCTACGATTTTCATTCTTGGACAGATTTTAGAAAGCTTGGAAAATCTGAACAATCGTTGAGTACCAATTGTTGGTTGAGGATGAAGGAATGTCAGAGAGTAGTGTTTGGGCTGTTGGAAGCTTCTAACTTTGAATTTGAGCAGTCTCAGCAATAGAGTGACTAGACTCTACGAATAACTCTTTGATCATGTTCCTTCTACCTTCAGAGTCCACTCTACAATCGTAGGGGATATAGTGATTGCCAGACTATCGATAGACTTTGAAGTGTGGCTGGTCTTTGATCATTTTGGTTGCAAACTTCTTCACCCTTGGGAAGTTCTAAGCCACCAGCTCCATTCTTGGGAAGTGAGAGAAGCACCAGCTGAGGTAGCTTCCATCTCCTTCGGTATGGGCCTTTAGTCATGGCATCCACTGGAAGAACCATCTCATCAGCAAGTCATCAGGATTGTAGAGAATGGTCGAGCAGTCTAGCTCCATGTTGTTCCAGTTTTTAGCTATGTCAAAGGTAGTCATTCTTACTACATTGAGCTGCTCATTTCCATAGTTAACCCATCTTTCGGGTGGAGCATCTGGTAGTTCATTTGAGACTTCCACCACTATTCTTCTGTTAAATCTTACCGGTGAGAGAACTGGATAATCTTCTTATTCTTTTGCTTCCTGTGTTGCAGAATCAGAATATCTTTCAATCTCTTCTCTCTCAGAGCATGAACCATCTTGATCATTTCCAGCAGAGAATTCTTCTTACTGCATTTCATTCTCAGAACCTTCTTCAACAAGATCTTCTTTTGATTCATTTTCTTCATTGCTCGTCCTATCCTCATCACTTTCATCCTTTGATATATTCTCATCATCACTCAGTTCAATGATAGCATTTGATTGATCCCTACTTCTTTTGGAGGCAAATTTTGCTTGCAGTCTGTAGCTTTTCCTTCTTCTTGGAGGTTCGACTTTGGGAGAGTCAGACTCCTCTTCTTCTTCAGACTTGGAAGCCTTTGGTTCATCCGAAGAAATTCCTTCAGGTTCAGCAAGGGCAGGGGCAGTCCCTTCTTTTGTAAACTCATCACCCTTTGAGTCATTTTGAGGGCTTTCAGAATTGGAAGGGGCTCGTTCTTCTTCTTAGAATCAGCTTCATTTGACCCATTATCTGGGCTTGTTGGGGAAGTTGTATTTGGGAATAGAATTGGGTCATCTTGAATTTCTTATTTATCAGTAGAGTGACTGCTCTGGGAATTAGCCACAGGGCTTGAGCATTCCTCTTCATCAGTAAATGCTGAACTTTCATTCATTAATCCAGCTTCACCTTCACTGCTGGATTTGGTCTGTGGAGACTCAACCTTTACATCTGTCTCCTTTTCTTCTACTGACTCTACGTCTTTCCCTTCAGAAGATGTACTATTTTGGGAAGCTGAGGCTGGTTTGTTTTCCACCTTGGCTTTCTTGCTGACTGGCCTTTGAAGCAGCCTGTTGCTTCTCTTCTTTGTTGTTTCAGCAGTTAGGACTTTTTCTTTTTTATCCTTGTCCTTGGAGGAGAGACTCCTTGACGGGGCTTTAGTTTTCTTCACACCACCAACTTTCTTCACATCTGTGGATTTCTTCCTAGCTGGTGTGGTTGATGCTGGCACAGAGTCACCAAACTTAGAGTTTTCTACCTCTTCTGCTTTTCTCATCTTTGCAGAGGCCCTGCTGCTGTCTGCAGTAGTCAGCCTTCTGTTCTCCTTAGGGTTCTTCTTCCAATTCACAAATAATTATGAAGACATTACTTTGTGAACATTCAAAGGCTCTCCCTCATCATCCTTGATCTTCCCACCAAGCTTCTTCTTCATCACAATACTCAGCAGTCTGCCATGAAACACCTAAGTCAGGGGTTTTTCAGTGGACTTCTTCATCTCAACTTTTTCTACCCACTTGGAGATTTGATCGAACAAGATAGCTCCAAAGTTGATTTGTTTCTTTAGAACTATTGCTGACATTATCTTCAACTGTTGGTCAAGCACTGTGTCATGTGCAGTGTCCTTGCACAGTATACACTTTCCAACTATTTCAGCAAAGAACTCGTATTCCTCTGGAAACTCCTTCTTCATGTCTTTCAAACTAGGGTTTCTTTGGTACCCCATGATCTCCTTTGCTTGTTCAGTATTAACATCATCAAGGTTCTTCAGCCCTTGGTTAGGAAAACCTAGGCACTGATTGAGGTCAAAAGATTTCAGCTTTAGATACTGACCTTTGACCTTGGTAGAAAGGGTTCCGGAGTTTATGGAGGCATTTGAGTAGAACTCTTTTACCAAGTTGATGTATACTCGAGTGCTAGCCTCAAGACATTCTGAGAATCCATCTTTCCTCACGAGTTCGAGAATGTCTCTGAACTTCTTTTCGCATTTCTCGAATGGCTTGGTTCTGAGTTGAATGCCAGTGATTACTCGCCAGTTTTCCATTTGACCAGTTCGAAGAATGTGAGTATTTGATTCGGAGAGGTTTATAAGAGATGGCTGATTGTGATTTGATAAAGCTTTGGGGTGTTAACCTATTTTGGCTCTTGAGAGGATTTTAGGGTTTGAAAATGGGAGGGAGAAAGGTTCGATAGCTTTTAATAACAGTCTGCAGATTTGAACTTGTCTTTATGACAATTCCTTCTAACTCTGCATAACTAGTGATGTGTCAACCGACCATTGGTTGCATGATGCCCAGTAATGAGCTGTAACTCTCCATAAATTTTTAGTTAGATATTTCCTTTTAAGAGAATAGTCATTTAAACAACGTGGCTTTGACCGTTGACCTTTTGATTCGTAGAGTAGCATAGTAAGGCAGTTGTGGACTCTATGTTTTTCTTTGTTAACTCAACGATCAACTCTTGAGAGATGCAGCAGTGGATGGCTTTGTCTTTTATCCTCTCCTTGATACATCATATCTAAATCATTGATGTATTTGAACTTATCTCCTTCTTTTGAATGGTTGAGCAATTGTCTCATTTTTCAAGCTCCTTGTGAATTGGAGTACCCTTTAGTAGAACTAAGATCATCGAGTTGTCTTCTACGATCGTTGAGGTTGCACTGCTATAGTGGAGTTCTCTTCAACCTCAACTCTATGATCGTTGTTTGACTTGGTCCTTGAGATGAATTTGATCAAGAAATTCTTCTGGGACAAGGTAGCTCAGGAAGGGCCAACCTCTTCGAGTGAGCTAAGGGTCAGGTTTATTCCTGAGGCACTTTCCAGATGAGATGCTATAGAAGTGATTTACAATGACATCTCATGAGACCTTTTCTGGTGGGGAGATCCTCTACCAACTTTAGACAATTACTTGCTGAGATCGTGGTATCTTCATGTTCTTACACTACGATCACATGTTTGATCGTAGGCACTTCACGATGTTGGGTTGGGTGACTGAAAGGTTATCAGTAGTACGTTTTGAGACGTTCCTACTGACTATAGATCTCCATTTGGTTCATCAGTCACAAATTTTTGGGACTTTGTAGCTAGTACATTTCCTCATAGTATAACTCAGTGTTGTTGTTTCTCAACAGATCACTGTTCCCCATGTTTGAAGCTGTCTTCCCGAATTGATGTGATTCCCTTTGCTTTAGACTCATTTGAAGGCAGCCCTGCATATCTCCTTCTGACTGGAATCATCATTATCATATAAATCTCCTTGTATCGCAGGCATGGGTAACTTCAGGACTGATCACTCTACGATCTTTTGATAGCACTACGATCGTAGTCTCCTTTGACAGTTTTGTGTTTGTGAAGTTCTGATTCCACTATGAGTTCCTCTTGACTAATGCTCGATGATCCTATGTTATAAGCTCCCTTGAGGATTCTTCCCATATAGCATGCTTTGCTTGATTTGAGCATATAGGACTCTTTTCACCTTTGGTTGAATGGCCTGCTTCCATATATAGATTAATAGCCATGAGAGCTCTATTCTGGTTAGCTCAGAGGGTCTTCAAGGACAGGCTTGGACAAATAGGAACTTTATCATAATCATCTTTGAACAATCCTTAGCTTTCTGCTGGTTGAGTCTTCTTGACTGAAGTTTTCTGTTTTAGCATTCCTTAGTGTGGTCAGACTGACCATGTACCCGTAGGTTTAAATATATTTCTATTTTTGGTACCCATAATTAAATGGGTCCTGCTAGGTTAGTTTTCTAAACCCCTGTCCCTCTTATTTGGATAATCATCACATTTATCACCAGCATCATATTCCTGCATAAGACTAGTTTAAGATAATACATTTTGATATGCATGAATGTGAGTGTGTGTAATGTAAGAACCCGAAATTTTAGAAATTATTAAAATAAGAATTTAGTAAATAAAATTCTTAAGGCATATGAAGGGTTCGAACAAAAATAAAAATGTGTTACGAGGTATGTGGTATTGTGTTACATAGGGTAATATGAGCTATGAAATAAGTGATATTGTGTTTAATAAATATATATCGTTATTATATATTTATTATAAATTATAGAGATGAATTAGTAAGAAGATGGATAAGACTTATCTATCGGCATTAAATAATTTATAGAATTATTTTATCTTAGTTGGTGACATTAAATATCTTTGATAATCACCAATTCCTTGAGTACATGTACGAGTATGTATCAAGTCTAAGGCAATGCAACCGTACCCTTTAATGGTGGATGTATAGGAGCTAGGCTAAATGATTCCTTCAGAGAACGGAGGTATATACGAATTAGTAACTGATCTAACTCACTGTGAAAACAGTGTAGACGAGACGAAAACTAATTTGTTGGTTGTTTGTGGGAAACCACTCAGTGTACTATATTTAATACCATTAAAGACTCGATGTGTGCTAGGTTTGTACTTGTACATATGTACGTTGTTGACGAGAGAAGAAAATCGATATACCTTTAAAGTGGTTAGAGAATTATTGAGTAATTTAATACACGGCGAGAAGGGAAGATTAAAGGAATGTATATATGTGTTATATATATACCTTGAATTATGTTATTTGGTGGAAGAGAAATAATTATAGTATATTTCTACTAAAGGATATTAAAATAAATTCTAGCATTTGATTATTTTAATAAAAGAGGGAATATTATTTTTATATTACCTTATATAGCTTTGTACGAGGAAATGTGTGGGATTAAGTAATGTGGTAAATATATTAAAACATATTTGCTATATAAGTTGATGGAAATAATTTATCATAATAGGAAATAAACTTATTTTCTATATATAGTGTGTACGTGTGTCGTGCATGTAAATATTTTAATAATACAAAGATATTATATTAAGAATAATATCTTGCGAAAATGAGTAAATCGTGTTATTATGATTAGTTCTTATATTTAGAGAAAACATGATAAAAACATCTTATGTTATGGAGAAGTACATAATTTTGATTATAGTAATGTGGTGGGAAATGAATAAGTAATGAGAATAAGTAATAAGCTTAATGTAAGCTTGTGTGATATGCCTAGTGTGGCAAAGTGATGGAATAAGCATTCATTAAATAATTTAATGAATGAATAATTGAAGGAATTAAATTTGTATGTGCAATGGTTTTAAAATATATAGTAGCTACATCTATATGATATGAAATGAAGTAGAACACTTCAATGGTAACTATATAATAGAGGAAGTATTTGAATATATATGTATAAAAGGCTTGTATGTTAGCATTATGTACAAGAGAGATAATAAAGTGTAACATGGTGCAATAGACCACTTCCATGACTATGTTATAAGATGTAAAGTTAAGAATAATGTTATTTTGTGAGATTATACTATTATAAGCTTGTGAGCTATTAATTACTAAGTTCACATAATTATGTCTTGTGTGACATAACTAGGAAAGTTAAATCCAAGAGAGAATTAATAGGAAGTATTAAGAGAAAATAAATGGTGACTAAATACATAATTGATATTAATTATCATTATGATAATTAGGTATATTTGAGAGGATAAATTTTATGGAAAACAATATTGGTGCCCAATTAAGTTATATTATAGTCTAATGTAAATATTATTTGGAATAATCAAATGTACATGGATTATATAATTTTATGAGTGGGTATATATGTATACACATTTGGGGAAAAAAAATATCAAATAAACCTAAGTATGCTAGTAGTAGTTTTGTAATGCTGAGTTATAAGCTTTTGTCCCAAATAGATAGTCCCATTTCTCTTGTGCACGTGAATAAGCCAATGGCCTACTCCTCTATTGCTGAAGCTCAGCCATGGCTAGCTAGATAGGGTGATGATGAAGGGAAGAATGGCTGGGGAAGGAGTTGGTGATCAACTCTTCATCATCCAATGGCTTCTTCTTCTTCCTCTTGGTTTAAATTGTTGGGTAAAATCATTGTATGGACAATGATTTCTCTATAAATGGGGACTCCTCTCTTGTCAAAATCAATTGCTGAGATTTTTAAGTGGACCTAATATAAGTATACTATGAGGATGAGAGGGAGAAGTCAGAAGGTTAGAAACAATCTTGGCAACTTAGCTTCAAGAGGTATAATTCTTAAACTATGTTCTTAAGTTCAAGTTTTACAAAGTTCTTTGAAAAAGTAGCTTTTGAGTCATAAAATTGATGGGTAAGGATTGTTATAATCCATAAAATATTGTTAGATATTGTTAATATAGTCAAATACAAAATCAACAGAAGTTAAACGAACCAATTGGTTTAGAAACGAATTCGCAGTGAATGATTTCCCTAAATTGTCTAAAACATGAATATTTACATGAACATGAGTTATAGATTCATTTTTAGGTTAGTTAATGTTTATGTTAATTGATGGGTATTATGATAAGTTGTAGTTCTATGAATTACGAATCCATAGAATCGAAACCGGACTAATTTGGACATGTATAACTCAAATTATGGAGGTAGAAAGGATTTTTAGCTTGTTATTTTGTAGCAGAGCATGAATCCGTGAGTTAACATTAATTATGACCGCCCCGGTGGGCTATTTATAGGGAAAGACCCCCGCCCCGGCGGGGGTGGTCTGACTTGCAACTGCTGAGAAAAATCTAACAGAACATGCTTTACAAAAATGACCATAACTTTTTCGTACGAACTCCGACTGAGGAAATTTAAGATGATTCGGAACGAGAACGAATAGACCTACAACTTTTGTGGTTTATGTTTTTTAATTTGAGGTGATTAGGAAGGGTAAAAATAGTCATCTTTGTGACTGTTACGTAATCAAAGGCCATCAGAGGGCGTCGAACGAGCACATACGCAAATATAGTGCTCCCGACGATGGAATATGTTATTCTAAGTGATGTAACATGAAAATGCATGATATTAGACTTGGCATATATGATTACCTTACCTATAGTGGAATGTTTTATCATGACTTCGTATATGTTTTGAAAAGAAACTTAAAGATTTTTGAAAACAAACATTGACGAACCTTGAGTCTTTGAAATTATGATATTTTAACACATACATCTTGTTGAGTTATGAGCATACTTAAGAATGAGAAGTGATTTAAAGTTGCTTTACGTATTATCAACTTACAATAGCTTAGTTGAAAATGATTTCAAAAGAAAACTTGAAACTTTAAGGATGACCTTAAAGTAACTTGTTTACTTAAAGTTCTAAGCATGATAACATATATTCATGGATTAGTTAGCTATGAAATGAGATTAAAAGTTGCACCTAGTTGCTTTACTTTGGCTTAGAATAACTTTTAAAAGTAAAGTTGAACGCTTTATGCCCCTAGACATGACGATTATGTTCATCTTTTAGCTAAGTATGAATTGGACGTTTCAAGTGTGATTTAAAATATGTTTTCGAATAATGAATTATGCTATGTCTATGTGAAGCATACTAGTAGATGCTTATTAGTACCAATATATGGTTTAAAAACTTATAACATAGAATCTTGTTAAAGAAAGTTGTTAAGCCTTATTTATTGAAATAAATCATTATGAAACTAAGTAGTTTGAATATAAACGACGTAGATCACGTATCTATAAACTTTAAATATGTGTCAAACACATAGCTAGTCAATTGAGTGATAAATGTATATGAAGTTGATGTCAAGTACGGATGGTTAAGGAATACCTATACATACATAGCAATTCTAAAAGTACGATGCGAAAGTGAAATGAAGGTTATACAAACCTAGTTAAGAAACGATGTAATATTTATTGCTATATTAAGAACGTATGAAATGTATGACTAATGGATATAAATTCATGATTATATAACTGTGTAGGAATACACGCAGTGCAGATAAGCTTTAACCAGTTAAGTCGTAGTTGATAAACTACGAATCAGGCAAGTCTTTCAGTTCCTATTTGATATATGAATTCGATAACTGTTAGTTGAACTATATTTTTCTATGATAATGTTGATGTATATATATTAAATTCATATGAGATATGTATGAAAGTTGAAAGTTGATCTTTGATGATATGCTTGTGAAGTAAATTTCTATGCATGTTATGTGTGAAGTGACATGCGTAGTTAATATTAATTAATTATGAATGCATGAGCTGAGTATGCTATTATATGCTATGTGCTGCATGAAAACTGTTAGAATTGCTGGGCTGTCGAGCTCACTCTTGCAAATAACCACTTTTGCAGGTTAACGACTTACGATAAAGATTTTGTGCTTCTTGGGTGTCAAAGTAGATAGTTTCGCAATGAAGGATACTATTTAGATCATTACTTGAACCATGTTTAGGTTCTAGGAGTGTACTTGATATATACTTACGATGTTTAATATTTGTTGTATTATAAAGATGCATTAGTTAATACATAGAGGATATCGAATCAAGATGTAAAATCTTATACAGTAATTCCAATAGACTGAACCATATTATATAGTTGATTCAAGAATTGTAATTGGTTCAAGGTTATGAAATCAATAAAATATTTTATTCATGAGATTGAAAAAGTTTAAATTTTTCAGCATTTTTATAATATCGAATGTGATGTAATACATGAATAGTAAATTACCAGGATTAGAAACTTATAAAAGTTTGGGGTCATTGTGCAGATCCTGGAAATGGAAAGAATTTATATTCTAAATTGTAATAAGTAAAGTTATATTCATTAAGTTATGAATAATATATATAAATAGTTTGACGATAGTAGTATCGTGGCGGACCAGATCCGAGGTTTGAAGGAACCTGGATTTGGGGGTGTTACAGGTTGGTATCAAAGCTGTAGGTTATAAACTTAGGTAAGTGTACCTTAGGCTATAACCTGAGAGAGAGAAAGATAAAGATTAAAATATATAATTGAAGATTGAAAGAAGAATCTTGAAGTATCTAAGAGAATGATAATTCAGGAGTTTCCATCTCCGGTAAAAAAAATGATAAGATGATGTCTATAAGATAAATATGACAAAGATAACTCGAGTGGAGTTTTGTTGATAATAGGGAAAGAACCCTAAGGTAAATTGATGATCAAGACGTGATCAGATTGAGCTATGAAGTTATAAATAGTCTATAACGACTAAGTGTGTGTTGCTTGATGCTATAAGAGAATGTACTATAAAATGGTATGATGTGGACTCATGAGGAGTTGTGTATGATGAGAAACGAAGAATTCGTATCGAGTAAAGAGCAAATTAAGAGTGAGATAGAGTTAAGTTAGATTTCAGTTGAGGACTCATGTGAGAGCTGAGTTGTACAAACCTTTGTGTGGGCGGAGGCTTTGTGCTCACGCTCGGTTCCTCACAATGATAATCAATGAAATTTTTGTGTCGCGCTATCGATATGCTTATGGTGAGAAGGTGATTCTTTTCTCATATCATATTTGATAGATAGAGAATATTAAAAGTAATATAGAGAATATTAAGATTAGGCGCGAGTTCTTAAAACTCATGCATATTGTGAGACCCCAGATTTTATGAATAAATATTTAATTTTCTCGAATTATATTTTTGAAAATTATGGTGTGGATTTGATATAATGTTATAGTTGTGGGTAATATTTATAAATATTGCAAAGTACGCAAAGTTGTTATAAAATATTCGTTTGGTCGGAGAATATTCTTTTTGTCGGGGAATATTCGTACGACGGCACAATCATTGGTGGACCCCACAACGGAATTATTGTCGGATTGAGAAAACGACAAAAATACTTTATGAAAATAACGGCGGAGGTGTTACCGTTAAAAATGTTGAACTACTCGGTAGTAAAAGTACAGTAATACGCGTGGTTGCATAGTAGCACATGGTATTGATTATTGATGCTTACGTGAGAAGTCACTCAGCTATACTCAATTATTGCTACAGTAATTGCTGCATCATATCTCTTGTATTATTGATTCAATTATTGTCACAGTATCATCTGTATAATATGTTATATTATTTAAACAATAATTGAGACGACAAGTTATAATGATTAATAATTGTTGAAAGATTAATTATGTGTTGATTAAAAAATAAAATGATTTCTGGTAATTTTTATTCAATCCTTGATGTATATAAAGAGTCTATTATGAGACGTTGGTGATAAGTTTAATTATTTATGGGGGGCCATATGTCGTCATCTAAGAGTCTCTTTCGTAAATAGTAATTACCTTCGTAAATAGTAATTACTTTTATAAATAGTAATTATTTTCATAAATAGTAATTACCTTCGTAAATAGTAATAACTTTTGTAAATAGTAATTATTTTCATAAATAGTAATTACCTTCGTAAATAATAATTACCTTCGTAAATAGTAATTACCTTCGTCAATAGTAATTACCTTCGTAAATAGTAATTACCTTCGTCAATAGTATTTACCTTCGTCAATAGTAATTACTTTATTCAATAGTAATTACCTTCGTCAATAGTAATTACCTTTGTCAATAGTAGTTGTCCCTTAAATATTACCAAGAATTAACTGCCTCTTCGGTGTTCCAAGGGTTAATTACCCCTTCACAAATAGTAGTTGTCTCTTCAATATTACCAAGAGTCATTTTGACCCTTTGTTAAGACCAAGAGCCACCCTCAGTTTTTCTATAAATAGAAATCTCATTCCTTCATTATTTCTTACGAATTCACTGAAACTCTAGAGAGAAAGAAGAAAAGTATTCTGCTACTTCACTTTTCCAATATTCAGTTCTTCTAAGGTAGGGAATATTATTTGTTGTACTCGTAATTCTTTCTTCTTGAAGAGAACTTATGTTATTCCATTCATTGTTATTCTGTTGGAATAACCTGTATACGCGGAATACCCTATACTTGGTGACATCCATTTACTATTCCGTCTTTACATTTCTGTCGGAATATCCTGTCTGTGCTATACGCCGGACCTGGTTCCATTTACTATTCCGTCTTTACATTTCTGTCGGAATATCCTGTCTGTGCTATACGCCGGACCTGGTTCCATCATTTACTATTCCGCATTTATTATTCTGTTGGAACATCTTGTCGGTGTGAATTTCACTTGACCTGGTTCCGTTATTATTATTCTGCGGGAATAACCTGTTTGTACGGTCTCTATCGCATGCATGGTGATATCTTTTGTTATTGTATTAGGTATTACTCAGTTGGATAAAACTTTGACTTCTATACTCCATGAAATTAGTGGAATATTCTTGATATTTGCGCTTCATCCAGTATCTCTTCATGGAAATATTCTTCTGAGCATTCTTGAATTTTACACCACAAAACAGTATCGTGTTGACAATTTGGACTTTAATAATTCCTGGATAAAATAATTCTTGAACTTGTTTTATTGAATTCTTATATCATTGTCATCATCCTCATGTTTATATTTTTTGAAAGTCATCTGTGGCCTGTAGAGCATGGATGGTCTTGGTATGATTATGACCAGGGATTATTCTGTGTAATCATGACCGTAATGTTACAAATGATATGGTAAAAGTCTCATTTGTCGTAGTGCATTGATGGACAGTTGTTGGCATGATCATGACCATTAATGAATACACAAATATTCTTGGCCGTAGTGCATGAATAATTGTGGTCGTGATACTAAAGAATATCCTTGGCCGTAGTGCAGGGGTGATTCGATGATCTGGAATATTTATTAAGCTGAGTCTCAGCTATAACAGTGATGAAAAACCTTTTAAATCATAAAAGATAGTAGATTTTATTTTCTACTTGACTCTTTTAATGGATTGCTGATTCTGCTGCAGTTAAACTTGATGTTTATTATATTTTATCAGTCTAACACTGTTGAAGGCTAATGATAATTTATTCTGCATTATCTTAGTCATAATATTTCTTACTGGGCTAGTTGAGCTCACCCTTTCTTTCACTGTTCTCTTCAGGAAATGAGAATATAGCTGGGACGAGTCGGGGAACGGAATAATGGTCCAGAGGATAGCATTAGTAATCCTCACTATTCTGTGAAATAGTGTGACAATAATTGTAATGAGGACTCCTTTTGAGTTTGTATAATCTCTAGTAGATATTATTTGTATTCAAACTCACAGTTTATGTGTTATCGTATTGTATACGACAGTTGTATTAGTAAGTTGTATTTGAATTCTGTACCATGTATCTGGCGACTCAAGATGGGTGATGTATACCTAATTTTGGGGGCGTCACAGTTGGTATCAGAGCTTAGGGATATGATCCCTGGCTAAGATGTGAGAATAGTACTAGGAGGGGAGAGACGTGGAATTCCTTCGCTAGTATGACCTACCTAAGTTTATGTGCTATTTTATTGGTCGGTCAGAATATAGGGATAATATGTTATATGTCAAGTAACCTTTTATTTTGTGGCAGTATCTGAAAATGACATCTGAGAATATTGAGAATAGCAATGGAGCACAGGCGATCGTTGATTCACCACATATCAATAATCAGGATAATGTGCATCAGGAAGGCGACAATCCTCATGCAAACAACAACACTGACCAAATGATGAATGATCAAATGTTCAGAGGTTTTATGCAATTCATACAACAGCAGGCGAGAGCGACTCTTGTCCAAAACGTAGATGGAAACACGGGAAACTCTCGGGCGGTCACCGCTAAATAGTTCAAGGAGCTGGGACCACCGGAGTTTAAGGGAGAGCCAAAACCACTTATGGCGGAAATATGGATAAAGTAGATCACCAAGATATTTGATGTCTTGGGATGCTCCGAGGAGCAAAAGGTTCCCTTTGCCGCCTTTATGTTGCGCGGGGAGGCAGATTACTGGTGGGAATCGGTAAAACGTACTCAACCTGTTGTACTGAAGATATCTTGGGAGAAATTCCAGGAGCTGTTCAACGACAAATATTTTCCCGAAAGTATTCGCCACATGAAGGAGGTGGAATTTATCAAGTTGGAACAAAACAATATGACCGTGTCGCAATACGAGGCAAAATTTGCGGAGTTATCCCGGTTTGCGTCCCACTTGGTGGATAATGAAGAGAGAATGGCGCGAATGTTTTTAAGAGGTTTAAAGCCGGAGATACGTCAACATCTTATTTCTCATAAATTGTGTTTATATTCAGATGTTGTAAATAGGGCTCAGTTAGTGGATGGCGATAACGAGTCAATGCAACTAAAAGAGAGCAGCCGACAAAATGATAATACCAGCGAGAGTGGTCATCGAAGCGGTGACAACAAGCGTGAAGGGAATCAACAGGCCAAAAATGGTAACCACTTCGGTGGTAATCAGGGTCAAAACAATAAGAATGGACATTTCAAAAAGAGAAGATTCAACAATGATGGAAAGACGTCAGCACCAGCACCTGTCGTTAAGGAAGGAGAACGACCACCTATCATATGTTTCAAATGCGGAGGGGAAGGACACATCAGTCCAAATTGTGCGATGCCGTCCAAAGCATGCTATAATTGTGGAAGAGAAGGTCACCTAGCCCGATTTTGTCGTTCACCGAAGACAAGTTCAGCTAGAATGGAGGCAACAAAGGATGTCCTAGGTAAGCCAAAGCCGGTAGTTTAAGAGATAGCGTTTTTTTCCGTGACGAGGAACCTGAATAAAATTATCACGGGTATGTTAGTCATAAACTCTTGCGAAGTCTATACCATGTTAGATACCGATTCTACTCACTCTTTTATTTCACCTAGTTGTGTTCAATGTTTGAAGTTAACTCCGAGAAACTTTCGTTACCTCCACTATTTATTAATCTTGTTTGATTCAAATCGACACTTTCACGTTACCTGTCAATCTTATCTCTTTGAAAATACTTGCCTTTGATGCGATTTTAGAAATCGATTGGTTAACTACTCATCATGCTTTTTGTAAGGTTGTTAGCTTTCATATTCCTAACAAACCTGTTATGAGAATTCAAGCAACCAAACCACTAAAGTCAATCATTGTCATTTCAAGCAATAAATAAAGAGCCCTAGTCCTTTCATTGTTGACTTCCTTATGTGGAATGCACCGAAGACATACTTTCCGTAGGAGACGTCGTGAATGATGATGACAAGTTGATAGGTATCAATGTGAAGTGTTATCCAAGTCTTGGATGAGGGTCACAATTTTGAATGATATTTTTAGTGTTAATAAATTTTCTGACGTATTCTTGAAGACTTCTTAGCCTACCCTAGAGCGTGAAATTGAATTTTGTATTGACCCCAGTACAAAACCCATTTCTTAAACCCTCAAATATTTTCTTCACCTAAAACGAACGTATAACGTGCCAAAGACGTTGGCTCGAGATGTTGAAGATTACGATCATATCATTTAATATTATCGTGGGAAAGCGAACATGGTAGCTGACGTATGAGTAGAAGATCGTATGCGTTTACAAGTGCGAATATACGAACTCACGTGAAGATAACAAATATACAAGTAGAATCGAATTTAATCGATAAAGTTAAAGCCGCTCAAGCTACACACTCAGAGCTGATGAATGTGAAGAATTAAGAAGGTTCAAGAGGGCGTTATTCTAGAAGCAAAAATTGACGAATAGAGTAAGTCTAAACGCTTGATTTTATTGGCCCATTTAAAATCCTTGATCAAGTAGGAATTGTGGCTTATAGACTCATTTTACCGCCAAGTATGTTGCGTGTTCAGAATATTTTTTTTCGTATCGATGTTACATAAATATGTGGACGACCCGAACCACATTATTAATTTAAAATCGGACGAGATAGTAGAAGATTTAACGTATGAGGAGATATGTGTTAACATCTTGGATAAGAAGGATCATATTCGACGCTCAAAGGTTATACTTCAAGAGTTAGAATTTGAAGTGAAGTCAAGGTATCCTCACATGTTCGGCATACCAGGTACATACATAAATTTCGAGGGCGAAATTTCTTAAGGAGGGGAGATTGTGAGACCCCATATTTTATGAATAAATATTTAATTTTCTCGAATTATATTTTTGAAAATTATGGTGTGGATTTGATATAATGTTATAGTTGTGGGTAATATTTATAAATATTGCAAAGTACGCAAGTTGTTATAAAATATTCGTTTGGTCGGAGAATATTCTTTTTGTCGGGGAATATTCGTACGACGGCACAATCATTGGTGGACCCCACAACGGAATTATTGTCGGATTGAGAAAACGACAAAAATACTTTATGAAAATAACGGCGGAGGTGTTACCGTTAAAACTGTTGAACTACTCGGTAGTAAAAGTACAGTAATACGCGTGGTTGCATAGTAGCACATGGTATTGATTATTGATGCTTACGTGAGAAGTCACTTAGCTATACTCAATTATTGCTACAGTAATTGCTGCATCATATCTCTTATATTATTGATTCAATTATTGTCACAGTATCATCTTTATAATATGTTATATTATTTAAACAATAATTGAGACGACAAGTTATAATGATTAATAATTGTTGAAAGATTAATTATGTGTTGATTAAAAAATAAAATGATTTCTGATAATTTTTATTCAATCCTTGATGTATATAAAGAGTCTATTATGAGACGTTGGTGATAAGTTTAATTATTTATGGGGGGCCATATGTCGTCATCTAAGAGTCTCTTTCGTAAATAGTAATTACCTTCGTAAATAGTAATTACTTTTGTAAATAGTAATTACCTTCGTAAATAGTAATTACCTTCGTAAATAGTAATTACTTTTGTAAATAGTAATTATTTTCATAAATAGTAATTACCTTCGTAAATAGTAATTTCCTTCGTAAATAGTAATTACCTTCGTTAATAGTAATTACCTTCGTAAATAGTAATTACCTTCGTCAATAGTATTTACCTTCGTCAATAGTAATTACTTTATTCAATAGTAATTACCTTCGTCAATAGTAATTACCTTCGTCAATAGTAGTTGTCCCTTCAATATTACCAAGAATTAACTGACTCTTCGGTGTTCCAAGGGTTAATTACCCCTTCACAAATAGTAGTTGTCTCTTCAATATTACCAAGAGTCATTTTGACCCTTCGTTAAGACCAAGAGCCACCCTCAGTTTTTCTATAAATAGAAAGCTCATTCCTTCATTATTTCTTACGAATTCACTAAAACTCTAGAGAGAAAGAAGAAAAGTATTCTGCTACTTCACTTTTCCAATATTCAGTTCTTCTAAGGTAGGGAATATTATTTGTTGTACTCGTAATTCTTTCTTCTTGAAGAGAACTTATGTTATTCCATTCATTGTTATTCTGTTGGAATAACCTGTATACACGGAATACCCTATACTTGGTGACATCCATTTACTATTTCGTCTTTACATTTCTGTCGGAATATCCTGTCTGTGCTATACGCCGGACCTGGTTCCATTTACTATTCCGTCTTTACATTTCTGTCGGAATATCCTGTCTGTGCTATACGCCGGACCTGGTTCCATCATTTACTATTCCGCATTTATTATTCTGTTGGAACATCCTGTCGGTGTGAATTTCACCTGACCTGGTTCCGTTATTATTATTTTTCGGGAATAACCTGTTTGTGCGGTCTCTATCGCATGCATGGTGATATCTTTTGTTATCGTATTCGGTATTACTCAGTTGGATAAAACTTTGACTTCTATACTCCATGAAATTAGTGGAATATTCTTGATATTTGCGCTTCATCCAGTATCTTTTCATGAAAATATTCTTCTGAGCATTCTTGAATTTTACACCACAAAACAGTATCGTGTTGACAATTTGGACGTTAATAATTCCTGGATAAAATAATTCTTGAACTTGTTTTATTGAATTCTTATATCATTGTCATCATCCTCATGTTTATATTTTTTGAAAGTCATCTGTGGCCTGTAGAGCATGGATGGACTTGGTACGATTATGACCAGGGATTATTCGGTGTAATCTTGACCGTAATGTTACAAATGTTGTGGTAAAAGTCTCATTTGCCGTAGTGCATTGATGGACAGTTGTTGGCATGATCATGACCATTAATGAATACACAAATATTCTTGGCCGTAGTGCATGAATAATTGTGGTCGTGATACTAAAGAATATCCTTGGCCGTAGTGCAGGGGTGATTCGATGATCTGGAATATTTATTAAGCTTTGTCTCAGCTATAACAGTGATGAAAAACCTTTTAAATCATAAAAGATAGTAGATTTTATTTTCTACTTGACTCTTTTAATGGATTGCTGATTCTACTGCAGTTAGCCTTGATGTTTATTATATTTTATCAGTTTAACACTGTTGAAGGCTAATGATAATTTATTCTGCATTATCTTAGTCATAATATTCTTACTGGGCTAGTTGAGCTCACCCTTTCTTTCACTGTTCTCTTCAGGAAATGAGAATATAGCTGGGACGAGTCGGGGAACGGAGTAATGGTCCAGAGGATAGCATTAGTAGTCCTCACTATTCTGTGAAATAGTGTGACAATAATTGTAATGAGGACTCCTTTTGAGTTTGTATAATCTCTAGTAGATATTATTTGTATTCAAACTCACAGTTTATGTGTTGTCGTATTGTATACGACAGTTGTATTAGTAAGTTGTATTTGAATTCTGTACCATGTATCTGGCGACTCAAGATGGGTGATGTATACCTAATTTTTGGGGGCGTCACACACATGGTATGTTCGTGACTCATAATTATATGAAATGTTTTTGAACCCCTCGGCGAATGGACGCCTATGGTCTAACTAGGATAAGTTCTTAAACTCATATAATTGTGGCAAGTTCCTAAATTTCTAAAGTGTGGTAGTTTGATGAACTGTATCGGGGATATATATGTTAATAAGTTAGAAATTTTGGTATAGTAAAGATTGAAGTGATGGAGAAATTGGATTTTCCTAAATCCTCTAGCTAGGCTAGATTTTTCGATATTTATTGACTTCGTGCTAGTGTTTGCACTTCTGTTTTCTTAAGAAAAACATTGTGTCAAGTGACTGAACCAATAAGTTATAAAAATAACACCGTTATTCGTATGTCTAAGCTACTTGTTTCGGCTAAGACAAAAATAATTTGAAAATCTTTCAAAATGTATTTTGACCACGTGCATCACTTGATATGGTGTATAATGCTAAATGATGGAGTCATCAATGCAGTCGAACCTAGTGTTGGTTGTGATCGAAAGATCGTCAGCCCACTATGGTATGATGTAATATGACAAAGTCACCTAATGGCGGAATCCTCAACATACTACTAATATGGTACGGTATCATGACGTCAGAAAACGATTTTTTGTTTTCTTTTGAATTATGAAAAGTTGACTAAATTATTTCAGTTGATGTCCGAACTGGTGATAAGAGTCTAAGCTATTTGATTCAGCTAGACGACTGTTGAAAAGTGATTATAGAATTAAAGTGTTCTTGTGTATTTGTGCCAAACCAGATTGCTCTGGTGCGAATTCAGTCATTGAAAAGCTGAGGTGAACAACCCTATAAGGGGACATGTTTTCGGGGACAATGGTTCCGAGCGTAACGCATATAGTCTTTACAAAACACTACATCACGGCCCAACGTAGTGGTGCAATAGGCTGGCAACCTAGTGTACGCGTGGAGGGTGTTTTCAGTCTTTGTGATTGATAAACACTCTAGTTTGCAGTGTGAAGGATTTTGTTGAAGCATTTGTAAACCTAGAGAAGAGTTCACGGTCTTGTGACCCCTCAGCATAATTTGGAATCTAAGATTATTCATACTACTTCCCTATTATTGAAAAATTGTGGAAGATTCTTGTTCTTCTGAATGATGAATGTAGTAAGTAGTATGTTCCTTAGATAGGAAAAGTGGTAGAATTCAAGTGAGCAAGTTATAATAAAACTTTTGAAAAGAGAATGGATAAAATTATTCAAAAGAATATGTATTATTCGGAATAGCATCGAGTAGAGGAGGTTTCGATGATTCCGAGGACGGAATCCTTATAAGGGGGAGAGGATGTAAGAACCCGAAATTTTAGAAATTGTTAAAATAAGAATTTAGTAAATAAAATTCTTAAGGCATGCGAAGGGTTAGAACAAGAATAGAAATATGTTACGAGGTATGTGGTATTGTGTTACATATGGTAATATGAGCTATGAAATAAGTGATGTTGTGTTTAATAAATATATATCGTTATTATATATTTATTATAAATTGTAGAGATGAATTAGTAAGACGATGGATAAGACTTATCTATCGGCATTAAATAATTTATAGAATTATTTTATCTTAGTTGGTGACATTAAATATCTTTGATAATCACCAATTCCTTGAGTACATGTACGAGTATGTATCAAGTCTAAGGCAGTGCAACCGTACCCTTTAATGGTGGATGTATAGGAGCTGGGATAAACGATTCCTTCAGAGAGCGGAGATATATACGAATTAGTAACTGATCTAACTCACTGTGAAAACAGTGTAGACGAGACGAAAACTAATTTGTTGGTTGTTTGTGGGAAACCACTCAGTGTACTATATTTAATACCATTAAAGACTCGATGTGTGCTAGGTTTGGACTTGTACATATGTACGTTGTTGACGAGAGAAGAAAATCGATATACCTTTAAAGTGGTTAGAGAATTATTGAGTAATTTAATACACGACGAGAAGGGAAGATTAAAGGAATGTATATATGTGTTATATATATACCTTGAATTATGTTATTTGGTGGAAGAGAAATAATTATCGTATATTTCTACTAAGGGATAATAAAGTAAATTATAGCATTTGATTATTTTAATAAAAATGGGAATATTATATTGATATTACCTTATATAGCTTTGTACGAGGAAATGTGTGGGATTAAGTAATGTGGTAAATATATTAAAACATATTTTATATATAAGTTGATGGAAATAATTTATCATAATAGAAAATAAACTTATTTTCTATATATAGTGTGTACGTGTGTCGTGCATGTAAATATTTTAATAATACAAAGATATTATATTAAGAATAATATCTTGCGAAAATGAGTAAATCGTGTTATAATGATTAGTTCTTATATTTAGAGAAAACATGATAAAAACATCTTATGTTATGGAGAAGTACATAATTTTGATTATAGTAATGTGGTGAGAAATGAATAAGTAATGAGAATAAGTAATAAGCTTAATGTAAGCTTGTGTGATATGCCTAGTGTGGCAAAGTGATGGAATAAGCATTCATTAAATAATTTAATGAATGAATAATTGAAGGAATTAAATTTGTATGTGCAATGGTTTTATATTATATAGTAGCTACATCTATATGATATGAAATGAAGTAGAACACTTCAATGGTAACTATATAATAGAGGAAGTATTTGAATATATATGTATAAAGGCTTGTATGTTATCATTATGTACAAGTGAGATAATAAAGTGTAACATGGTGCAATAGACCACTTCCATGACCATGTTATAAGATGTAAAGTTATGAATAATGTTATTTTGTGAGATTATACTATTATAAGCTTGTGAGCTATTAATTACTAAGTTCGCATAATTATGTCTTGTGTGACATAACTAGGAAAGCTAAATCCAAGAGAGAATTAATGGGAAGTATTAAGAGAAAATAAATGGTGAGTAAATAAATAATTGATATTAATTATCATTATGATAATTACGTATATTTGAGATGATATATTTTATGGAAAACAATATTGGTGACCAACTAAGTTATATTATAGTCTAATATAAATATTATTTGGAATAATCAAATGTACATGGAATATATAATTTTATGAGTGGGTATATATGTATACACATTTGGGGAAAAAATATCAAATAAACCTAAGTATGCTAGTAGTAGTTTTGCAATGCTGAGTTATAAGCTTTTGTCCCAAATAGATAGTCCCATTTCTTTTGTGCACATGAATAGGCCAATGGCCTACTCCTCTATTGCTTAAGCTTAGCCATGGCTAGCTAGATACGATGATGATGAAAGGGAGAATGGTTGGGGAAGGAGTTGGTGATCAACTCTTCATCATCCAATGGCTTCTTCTTCTTCCTCTTGGTTTTAATTGTTGGGTAAAATCATTGTATGAACAATGATTTCTCTATAAATGGGGACTCCCCTCTTGTCAAAATCAATTGCTGAGATTTCTAAGTGGAGCTAAATAAGTATACAATGAGGATGAGAGGGAGAAGTCAGAAGGTTAGAAACAATCTTGGCAACTTAGCTTCAAGAGGTATAATTCTTAAACTATGTTCTTAAGTTCAAGTTTTACAAAGTTCTTTGAAAAAGTAGCTTTGAGTCATAAAATTGATGGGTAAGGATTGTTATAATCCATAAAATATTGTTAGATATTGTTAATATAGTCAAATACAAAATCAACAGAAGTTAAACGAACCAATTTGGTTTAGAAACGAATTCGTAGTGAATGATTTCACTAAATTGTCCAAAACATGAATATTTACATGAACATGAGTTATAGATTCATTTTTGGGTTAGTTAATGTTTATGTTAATTGATGGGTATTATGATATGTTGTAGTTCTATGAATTACGAATCTATAGAATCAAAAATGGACTAATTTGGACATGTATAACTCAAATTATGAAGGTAGAAAGGATTTTTGGCTTGTTATTTTGTAGCAGAGCATGAATCCGTGAGTTAACAGTAGCTATGCCCGCCCTGGCGGGCTATTTATAGGGCAAGACCCCCGCCCAGGTGGGGGTGGTCTGACTTGTAATTACTGAGAAAAATCTTACAGAATATGCTTTACTAAAATGGCCATAACGTTTTCATACGAATTCTGATTAAGGAAATTCAAGATGATTTGGAACAAGAACGAATAGACCTACAAATTTTGTGCTTTACATATTTTAATTTGAGATCATTAGGAAGGGTCAAAATAGTCATCTTTGTGACTGTTACATAATCAAAGGCCATCGGAGGGCGTCGAGCGAGCACATACACAAATATAGTGCTCCCGACGATGGAATATGTTATTCTAAGTGATGTAACATGAAAATGCATGATATTAGACATGACATATAAGATTACCTTACCTATAGTGGAATGCTTTATCATGACTTCGTATGTGTTTTGAAAAGAAACTTAAAGATTTTTGAAAACAAACATTGACAAACCTTGAGTCTTTGAAATTATGATATTTTAACACATACATCTTTTTGAGTTATTAGTATACTTAAAAATGAGAAGTGATTTAAAGTTTCTTTACTTATTATCAACTTACAATAGCTTAGTTGAAAATGATTTCTAAAGAAAACTTGAAACTTTAAGAACGAACTTAAAGTAACTTGTGTACTTAAAGTTCTAAACATAATAACATATATTCATGGATTAGGTAGCTATGAAATGAGATTAAAAGTTGCACCTAGTTGCTTTACTTTGGCTTAGAATAACTTTTAAAAGTAAACTTGAACGCTTTATGCCCCTAGACATGACGATTATGTTCATCTTTTAGCTAAGCATGAATTGGACGTTTCAAGTGTGGTTTAAAATATGTTTTCGAATAATGAATTATGCTATGTCTATGTGAAGCATACTAGTAGATGCTTATTAGTACCAATATATGGTTTAAAAACTTATAACATAGAATCTTGTTAAAGAAAGTTGTTAAGCCTTATTTATTGAAATAAATCATTATGAAACTAAGTAGTTTGAATATGAACGATGTAGATCATGTATCTATAAACTTTAAATATGTGTTGAACACATAGCGAGTCAAGTGAGTGATAAATGTATATGAAGTTGATTTCAAATACGGATGGTTAAGGAATACCTATACATACATAGCAATTCTAAAAGTACGATGAGAAAGTGAAATGAAGGTTTTACAAACCTAGTTAAGAAACGATGTAATATTTATTGTTGTATTAAGAACGTATGAAATGTATGACTAATGAATATAAATCCATGATTATATAACTGTGTAGGAATACACGCAGTGCAGATAAGCTTTAACTAGTTAAGTCTTAGTTGATAAACTACGAATCAGGCAAGTTTTTCAGTTCCTATTTGATATATGAATTCGATAACTGTTAGTTGAGCTATATTTTTCTATGATAATGTTGATGTATATATATGAAATGCATATGAGATATGTATGAAAGTTGAAAGTTGATCTTTGATGATATGCTTGTGAAGTAAATTTCTATGCATGTTATGTGTGAAGTAACATGCATAGTTAATATTAATTGATTATGAATGCATGAACTGAGTATGCTATTATATGCTATGTGCTGCATGAAAACTGTTAGAATTGCTGGGCTGTCGAGCTCACCCTTGCAAATAACAACTTTTGCAGGTTAAGGACATACGATAAAGATTTCGTGCTTCTTGGTTGTCAAAGTAGATAGTTTCGCAATGAAGGATACTATTTAGATCATTACTTAAACCATGTTTAGGTTCTAGGAGTGTACTTGATATATACTTACGATGTTTAATACTTGTTGTATTGTAAGGATGTATTAGTTAATACATAGAGGATATCTAATCAAGATGTAAAATCTTATACAGTAATTCCAATAGACTGAACCATATTATATAGTTGATTCAAGAATTGTAATTGGTTCAAGGTTATGAAATCAATAAAAGATTTTATTCAAGAGATTGAAAAAGTTTAAATTTTTCCGCATTTTTATAATATCGAATGTGATGTAATACATGAATAATAAATGACCAGGATTAGAAACTTATAAAAGTTTGGGGTCATTGTGCAGATCCTGGAAATGGAATGAATTTATATTCTAAATTGTAATAAGTAAAGTTATATTCATTAAGTTATGAATAATATATATAAATAGTTTGACGATAGTAGTATCGTGGCGGACCGGATCCGAGGTTTGAAGGAACATGGATTTGGGGGCGTCCCAGGTTGGTATCAAAGCTGTAGGTTATAAACTTAGGTAAGAGTACCTTAGGATATAACCTATGAGAGAGAAAGATAAAGATTAAAATATATAATTGAAGATTGAAAGAAGAATCTTGAAGTATCTAAGAGAATGATAATTAAGGAGTTTCATAACTCCGGTAATAAAAATGATAAGATGATGTCTATAAGATAAATATGACAAAGATAATAAGAATGAACTCGAGTGGAGTTTTATTGATAATAGGGTAAGAACCCTAAGGTAAATTGATGATCACGACGTGATCAGATTGAGCTATGAAGTTATAAATAGTCTATAACGACTAAGTGTGTATAGCTTGATGCTATAAGAGAATGTACTATGACATGGTATGATGTGGACTCATGAGGAGTTGTGTATGATGAGATACTTAGAATTTGTATCGAGTAAAGAGCAAATTAAGAGTGAGATAGAGTTAAGCTAGATTTCAGTTGAGGACTCATGTGAGAGCTGATTTGTACAAACATTTGTGTGGGCGGAAGCTTTGTGCTCACGCTCGGTTCCTCACAATGATAATCAATGAAATTATGGTGTCGCGCTATCGATATGATTATGGTGAGAAGGTCATTCTTTTCTCATATCATATTTGATAGATAGAGACTATTAAGAGTTAGATAGAGAATATTAAGATTAGGCACGAGTTCTTAAAACTCATGCACATGGTATGTTTGTGACTCATAATTATATGAAATATTTTTGAACCCCTCAGCGAATGGACGCCTATGGTCTGACTAGGATAAGTTCTTAAACTCATATAATTGTGGCAAGTTCCTAAATTTCCAAAGTGTGGTAGTTTGATGAACTGTATAGGGGATATATATGTTAAGAAGTTAGAAATTTTGGTATAGTAAAGATTGAAGTGATGGAGAAATTGGATTTTCCTAAATCTTTTATCTACGCTAGATTTTTCAATATTTATTGACTTCGTGCTAGTGTTTGTACTTTTGTTTTCTTGAGAAAAAAAATTGTGTCAAGTGACTGAACCAATAAGTTTTAAAAATAACACCGTTATTCGTATGTCTAAGCTACTTGTTTCGGCTAAGACAAAAATTATTTGAAAATCTTTCAAAATGTATTTTGACCACGTGCATCACTTGATATGGTGTATAATGGTAAATGATGGAGTGTGACACCCCCAAATCCGGTTTACCTGACTCCAGAGTTTGGTGTTCACGATCCACACTATAATTAACATTTAAATACCCATAATATATATAGATAGTAACTTTCATAATATTTTATCAGAGTTTAATAATAATACATCACCCATGTTCACTAACCTTAAATTTACAAACATACCCTTTGGATATACAAAAAGGGTTTACAATACAACATATTAAATATGCTAATCATAATTAATTTATTACAACGCCTTTGCCTTTATCCTTCACAGCACCTCCTGCCACTTCGTCCCTAGCTGAAAAGTTTTATTTAGCAAGGGTGAGCAACTAATTTGCCCCGCAAATTAATACATACAATAAATGTATAAGGATTCAAAACAACAGACTATCTATTTTGATAGAATGAAACCAAAGTTCAGGAAACTTTGAAATAGCTGAACAAATCGTTATTCAATAACAAGTTTTCTCGTATTCTATACAACATAATAATTCACTAATGAAAGAGTACAACGCTTTCAAAGTTTCTACGGTATTCTAGTGAATAATCTAGAATCAATTCTACGAATAAAATATTTCTCCAAATTTATACTGAGTGATCACACAAGATCTTGAACTTTATTTTCTCGGGTAGATATCAAAGATTTACTTTGATAAATACTCAGGTGTATCAGATAACCATAAAGATTAAATCATACCCCTCTGCAAGTACTCAGAGTCGGCCAACTCTTTGTACCCTATATTATGCATAATACTCAAAACGCGCGCAAAGGTCGAATTCACGACCAACAAAATGTTTCCTTTATATAAAAGGTTGTTCTTCTCAGTCTTAGAATCAAGATTTTGATTTTACAACGAAATACTGTGATTTCAAATTCTATTTGCTTCTCTTCTCAAACCTAACAAGTTTTTACAAATGTTTGTCTAACCAGAATAATTGGCTAAGACATTTCTCAACATAATTCGACAATAAACAGGAATTATCTGTACTGTCAATTATAACTTCTACAGATATGAATATCCAATAACAGTAATTCTACGAATATATATTTTCTAATTCGAAAATTTAATTTCAACAATAAATCCATGGACGTGGCTTAATCAACAATAATTAACCACCAATAATAATTGAATGAAATAACTCAAGGTTGAGTTAGGGAACTTGCCTCTTCTGCTGATTACAGCTACACAAAATACTTATCTGCTTTCGAAAGACCTATAAACAATAATATCGGTCTAATAATTAGCACAATATTTCATAACACACAGTACTGTAATTCACAGTCAAAATTCTCCTAGACACATTACCACATAGCCACATTAGTGTTTATAACCTATATAAACACTTAACAAGTCAAACTAACTTAGTCTGGTTGGACTTTGGTCCATTCTCGGTGTTCTGGTCACCCTATCCGACAATTAACACATTGATTGTCATTTACACGTGGTTTCTAAGCTTCAATATTAATTTAGATAAATCAATTATCATTTATAATATTTTTCAGAAGCTTTTAATAATTATCAAAAAATTATTATAATTTATAATAAATTTTCAAATATCAAAATCATTTTCAAATGATTCAATTATCAATTAATCGTACCATTATTAATATTTAATAACATCAAAATATTAATAACATACTTTTCAAAATATTAAAGTTATTATCAATAACTTAAAATATTTTTAAACCATCAATTTTCTACTTAAATGATTTTTAAAGTAATTAAAATCATTTTTAAATCATCACCATTAATATATAAATATTAATGAAATTATTATCCAAATATTAAAAGTCATTAATTATAACTTAAAATATTTTTAAATCATTTCTCTCATTTTTAAATGATTTTTAAATCAATAAAATCATTTTTAATTCATTTATTTAATATAATAATTAAATAAATCAAATATAATTAATATTAATTTATTAATGAAAATTCTCCAAAAATATTGAAAATTATATTTTATAATTTAAAATATTTTCTAACACTTTTTTCTCAATTAAAATGATTTTTAAATAATTAAAATCATTTTTATCTTATTTATTAAATTTAATAATCAAGTAAATATAATATCATTAATATTAAATTATTAATGAAAATTCTCCAAAAATATTAAAAGTTACATTTTATAACTCAAAATATTTTTAAATACATTATTCTTATTTAAAATGATTTTTCATAATATTAAATCATTTTTCTCTAATTTATTTAATACAATAATTAAATAAATTAAATACCTTTAATATTTAAATAATTATAAATATTAAAGAAAAATATTCCAATTGGTCAAAAATTATTTTTCATAATTTAAAATAATTTTTAAAACCATTTTTGGTAATTTTTAGAATTTATTTCTATTTTTTTAATAATTTTCAGAAATTCTGAAAATAAAATTAATTAAAACCGTCGCTATAGGCCTTTAGCGACACAAAGCGTCGCTGTTGGTGTTCTTGAGCTCAAGAACACTGACAGCTCCATGATCAAGGCTGCTCGTTTGACCAGCCATTATTCTCAGTGTATTAATGTTCTAAGCCCATTTAAACCTCAGTCGTGTAGTACTCATGTAACACTACAACATCCAACAGAAACTTTGATCAAACAATAACACAGCAAAAAGATTTGGACGCTCAAAGTCTCTGTCAGACCATACCTGGGTTTTCTGGGTAAACCCAGAAACCCAGACAGCTTGTCGTGACACTTTCCAGCCCATTTTAATCTAGGTTTCGTTCACTATTTTGATGATTTTATGATTCACACGGGTATTATACATGAAATGGAGTAATTACATGTCAAGATCTCAGTCCAAAAACAACATATATGCTCGATCAAATCCGGTCAAACCCTGACAGAATCCTTGTTCATACCGATCCTGGGTTTCCCAGAAACATAAAAATCAGTTCGGGTGGTCTAGTTTGACCATCCATAAAATCCAATACATTTGATGTTTATGGAATATAAAGGAAGGTGCTTGGACTCGATATTACATGCTACAACATGTATACAACAACATCAACAAACAACTAACAACCTGACAGATATTGACCTTCAAAGATCTTGTCAGACCATATTTTACACTTTCTGGGTTACCCAGAAAGTGACTAGTCATGCCCGGTCAACCCTCTTTGACCATTAATATCGTGCAATCGGGACATCTGATGGCTATAAAACCACTTGCAGATTAAAGAACTCATACCAAATAACAGATCCAAAATATAAAACAACAAGAATCATAAACAGACACGAATCTGTGGCGCCTGACATTAGCTTGTCAGACCACAAACCATGTTCTTGACAGTTTTGAAAATCATCACTTTTAAATCATTTTGATGCTATGGATCTATGTTATATTAAGATAGATCATCATTAAACATACTCTAGCACAAATCTAAACACTTAAACACAAAAATTTTATAAGCAAACAAGATCAAAAATTTAATTTAGAGTTATACCTTCTTGTTCCAATTCTTAATCTATGCTACCCAATCTGTTATTGTTTGATCTAGGGCTGGTATTATGACTGATTTACTAAGTAAATTCGGAGGTTCTAGAGAGAGAGGGAGTTGGTGAGAGCAAAATGTAAAAATGGCAAGTTCTATGTATTTTCTCTCTCTTTAATACTTATATTATGCTTTGATCTATGCATGTTGCTTAGATTTCGGCTGGGTTAAGCTGATTTGCTGAGATTCTTGTGTCTCTAAGTCAACATAGTTGGTGACCAACTAAAGATTTAGCCATTTTTGCAAGTTAGCTCATTTAAATGTAAAAAGGGTATTATGGTCATTTGTAAATTAATTTTTATGGCATACTTGTCCAATTCACAAACCCTTAGGGTTTGGGGCTTATATTAGGGTTTAAGATTTGAACCCTTTAGGTATTAAAAATTCTAGTTCCCAAAATTTTCAAATTTAGGGTTTAATTAGAAAAGTAAATTTTCTAAAATAAAATTAGAGTTTCAAAAATAGAAATTTAACATACAAAAATATAATTACAGCTTTCTAATCATATTTAAGTTTATCAAACATTTTAGGCATGCTAATAAAAATTAGGGTTGCCTAATTAGGGTTTAGAAAATCCCAAATTTTAAATTAGGGTTTCTCGGCGTACAATTAGGGTTTTTAATTGTACAATTTATTTTCTAAATTTAAGATTAGGGTTTTAAATCCCTTATTAAGGTTTATTAATATTAAACCTTATCCGATCAATTATTGATCCACATAAACAACATACAGTACAAACACATAATCAACAATACAATTATTTTAATTGTATTTTCTATCGAATCCCTATCCGAAAATTAGGGTTAGGGTTTTTTTTAAGTTGTTAACCACAACTCTACTCTATTTTCTTAGTCAAATCACATATTGACTAATTCTCGAGACTTGTCTCACTAATTCCCAGTACAATATTAACAGTCAATGTCAATATAAAATAAAAAAAATTATTCATAAAATTTTAATTATTCGAAATCCCGAGTTATCACATGGAGTCATCAATGCAGTCGAACCTAGTGTTGGTTGTGATCGAAAGATCGTCAGCCCACTATGGTATGATGTAATATGAAAAAGTCAACTAATGGCAGAATCCTCAACGTACTACTAATATAGTACGGTATCATGACGTCATAAAACAATTTTTTGTTTTCTTTTGAATTATGAAGAGTTGACTAAAATATTTCAATTGATGTCCGAACTGGTGATAAGAGTCTAAGCTATTTGATTCAGCTAGACGACTGTTGAAAAGTGATTATAGAATTAAAGTGTTCTTGTGTATTTGTGCCAAACCAGATTGCTCTAGTACGAATTCAGTCGTTGAAAAGCTGAGGTGAACAACCCTATAAGGGGACATGTTTTCGGGGACAATGGTTCCGAGCGTAACGCATATAGTCATTACAAAACACTACATTACGACCCAACATAGTGGTACAATAGGCTGGCCACCTAGTGTACGCGTGGAGGGTGTTTTCAGTCTTTATGATTGATAAACACTCTAGTTTGCAGTGTGAAGGATTTTGTTGAAGCATTTGTAAACCTAGAGAAGAGTTCACGGTCTTGTGACCCCTCAGCATAATTTGGAATATAAGATTATTCACACTACTTCCCGATTATTGAAAAATCATGGAAGATTCTTATTCTTCTGAATGATGAATGTAGTAAGTAGCATGTTCCTTAGAAAGAAAAAGTGGTAGAAAGCAAGTGAGCAAGTTATAATAAAACTTTCGAAAAGAGAATGGATAAAATTATTTAAAAGAATATGTATTATTCGGAATATCATCGAGTAGAGGAGGTTTCGATGATTCCGAGGACGGAATCCTTATAAGGGGGAGAAGGATGTAAGAACCCGAAATTTTAGAAATTGTTAAAATAAGAATTTAGTAAATAAAATTCTTAAGGCATGCGAAGGGTTCGAACAAGAATAGAAATATGTTACGAGGTATGTGGTATTGTGTTACATAGGGTAATATGAGCTATGAAATAAGTGATGTTATGTTTAATAAATATATATCGTTATTATATATTTATTATAAATTGTATAGATGAATTAGTATGAAGATGGATAAGACTTATCTATCGGCATTAAATAATTTATAGAATTATTTTATCTTAGTTGGTGACATTAAATATCTTTGATAATCACCAATTCCTTGAGTACATGTACGAGTATGTATTAAGTCTAAGGCAGTGCAACCGTACCCTTTAATGGTGGATGTATAGGAGCTGGGATAAACAATTCCTTCAGAGAGCGGAGGTATATACGAATTAGTAACTGATCTAACTCACTATGAAAACAGTGTAGACGAGACGAAAACTAATTTGTTGGTTGTTTGTGGGAAACCACTCAGTGTACTATATTTAATACCATTAAAGACTCGATGTGTGCTAGGTTTGGACTTGTACATATGTACGTTGTTGACGAGAGAAGAAAATCGATATACCTTTAAAGTGGTTAGAGAATTATTGAGTAATTTAATACACGACGAGAAGGGAAGATTAAAGGAATGTATATATGTGTTATATATATACCTTGAATTATGTTATTTGGTGGAAGAGAAATAATTATAGTATATTTCTACTAAGGGATATTAAAGTAAATTATAGCATTTGATTATTTTAATAAAAGAGGGAATATTATTTTGATATTACCTTATATAGCTTTGTACGAGGAAATGTGTGGGATTAAGTAATGTGGTAAATATATTAAAACATATTTGCTATATAAGTTGATGGAAATAATTTATCATAATAGAAAATAAACTTATTTTCTATATATAGTGTGTACGTGTGTCGTGCATGTAAATATTTTAATAATACAAAGATATTATATTAAGAATATTATCTTGCGAAAATGAGTAAATCGTGTTATTATGATTAGTTCTTATATTTAGAGAAAACATGATAAAAACATCTTATGTTATGGAGAAGTACATAATTTTGATTATAGTAATGTGGTGGGAAATGAATAAGTAATGAGAATAAGTAATAAGCTTAATGTAAGCTTGTGTGATATGCCTAGTGTGGAAAAGTGATGGAATAAGCATTTATTAAATAATTTAATGAATGAATAATTGAAGGAATTAAATTTGTATGTGCAATGATTTTATATTATATAGTAGCTACATCTATATGATATGAAATGAAGTAGAACACTTCAATGGTAACTATATAATAGAGGAATTATTTGAATATATATGTATAAAGACTTGTATGTTAGCATTATGTACAAGTGAGATAATAAAGTGTAACATGGTGCAATAGACCACTTCCATGACCATGTTATAAGATGTAAAGTTAAGAATAATGTTATTTTGTGAGATTATACAATTATAAGCTTGTGAGCTATTAATTACTAAGTTCACATAATTATGTCTTCTGTGACATAACTAGGAAAGTTAAATCCAAGAGAGAATTAATGGGAAGTATTAAGAGAAAATAAATGGTGAGTAAATAAATAATTGATATTAATTATCATTATGATAATTACGTATATTTGAGATGATATATTTTATGGAAAACAATATTGGTGACCAACTAAGTTATATTATAGTCTAATGTAAATATTATTTGGAATAATAAAATGTACATGGATTATATAATTTTATGAGTGGGTATATATGTATACACATTTGGGGAAAAAATATCAAATAAACTTAAGTATGCTTGTAGTAGTTTTGCAATGCTGAGTTATAAGCTTTTGTCCCAAATAGATAGTCCCATTTCATTTGTGCACGTGAATAGGCCAATGGCCTACTCCTCTATTGCTTAAGCTCAGCCATGGCTAGCGAGATAGGTTGATGATGAAGGGAAGAATGGCTGGGGAAGGAGTTGGTGATCAACTCTTCATCATCCAATGGCTTCTTCTTCTTCCTCTTGGTTTAAATTGTTGGGTAAAATCATTGTATGGACAATGATTTCTCTATAAATGGGGACTCCTCTCTTGTCAAAATCAATTGCTGAGATTTCTAAGTGGAGCTAATATAAGTATAGAATGAGGATGAGAGGGAGAAGTCAGAAGGTTAGAAACAATCTTGGCAACTTAGCTTCAAGAGGTATAATTCTTAAACTATGTTCTTAAGTTCAAGTTTTACAAAGTTCTTAGAAAAAGTAGCTTTTGAGTCATAAAATTAATGGTTAAGGATTGTTATAATCCATAAATTGTTGTTAGATATTGTTAATATAGTCAAATACGAAATCAACGAAAGTTAAACGAACCAATTTGGTTTAGAAACGAATTCGTAGTGAATGATTTCACTAAATTGTCCAAAACATGAATATTTACATGAACATGAGTTATAGATTCATTTTTGGGTTAGTTAATGTTTATGTTAATTGATGGGTATTATGATATGTTGTAGTTCTATGAATTACGAATCCATAGAATCGAAAACGGACTAATTTGGACATGTATAACTCAAATTATGAAGGTAGAAAGGATTTTTGAATTGTTATTTTGTAGAAGAGCATGAATCCGTGAGTTAACAGTAGCTATGCCCGCCCCGGCGGGCTATTTATAGGGAAAGACCCCCGCCCCGGTGGGGGTGGTCTGACTTGCAACTGCTGAGAAAAATCTGACAGAACATGCTTTACTAAAATGGCCATAACGTTTTCGTACGAATTCCGATTGAGGAAATTCAAGATGATCCAGAACGAGAACGAATAGACCTGCAACTTTTGTAATTTACGTATTTTAATTTGAGATCATTAGGTAGGGTCAAAATAGTCATCTTTGTGACTTTTACGTAATCAAAGTCCATCGAAGGGCATCGAGCGAGCACATACACAAATATAGTACTCCCGACGATGGAATATGTTATTCTAAGTGATGTAACATGAAAATGCATGATATTAGACATGACATATAAGATTACCTTACCTATAGTGGAATTCTTTATCATGACTTCGTATATGTTTTGAAAAGAAACTTAATGATTTTTGAAAACAAACATTGACGAACCTTGCGTCTTTGAAATTATGATATTTTAACACATACATCTTGTTGAGTTATGAGTATACTTAAGAATGAGAAATGATTTAAAGTTTCTTTACTTATTATCAACTTACAATAGTTTAGTTGAAAATGATTTCTAAAGAAAACTTGAAACTTTAAGAACGAACTTAAAGTAACTTGTGTACTTAAAGTTCTAAACATAATAACATATATTCATGGATTAGTTAGCTATGAAATGAGATTAAAAGTTGCACCTAGTTGCTTTACTTTGGCTTAGAATAACTTTTAAAAGTAAAGTTGAACGCTTTATGCCCCTAGACATGATGATTATGTTCATCTTTTAGCTAAACATGAATTGGACGTTTCAAGTGTGGGTTAAAATATGTTTTCTAATAATGAACTATGCTATGTCTATGTGAAGCATACTAGTAGAGGCTTATTAGTATCAATATATGGTTTAAAAACTTATATCATAGAATCTTGTTAAAGAAAGTTTTAAGCCTTATTGATTGAAATAAATCATTATGAAACTAAGTAGTTTGAATATGAACGACGTAGATCACGTATCTATAAACTTTAAATATGTTTCGAACACATAGCGAGTCAAGTGAGTGATAAATGTATATGAAGTTGATTTCAAGTACGGATGGTTAAGGAATACCTATATATACATAGCAATTCTAAAAGTACGATGAGAAAGTGAAATGAATGTTTTACAAACCTAGTTAAGAAACGATGTAATATTTATTGTTATATTAAGAATGTATGAAATGTATGACTAATGGATATAAATCCATGATTATATAACTGTGTAGGAATACACGCAGTGCAGATAAGCTTTAACCGGTTAAGTCGTAGTTGATAAACTACGAATCAGGCAAGTCTTTCGGTTCCTATTTGATATATGAATTCGATAACTGTTAGTTGAGCTATATTTTTCTATGATAATGTTGATGTATATATATGAAATGCATATGAGATATGTGTGAAAGTTGAAAGTTGATCTTTGATGATATGCTTGTGAAGTAAATTTCTATGCATGTTATGTGTGAAGTAACATGCGTAGTTAATATTAATTGATTATGAATGCATGAACTGAGTATGCTATTATATGCTATGTGCTGTATGAAAACTGTTAGAATTCTTGGGCTGTCGAGCTCACCCTTGCAAATAACCACATAAAATAATATATTCATCATTTATATCCACATCAAATAAATATTTCCTTATCATATGAATCAATAATTAATTATTCTTAAATAATATTACAGAATCACAATTATGACAACCAGGCCATTCCCAGGAAAGAGGGGGCTTTCCAATAAGAATTCTCCTTACTGGCGTGCAATTAGGTGACCAAACCTCTCCTTGACAGAACTTTCTAGACATTGTCAATAATTCTATCTAATAATATTATTCAAATAATACGAATTATTGATCTGATAATGAGAAATATTGTGCAGTGATAATTATTGAAACAACAATAATATAAAATATCAATGCAGCAATTATTGAATCAATAAAATATTGAACAGTAATTACTGTAACAATTATTGAGTAGTGCCTTCTTACGTAAGAATCAATAATTCAAAAATACTGTGTAATACCGTGTGCTACTGTGCAACAACGCGTATTACTTTATTTTACCAACCGGGTATTCCAACAGTGTTAACGGTAACGATTACGCCATTATTTATAAAAACTTAATTTTGTCATTTTCTTCATCCAACAATTATTCTGTTATGGGGCCCACAAATGGCTGCACCGGTCGTACGAATATTCCCTGACAGAAAGAATATTCCACGACCAAACGAATATTCCCCGAGAGAAAGAATATTTTATAATCACTTGCATATTTTGAAAAAAAAATCATATATCACCCTTAACTTTAACTTTTATCAATTTAACCATTTACTGAATATTAATTATAAGAAAAATTGAATACTTTTATTTCATAAAATTCGGGGTCTTACAATCTCCCCTCCTTATGAAATTTCGTCCCCGAAATTTACATACTTGGTATTTCAAAAAGTTGAGAATACCTTGCTTCCATTTCAGATTCTATCTCCCCGGTCATCATGATTTCTCCATTGCTCATCTCCCATGATAACTTCATTTGGGTTCCTCATTTGTTGGGAAGTTATGACAACCGCCATCTCTCGAACTACCCGGCTTTGACTTATCTGGGGCAGCATTTGGCGTCATCACTACCGTTGGAATATATTTTTCTATAGGATATATTTCTCCCTCAACTACCTCGTCGTACTCCTATTTCATGATCTGAATCATCAATCTTTGATCCATATCGAATTCAGGTTGACCGCTATGTACACGGTAATTCAAAACTCGATGTTGGGTTCTCCCAATTGCTTTCCAAAAAGAGAAATTCATGTCATCTATTTTAGCCTTCTTAGATCGGACATCTCTTTCCACAATATCCACGTGTCGTGTGGCTTTTACTCATGCATCACTCATTCTTACTCGTTCAGTTTTTTCTTCTTTCAGCTCAGATTCCATCTTTATCATCTTATATTGTGCCAAAGAATGCTTCTGTTCAAGCATCATATATCGGGTAACACAAGCTTGAATTGTTGCATCTTTTTGTTCCACGACCGCCTGTCGTTCTTCAGCCTGCTCTTATAACTCATGAATACGCTTTTGAAAATCTACATTTTGATCATATAATACCTCTAATAAACTCTCCTCAGGTAACTCTTCTTCCTCACTCTCAACCGTCACCTCTGTGACTATCTCGGATGCAACTATCAATTCTTCACTCACCACATGGATATCTCTAATTCCTTCTTCGTCTGACATAACATTATCATGGTTAGTGATTAGAGGTATCCCCACAGTCTCATTCACTCCATTGTTAGCATTCTCAGCTGCCATTCTCAAATACTGTCATAAAACAAGGGTAAATTAAGCAAATTAACGTATCACATAATATCCATATATTATGACCAACCAACAATTTAAGCTTAGGTAGGACACACTAGCGAAGGATTTACTCATCTCTCCCCTCTTAGTCCTATTCCCCGATCTCCACCAGAGACCATATCCCTAAGCTCTGATTCCAACTGTGACGACCCCAAAATAGGTCCATTCAATCCAACCCATTCTGAGTCGCCAAATACATGGTACAGAAAACAACTACAACTTTATTACAACAATTGTCGTGCAAAATACAACAACACATATACTGTGAGTTTGGATACAAATATATACCAAATGTGACACATGTCCCAACCGTGGACAACACCTCACAATGACACTTTAAATAAAGGTATAGTCAAAAACTGTTTTAGAAACTAAAATCTTTGGGAAGTGCTCAAGGAAACCTTCGTACATGGGAGGCCATGCTTTTAGGTTATGATAGATATAATATGGCCACAGAATTATCCTTGGTTGACCCAATATACCCCAAAGAAAAACGAAAAGATTACTATCATATTCTTCCCAATGGTGAGTCTTCTCTTGATTTATCATTATCTCCACTGTCTCAAATTAAGAATTATACTTCAAACAAACACCAAGATTATATAGGTAGTACTCGTAAATATACTCAGCAAGTGGATGAGCACAACCCTGTCTTATGATGACACGAGGTTGTATGTCATTAGACATCTTGTATGAAAGTGGAAAAACACCTTTCCAACGTTGAGTTCGCCTCTCCCTATATGATTCACCAAATATAGCTATTAAAAGATGTATACAACACACTTGTCTATACTATTTAGGGAGAACTCCACAGCTAGAGACCACCGTTCTATTCCCTTGTTACCCCCGCTCGACCCAGCTACACTCTTATTACCTGAAAGGAATTGTAAAGCAAAAGGGTTATCACAACTAGCTCAGTAAAGAATATCATGACTAAAGATAATTAAATTATCAATAGCCTTCATCAATAATAAATCAGAGATTTAGAACATATGGTAGATGATAAAAATTTCAACAATAGTTGAAGCGGAACGAGCAATCCATTAGAAGAGTCAAATAGACTATAAAGTCTATTATCTTCTCCATGTTAAACAATCCACAAACAATGTTTTATCCCTGTAACATCAATCAACAATTCTGGTCCACAATCATATGAATAAATCATAATCATAATTGTAGTTCTAAATTCCTCTTCTCATCCAGGACGAAGATAATTTTCATCACCTATCTTTACCTGAAACATCAAAGATCATGGTTACACCAAAACACATTTCCGGTTCATAATCATACTAATAATTTCATCTTTGCACTACGACCAAAGATTTTCATTTGTATCACCAGTTGGTCATGTTCATCTCAACACATGTTCATCTTTGCACTACTGGCCAAAGATATTCAACAACATGTCATCTTTGCACTACGGGCCAAAGATATTCATCAACAATTCATCTTTGCACTACAGGCCAAAGATATTCCTCAACAGTTCATATTTGCACTACAGGCCAAATATATTCATCAACAGTTCATATTTGCACTACAGGCCAAATATATTATTATCTCAAAGAAATATATAATCATTTTAGAATTTATATAAACAATAATTATAATCATGTTGATCAATTTACCTTTGCACTTAAGCTAAAGATATTCAATTATAAAATTCAATGGCCATGATCATACCAGTCAACAATTCAACTTTGCACTATTGGCCAAAGAGAACCTATAGTCATGATCATACCAAAAATCTATCCATCTTTACACTCAAGTTAAAGAGAAATATCATCATTAGGGTTATAGAAATGTTATATATGATAATAAAAATAATATGATCAACATATAATTTTAATCTCAAGAGTAATATTCATAAATCAACAATAATTTGGTTAGAAAAAGAAACCAATTTTGTCGTTAATAGTACCCGTGAATAGTAACTTGTGAATAGTAACTCATGAATAGTAAGTCGTGAATAGTAACTCATGAATAGTAAACCCGACACAAAAAGGTAGAAATTCTACAATAAAATTCATACCAATATTTTGGTATAATGATATTGAAAGAATAATATTTCTTAAGCTTATAAACAATTTATTTTAATTGTTTACACTTTACTAAATAATGCATTTAATCATTCAAAAATGCCAAACTCATAAGATTTCATCACCAATAATCAAAACCCTCATAAAAAATTTGCATATACCTCATATAAGATTCTCAAGCCATAAAATCCTATTTTCCAATTTTCCTCCTTCGCATAACATATTTAATTCATTTACTCATAATTAGAACATTTGTGATAACCCGGGATTTCGAATAATCAAAATTTTACGAATAATTTTTTTTTCTTATATATTAACATTGACTGTTAATATTGTACTGAGAATTTGTGAGACAAGTCTCGAGAATTAGTCAGTATGTGTTCTAATTGAGAAAAATAGAGAAGAGTTATGTTTAACAGCATTAGAAACCCTAACCTTAATTTCCGGATACGGATTCGATAGAAAATATAATTAAAATAATTGTATTAATAATTGCGTGTTTTTTCTATGTGACCTTAATGATCAAAAATTAATTGGATAAGGTTTAATATTATTAAAACCTAATAAGGGATTAGAAACCCTAATCTCAGTTGTAGAAAACCCTAATGTGCTGTTAGAAACCCTAAATGTACGCCGGGAAACCCTAATTTAAAATATGAGATTTCCTAAATCCTAATTAGGCAACTCTAATTTTATTAGCATGCCTAAAGTGTTTGTTAAACTTAAATATAATTAGAAAACTCTAATTATATTTTTGTATGTTAAATTTCTATTTTAGAAACCTTAATTTTATTTTAGAAATTTTATTTTTCTAATTAAACCCTAAATTTGAAAATTATGGGAACTAGAATTTTTAATACCTAAAGGGTTCAAATCTTAAACCCTAATCCAAGCCCCAAACCCTAAGGGTGTGTGTATTGGACAAGAATGCCATTAAATGTATTTATCAAATGCCAAAAATACCCTTTTTACATTTTAAATGAGCTAACTTGCAAAAGTGGGTATAACTTTAGTTGGTGACCTAACATTTTGACTTGGTGACATTTTTTTATCAGCCATTTAACCCTCCTTTGACATCTAGCATCAAATCTAAGCATAATTTGTTGATATATATAGAATTGAGAGAGAGAAAACCAAGAAAACTTGCTCATTTTGCAACTTTGCTCTCACCAACTCTTTCTTTCACCAAAGCTCCAAATTTCTGAATTAAATCAGTCATTTTATCAGCCCCAATATCAATCAATAACAATTGGAGAGCATAGATCAAGAATTTAAAGAGAAAGGTATAAACCTACTTATGTTATTTTGATCTTAGTTGCTTGAGAAATTTTTGTGTTTATGTGTTTACAATATTGCTATTGGATGTTTTATGAAGATCTATGATGATCAAACATATATCCGTAGCATCAAAGTGCCTTAATTTGGTGTTTTTCAAAAACTATCAAGAATATGATCTGTGGTCTGACAAGCTAATGTCAGGTACCATAGATCCGTGTCTGTTTTTGATTTTTCTTGTTTTATGTTTTGGATTGGTAGCATGGTATGAGGTCTTTATTCTGCAAGTGGTATAATATCAATTTGATAACTAGATTGCAAGTTATTTTAGGTCAAACATCGTTGACCGACGTTGACTGCTCAAAAATCGGGGCAGCCCAGAAATTTAAAACAGCTTCTAACAATGTTTTATAAGGTCCGGTTCTGTCAGTGGTTTAAGATTTTGATGTTTTTGATTAGTAAATGTTGTAGCTTGTAGGATGGACTACAGATCTTGGTCTATAGAACTCTTATAACTGCTTCAGATTGATTATGAAAGATGGTCAAACTAGCCAACCCGATCTGATTTTTGCTTTTCTGGGAAAACCCAGAAAAATAAGAACATTATTTCTGACATACTTTGACAATGTGTTTCCTGATGATTCTGTTGATGATAAGATGAGTTTCTGCTTTATTAATGTACCTTGAAACTAGCACTACAAGTTTGAGCCATTAAATCACATAAACTAAGATCAGGACATACATTAAATTGAGCTTGAATATGGCAACTCGAAACTGGTTGTGCCCAAGAAAACCCAGAATATTTCTGACAGAAACTTTGGAGGCTTTGATCTCCTTGTTGTGATGTTGTTTAACCAAAGTGTTGATTGGATATTGTAGTGTGACATTAATACTACAATAACAAAGTTTTAGTTAACCCATAAGCATTTTAATCAAAGAGTTATTCACGGTCAAACACGACCCTTTGAACACCGACTTTGTCAGTGTTCTTGAGCCAAGAACACCTAAGGCTACAGAATGTGTCGCTAAAGGCTTTTACCGACGGTTTTAATTATTTTATTTTCTGAATATTCTAAAAATTATTTAAAAATAGAAACAAATTCTAAAAATTACCAAAAATGGTTTTAAAAATTATTTTAAATTATGAAATATAATTTTTGACCAATTGGAATATTTTTCTTTGATATTTATAATTATTTAAATATTAATGATATTTAATTTATTTAATTAATGTATTAAATAAATTAGAGAAAAATGATTTAATATTATGAAAAATCATTATAAATAAGAATAATGTATTTAAAAATATTTTGAGTTATAAAATGTAACTTTTAATATTTTTGGAGAATTTCATTAATAATTTAATATTAATGATATTAGATTTATTTGATTATTAAATTAAATAAATAAGATAAAAATAATTTTAATGATTTAAAAATCATTTTAATTGAGAATAAAGTGTTAGAAAATATTTTAAATTATAAAATATAATTTTCAATATTTTTGGAGAATTTTCATTAATAAATTAATATTAATGATGTTTGATTTATTTAATTATTATATTAAATAAATAATTTAAAAATAATTTTATTGATTTAAAAATCATTTAAATATGAGAAAAATATTTTAAAAATATTTGAAGTTATAATTAATGACTTTTAATATTTGGATAATAATTTCATTAATATTTATATATTAATGGTGATGATTTAAAAATGATTTTAATTACTTTAAAAATCATTTAAGTAGAATATTGACGATTTAAAAATATTTTAAGTTATTGATGATAACTTTAATATTTTGGAATGTATGTTATTAATATTTTGATATTATTAAATATTAATAATGTAAGATTATTTGATAATTAAATCATTTAAAAATGATTCTAATATTTGAAAAATTATTATAAATTATAATAATTGCTTATAAATTATTAAAAGCTTCCGAAAAATATTATAAACGATAATTGACTTATCTAAATTAATATTGAAGCTTAAAGACCAAGTTTAATTGACAATCAATGTGTTAATTGTCGGGTAGGGTGACCAGAACACCGAGAATGGACCAAAGTCCAACCAGACTAAATTAGTTTGACTTGTTAAGTGTTTATATAGGTTATAAACACTGTTGTGGCTATGTGGTAATGTGTCTAGGAGAAGTTTGACTATGAATTACAGTGTTGTGTGTTATGTGAATTATTGTGCTAATTGTTAGACCGATATTATTGGTTATAGGTCTTTCGAAAGCAGATAAGTATTTTGTGTAGCTGTAATCAGCGGAAGAGGCAAGTTCCCTAACTCAACCTTGAGTTATTTCATTCAATTATTATTGGTGGATAATTATTGCTAATTATACCACGCCATGGATTTATTGTTGAAATTAAATTATTGAATTAGAAAATATATATTCGTAGAATTACTATTGTTGGATATTCATATCTTTAGAAGTTAGAATTGACAGTACAGATAATTCCTGTTTATTATCAAATTACACTGAGAAATGTATTAGCTAATTATTCTAGCTAGACGAACATTTATTTGAATTTGATAGGTTCGAGAAAATAAATTCAATTATTATTGACAGATCGATGCCAATTATTTCGGCTCGACCGAGAAGTAAATAAAATTTGAAATCCCAGTATTTCGTTGTAAAATCAAAATCTTGATTCTAAGACTGAGAAGAATAACCTTTTATATAAAGGAAACATTTTGTTGGTCATGAATTCGACCTTTGCGCGCGTTTTAAGTATTATGCATAATATAGGGTATAATAAGCTGATCACTTGTTATACTTGCAGAGGGGTATGATTTAATCTTTATGGTTATCTGATACACTTGAGTATAAATCAAAGTAAATCTTCGATATCTACCCGAGAAAATAAGTTCAAGATCTTGTGTGATCGCTCAGTATTAAATCTGGAAAACATTCCACTTTGCTATTTCATAGAATTGATTCTTGATTATTCATTAGAATATCGTAGAAACTTTGAAAGCGTTGTACTCTTTCATTATTGAATTATTGTGTTGTATAGAATACGAGAAGACTTGTTATTGAATAACGAATTGTTCAGCTATTTCAAAGTTCCTCGAACTTTGGTTTCATTCTATCAAAATAGATAGTCTGTTGTTTTGAATTCTTATACATTTAATGTATGTCTTAACCTGCGGGGCAAATTAGTTGCTCACCCTTGCTAAATAAAACCTTTCAGCTAGGGACGAAGTTGCAGGAGGTGCTGCGAAGGATAAAGGCAAAAGCATAGTTATTAACTAGTTATAATTAACATATTTAGTATGTTGTATTGTAAACCCTTTTTGTATATCTAAAGGGTATATTTGTAAATTTAATGTTAGAAAACCTAGGTGATGTATTATTAAACTCTGATAAAAACTTATGAAAATTACTATCTATATATATTATGGGTAGTTAAATGTTATTTATATTGTGGATCGTGAACACCAAACTCGGGGGTCAGGTAACCCGGATTTGGGAGTGTCACAGGTTCGTATCAGAGCTGTAGTGACCAAGGTGTCACCAGCTGGTAGTGGAGCTGTAGGTTATAAACCTTAAGTGGGGTGGGGGAAAACCCTAGGATTATGACCATAGCGAGATAGAGAATACTCATTTAGAGTACTAAGTGAGGGATCGTTGAAGTGTATCGATGGTAAGATAAGTAAATTCGTAGTGAGAGAAATTTGTACTGGTGAAGTACTAATCAAGTTGTTTAAAACTGATTGTAGGATGTCGGGAAAAGATGAAATGAGTACGGAGAATCCAGCGGCTGTCGTACCAATACCAGTAGCCGAGGTGCCAGCACAGAGCGAATCAGTTGAAGAAGTGGGGAAAGATGAACCAATGATTAATCTTGGGAGTGATCATGACGATTATCCTGAGATGTATCTACGTGGTGATGAGGAGGCAAAGTCTGAAGAAGCTAAGGTGGAACTAAAGAATCAGATCAAGGTTGGTGAACAAGATCAGCTATCTGTGGAAGTCCAAGAACTCCGAAGAAAAGTATTTCTTTTGGAGGAGTTGTGGAAGACGGAGCGGGCATTACGCGAAATGACTGAAGAACAGAACGAGCTGAAAGCGCAGGTGGAGAAGATGAAGGCTGAAGGTTGTGGATCGTCTGAAGGAACAGGCAAGAAGGACAAGAAGAAAAAAAAGAGGAACAATGACAGTGATAATTCTAGAAATTCAAACCCGGAGAAAAAGAAAGCATGTGGCAAGCGTGGTAAAACTCACGTGGGGGAATGCATGATGTGGAAGAACGTGTGCTTCAACTGTAAGCAAGAAGGACATATCTCTTTGCATTGTCCTAAACCAAATATGAGGAAGAAGAAGACTGGTGAAGGAAGTGGACGTTAGATAACTTAGATATAAGTTATAATATCTGTAGCAGCCCCGAATCCGGGCCCCAAATCACCGCGGATTTGGTACACTAATTCTTTCACTATTTACGGAAGATATAAACATAAATTGTTTATACAATACATTACACACTTATTCCCCAAGGTCGAGTAACCTTAACTTAAATACCATATATAACTTTCTAACATATAACACATTTATCAAACTATACTATTACAAAATAGTCGCACGTTTTAATCCAAGTAGAACTTAACTTTAACCTTTTCTTGTATCAGAACGCATTCGCCTTATCTGCAATATTTTATCATGATATAGCAAAGGTGAGCATGAAAGTTACCCAGCAAGTTTAAATACAACAATATAACAATATATCATGATTGAAGAGTATGAATAATAAGCTGGCTACAATTCTTCAATATAGTTGAGAATTATCACGAACAAACTTTTGACTGAACAAGTTTTAAACATGAACAAACATTTTTGAACCAACTAGTAATGAAGGTGATCAGCCTTTCATACCTGACTTATACATGCAAGATGTACAGAGTACAAATTTCGTGGAAATCAGCAATGATTAACTATAAGCTTGAATACAATACTCTTATTAGAGTTAAGTAAAAGAAAACTTGCCTGAACCGTTGATTACTGCAACGAAATTTATAACGCTTTACCCGAAGACCTAATATTAATATATAGATCTCCAATAATTAGAATAATATCATTACAGTATAATACGGTTATATTTATACACACAGAATAACCTAAACACATAGCACATAACCCTACCAGTCTATACAGCACATAAGACATAACATCAAGTCAAACTATTTCAGTCTGAATTGAAACCGACACAATTCTATCATCCCGACGGTCTAGTCGGACAAAACTCGAGTTTAAGTTCAATTAAACTCTACTTAAACGCTTAACAATTATCCCAGATAATTATCTTATCAGTCAAAATAATTTTTAAAGACTTATAATAATTTTCAAATAATTATTATCATTTATCAATATTTTTTTTCCAATCATTTAAACCGTATTTAAATAAATTAAATACCCCGTAATTCCTTAATCATTAATATTCATTTAATATAAATTATTAATGAAAATCATTACATAATATTATAATATAATTATAATATACCAGAATATTTTTAATACCTTAAAATCATAATTATATGATTTTTAAACACTTAAATCCATTATTTGATAATTAATATTAATATTAAAATATTAATATTTTCATGCCAAAATATCAAAAGTTATATTTTATAACTTAAAATATTTTTATAACACTTAAATCATTTTTATTTAATTTATAAAGCATTAATTCCATTTTTCCTTAATTTATTTAATATAGTTATTAAATAAACTAATTATCATTAATATTGATTAATTAATGAATTTCATCACAACATATTAAAAGTCATCAAAAATAACTTAAAATAATTTTTTATACCAAAATATTATTTTTTATGATTTTTCATGAATTAAAATTATTTTTAAATAATTTATTTAATATTATAATTAAATAAATAAATACCTTTTATATTCCAAAAATATTAAATATTTTTGAAATATACCCAAAATAATTAAAAACTATTTTTCAGACTTTAAAATAATTTTTCATAATTTATTTTGTATTTTTAATAATTAAAAACCATTTTTTTCTAATTTTTAATTCATTTTCCGAAAAATAGGAAATAAACTGTAACTAAAGGGTCTTTAGGCGACAAAAGTGTCGCTAAATGTGTTCTTGATGTTCTTCATGTTCTTCAAACCTTCATGTCAGACACCGAGTATGCTAGTTTGACCACAATTTAATCCATGCTACACTTGATTTCTGGGCTTGTAATTACTTTGATGTTGTAGTACTAATGTAGTACTACAAGTATATACCAATTTCATAACTAAACAACAACAGATCTGTGAGATCTAATTGACAGAAAACCATGTCAGACATGTTCTTCAATTTCTGGGTTTTCCAGAAATTAAAGAACAGTCGAGGTACTATATCTGAGCCCCTAAATCGTTGCTTTACATGCTTTGTTTATGTGATATAAAGGTTCAAATCTATATAAGAGATGTCAGTGTACAAGTTTGTATCAACCGATCATCATAACAACAATTAATTCACAAGATTCAAGCTGGTCAAAGTGGTACTCAAGAACCGGATCTTGAACTTTCTGGGTTTTCCAGAAAGTTAACCAAAACAGATGGTCAAAGCTACTTTGACCGTGATTTTCTTCCACTCTAGTTATGATCTAAAGGATCTGGTGACTTTAACATGTAGTTTACATACCCGAATACAATATAACATCAACATCTTAGCCAAATGAGCAAATAATAGCAAGATCAAGAGTCTAAAAAAACTTGTCATAGTATTCTGGAAATCTGGGCTGCCCAGATTTTCAGTTTCTGTGAGTGGTCAACGATGTTTGACCGATCATAACATTTGATTTACACATGATCTGGACTTGATTCAAGTTCCAGATCACAGCCCTTACTACATACTATAGGTTTATAACTTAAAACACAACAAACAATTATTATCTAGAGATCTAGAAGCCCTGACATATGGCTGTCAGGCCCTATTTCAACATTTTTCCAGATTTCAAAAATCATCAAATCCGAGCATCAAAATGATATGGATCTAGGTTTTGACCACCCAGATCATCAAATGACACCCTCTAGCACATATCTATCCAACAAATTACAACATTAACACAAAATTTAAGGATTTCTAAAATTAGGGTTTATACCCTTTCTAACTTGATTTTTGATTTCTGATCCTTTGAATCTGTTCTTGGTAAGCTGGGATATGGTCATGGCTTATCTTATAAGTCTATATCAGTCTTGCTCCCGAATTTTTAGAGAGAGAAGGAAGTTGGCAAGTATGTCAAGTAAAGTAAGAGACTTTCTCTTATTTTATTTGGTTTATGGATTTGATTCAATGCATGGAGCTGATATAGCTGCTGAGTATTGGACAAAAAGTCATAAGCTAGGGCTAGGAGTGGTTGAAAAACTCACCATAGGTCTACATTTGCAAGAAATGTCCAATTATGCAATAAGGGTAAAATAGTCATTTAGCAATTAATTTTAATGGCATTTTGGACATTGGCTAAACCCTTAGGGTTTAGGGTTTGGCTAATTTAGGATTTAGAGTTTAACCCTTTAGGGTTTAGGGTTTGACCCTTAAAAAATTTAGCAAATTAGTTTCTAACATTTTCCAAATTTAGATTTTCAAAAATAGAAATTTAATATTTCTAAATTATAATTAGGATTCTATAATTATAATTAAGATTTCCTAATCATAAATTTAATCTTGCTAATTAGGATTAGTATTTCATAATTACAATCGCTAATTAAGCAATTAGGGTCAAAATGGTCATTAAGGTTTATAAACCACTAATTAAGGTTTCTAATAGAAAAATAAATTTTCTAAATGAGAACTTAAATATTCGTAATTAGATTAGGGTTTTCTAATTACCTATAAATAAAAAAAATTAGGATTAGGGTTTCCTAATTAACATTGCCCATTTAGCAATTAGATCCACCACGGAACAATTAGGGTTTTTGACGAAACAATAAGGGTTCCAAAAACTAAAAATTATGGTTTGCTAATTAATTAATATTTGCGCTAATTAGTAGTATAATTAATACCACATAAGCATTATAATTATCCTTTCTATTCCCAGATTAGGGCTTCATTTTATCAGAATCTGAAATTAGGGTTTTCAGATCTGGTATTAGGGTGTTCTAATAATCAAATCGGGTTTCAAATTCAGAATTAGAGTTTTGTAATCGATTTGTTAAGATTAACCCTAATTAATCCTATAATTATTTACACTTATGCCATTAAGTTCCCGATTTAGGGTTTCATCACCGAATTAGGGTTTTGGATTCCCGAAACTGACATTAGGGTTTCCAGAACCAGTTTTCTAGGAATTCTTGTTAAACGCTAGGATTTTCTAACGGAACGTTAAAGTTCTTAATATATTCATAGGGTTTGTTACAGATATCGTTTATCTGGTCAACCCTTCACCCTTAACCACATTCTGAACACAAACATAACCATAAACACAAAACGAATTCATATAAATCCTTAATCCTGAATAATTCACCTATATCCTTCACAGAATTTTGAAATCCTCAAAATTTCACCCTAATAATATCAAACACATACACGTATTTTCTGTCTAGGTCTATTATTTGACCTTAAATCAATCATTTAAGATTTTAATAAATTATCTAATTTCTCGGGTTGTCACATTCACCCCTCCTTATAAGAATTTCGTCCCCGAAATTCACCTTACACCTTACACCGTGGACCTTACACCATTCACACATATCACATGCTACCCAATACACCACTCACAAGAGTAAAAGTTTTCAAATTGTTCTGAGGGGTCATATAGACCATGAACACATTTAGTTTTAACGGTAGTGATCATACCGCAAAACAATACATTACTTGGTTTGTTTACAATCACAAAGAAGGTAAACTACCGTTGCTAGTACTTTAGGTGATTAGCCCATCGTACAGTTACGTCATGCATAACGTATTAATCATTTTTAGCGAATATTTTTGCTACTAGATTGGATTATTTATCCAAACATTATCGTTCACCTCAGTCTTATCATTGGATTCCGCACTAAAACAATTTGGTTCAGGAAATTCCTTTCAATAAACACTTAGAGTTTTTATAAAATTAGTCTAGCTGAATCAAATAGCATATACTCATATCAATAACTCAATTCAATCGAATTATTTAGGTGCAGCCAAACCCCGTTGGCAAATTAAAATTTTTGAAAACATTTTCGAGAATGACGTCATGATGCCGCATTGTATTAATAGTCCGTTGAGGATTTCGTCATTTGGTGATTTTGTCATGCTACATCATACCATAGTTGAATAGTGACTTTAGGTCTAATTCACACTAAGTAATACTGCATTGATGACTCCATCATTTTTATCATCTCTGCACCAGGTTAAATGGTACATAAGTGATAAATAAAAACATTTTTTGATATTTCAAATCATTTGCGTCTAGCCAAAATAAGTAGCATAGATTGTACTTTAAACCGTTTTAAAAATGATTACGAGTCTACATTTTTTTTAAAAGCACATAGTGCGTATTTAGCTTGATGTCAAAAATTTGAAGTTTAGCATAACTAGGAGTTTAGAAAAACCTAAGTCTCCACTAATGATCATTTGCTTAATAATCTATCTGTTCCTATAATCCTTAACACTCCATTCACACACAACTATACCCAATTCATAAAACCACACTTATGAGTTCATAACTTGGCCACAATTATATAAGTTTACGAACTTACCCTAGTCTGACCTTTGGCGTCCGTTCGCTGAGGGGCTCATAAATATTTCATATAACTATGAGTCAAGAATGTCACATAAGTATGAGTTCTAAGAACTCGTACTTAATCCTATATTCTCTACCTATGACCTATTTATCTATATATAACAACTAGCGCGACACAACATTTCAATGGTTATCAATGCCACCAACTAAGTAGTTTTTACACCAAGTACAATTCCCCGCCCATACAAGAAATCATACAACTCAGTTGCTAACACGAGTCCTCATTGAAATCCCCACCTAATCTTAACCCCCTTTTTCCATACGAATTCAATTCGTATTCATAATCCATAACTCTTTTATGAGTTTTCATAGTATCATTTCATAGTACAACTGATACACAACATCTTGCTGTAAACTTTTCAATCAGTAAATTGATTCATTTCCCGTATCATAACCTTTATCAGATCACAGGGTGATCTTATCGTATATATTACGATTCAATTCCATGCACTATGATCATTTTGTTTTACGATCTCCTATCCCTGCACTTTCAGTCTTTTAGACTCGATCTATTTACCGTTACTGTTCAACTTTATTATCAGAGTTAGGGAACTCTGTGTCTTTACACTCACCGAGATTCGTCTTTGAATCTTACCGACCAACTAACTCTAATTGAGTTAGTCTTATCCTAATCACTGCGGTTATTGGTCTCAGGTATTCCTACCTAAGCTTCATAACCAACAGCTTTAATACCAACTGTAGCAGCCCCGAATCCGGGCCCCAAATCGCCGCGGATTCGGTACACTAATTCTTTCACTATTCGCGGAAGATATAAACATAAATTGTTTATACAATACATTACACACTTATTCCCCAAGGTCGAGTAACCTTAACTTAAACACCATATATAACTTTCTAACATATAACACATTTATCAAACTATACTATTACAAAATAGTCGCACGTTTTAATCCAAGTAGAACTTGAATTTAACCTTTTCCTGTATCCGAACGCATTCGCCTGATCTGCAATGTTTTACCATGATATAGCAAGGGTGAGCATGAAAGTTTCCCAGCAAGTTTAAATACAACAATATAACGATATATCATGATTGAAGAGTATGAATAATAAGCTGGCTACAATTCTTTAATATAGTTGAGAATTATCACGAACAAACTTTTGACTGAACAAGTTTTAAACATGAACAAACATTTTTGAACCAACTGGTAATGAAGGTGATCAGCCTTTCATACCTGACTTATACATGCAAGATGTAAAGAGTACAAATTTCGTGGCAATCAGCAATGATTGACTATAAGCTTGAATACAATACTCTTATTAGAGTTAAGTAAAAGAAAACTTGCCTGAACCGTTGATTACCGCAACGAAATTTATAACGCTTTACCCGAAGACCTAATATTAATATATAGATCTCCAATAATTAGAATAATATCATTACAGTATAATACGGTTATATTTATACACACAGAATAACCTAAACACATAGCACATAACCCTACCAGTCTATACAGCACATAAGACATAGCATCAAGTCAAACTATTTCAGTCTGACTTGAAACCGACACAATTCTATCATCCCGACGGTCTAGTCGGACAAAACTCGAGTTTAAGTTCAATTAAACTCTGCTTAAACGCTTAACAATTATCCCAGATAATTATCTTATCAGTCAAAATAATTTTTAAAGACATATAATAATTTTCAAATAATTATTATCATTTATCAATATTTTTTTTCCAATCATTAAAACCGTATTTAAATAAATTAAATACCCCGTAATTCCTTAATCATTAATATTCATTTAATATAAATTATTAATGAAAATCATTACATAATATTATAATATAATTATAATATACCAGAGTATTTTTAATACCTTAAAATCATAATTATATGATTTTTAAACACTTAAATCCATTATCTGATAATTAATATTAATATTAAAATATTAATATTTTCATGCCAAAATATCAAAAGTTATATTTTATAACTTAAAATATTTTTATAACACTTAAATCATTTTTATATAATTTATAAAGCATTAATTCCATTTTTCCTTAATTTATTTAATATAGTTATTAAATAAACTAATTATCATTAATATTGATTAATTAATGAATTTCATCACAAAATATTAAAAGTCATCAAAAATAACTTAAAATATTTTCTTATACCATAATATTATTTTTCATGATTTTTCATGAATTAAAATTATTTTTAAATAATTTATTTAATATTATAACTAAATAAATAAATACCTTTTATATTCCAAAAATATTAAATATTTTTGAAATATACCCAAAATAATTAAAAACTATTTTTCAGACTTTAAAATAATTTTTCATAATTTATTTTGTATTTTTAATAATTAAAAACCATTTTTTTCTAATTTTTAATTCATTTTCCGGAAAATAGGAAATAAACTGTCGCTAAAGGGTCTTTAGGCGACAAAAGTGTCGCTAAATGTGTTTTTGATGTTCTTCATGTTCTTCAAACCTTCACGTCAGACACCGAGTATGCTAGTTTGACCACAATTTAATCAATGCTACACTTGATTTCTGGGCTTGTAATTACTTTGATGTTGTAGTACTAATGTAGTACTACAAGTATATACCAATTCCATAACTAAACAACAACAGATCTGTGAGATCTAATTGACAGAAAACCATGTCAGACGTGTTCTTCAATTTCTGGGTTTTCCAAAAATTAAAAAACAGTCGAGGTACTATATCTGAGCCCCTAAATCGTTGATTTACATGCTTTGTTTATGTGATATAAAGGTTCAAATCTATATAAGAGATGTCAGTGTACAAGTATGTAACAACCGATCATCATAACAACAATTAATTCACAAGATTCAAGCTGGTCAAAGTGGTACTCAAATACCGGATCTTGAACTTTCTGGGTTTTCCAGAAAGTTACCCAAAACAGATGGTCAAAGCTACTTTGACCGTGATTTTCTTCCACTCCAGTTATGATCTAAAGGATCTGGTGACTTTAACATGTAGTTTACATACCCGAATACAATATAACATCAACATCTTAGCCAAATGAGCAAATAATAGCAAGATCAAGAGTCTAAAAAAACTTGTCATAATATTCTGGAAATCTGGGCTGCCCAGATTTTCAGTTTCCGTGAGTGGTCAACGATGTTTGACCGATCATAACATTTGATTTACACATGATCTGGACTTGATTCAAGTTCCAGATCACAGCCCTTACTACATACTATAGGTTTATAACTTAAAACACAACAAACAATTATTATCTAGAGATCTAGAAGCCCTGACATATGGCTGTCAGGCCCTATTTCAATATTTTTCCAGATTTCAAAAATCATCAAATCCGAGCATCAAAATGATATGGATCTAGGTTTTGACCACTCAGATCATCAAATGACACCCTCTAGCACATATCTATCCAACAAATTACAACATTAACACAAAATTTAAGGATTTCTAGAATTAAGGCTTATACATCTTTTTAACTTGATTTTTGATTTCTGATCCTTTGAATCTGTTCTTGGTAAGCTGGGATATGGTCAAGGCTTATCTTATCAGTCTATATCAGTCTTGCTCCCGAATTTTTAGAGAGAGAAGGAAGTTGGCAAGTATGTCAAGTAAAGTAAGAGACTTTCTCTTATTTTATTTGGTTTATGAATTTGATTCAATGCATGGAGCTGATATAGCTGCTGAGTATTGGACAACAAGTCATAAGCTAGGGCTAGGAGTGGTTGAACAACTCACCATAGGTCTAGATTTGCAAGAAATCTCCAATTAAGCAATAAGGGTAAAATAGTCATTTAGCAATTAATTTTAATGGTATTTTGGATATTGGCTAAACCCTTAGGGTTTAGGGTTTGGCTGATTTAGGGTTTAGAGTTTAACCCTTTAGGGTTTAGGGTTGGACCCTTAAAAAATTTAGCAAATTAGTTTCTAACATTTTCCAAATTTAGATTTTCAAAAATAGAAATTTAATATTTCTAAATTATAATTAGGATTCTATAATTATAATTAAGATTTCCTAATCATAAATTCAATCTTGCTAATTAGGATTAGCATTTCATAATTACAATCGCTAATTAAGCAATTAGGGTCAAAATGGTCATTAGGGTTTATAAACCACTAATTAAGGTTTCTAATAGAAAAATAAATTTTTTAAATTAGAACTTAAATATTCGTAATTAGATTAGGGTTTTCTAATTACTCATAAATAAAAAAAATTAGGATTAGGGTTTCCTAATTAACATTGCCCATTTAGCAATTAGATCCACCACAGAACAATTAGGGTTTTTGACGAAACAATGAGGGTTCAAAAAACTAAAAATTAGGGTTTGCTAATTAATTAACCTTTTCCCTAATTAGTAGTATAATTAATACCACATAAGCATTATAATTATCCTTTCTATTCCCAGATTAGGGCTTCATTTTATCAGAATCTGAAATTAGGGTTTTCAGATCTGGTATTAGGGTTTTCTTATAATCAAATCGGGTTTCAAATTCAGAATTAGAGTTTTGTAATCACTTAGTTAAGATTAACCCTAATTAATCCTATAATTCTTTACAGTTATGCCATTAAGTTCACGATTTAGGGTTTCATCACCGAATTAGGGTTTTGGATTCCCGGAACTGACATTAGGGTTTCCAGAACCAGTTTTCTAGGATTTCTTGTTAAACGCTAGGATTTTCTTACCAAACGTTAAAGTTCTTAATATATTCATAGGGTTTGTTACAGATATCGTTTATCTGGTCAACCCTTCACCCTTAACCACATTCTGAACACAAACATAACCATAAACACAAAACGAATTCACATAACTCCTTAATCCTGAATAATTCACCTATATCCTTCACAAAATTTTGAAATCCTCAAAATTTCACCCTAATAATATCAAACGCATACACTTATTTTCTGTCTAGGTCTATTATTTGACCTTAAATCAATCATTTAAGATTTTAATAAATTATCTAATTTCTCGGGTTGTCACAATATCTTTTGGTAGAAGTTTCTGATATTAAGATATGTAATATCGAGAACAATGTTTAAACCTATGTAAATATATGTTTGTATGAATGAAATCTTTATTTTCTATATGAATATAAGATTAAAATTAAATTGTGTGTTCTTAAAACTCATACTTATGGTATGTTCATGACTCATAATTATATGAAATGTCCTGAACCCCTCAGCGAATGGACGCTAAAGGTCTGACTAGGATAAGTTCATACACTCATATAGTTGTGGCAAGTTACTGAACTCCTAAGTGTGGTAAGTTTGATGAACTGGAAATAGTAATGTGAAATTAGAGAATGCCAAATTTTTGTGTAAAGTTGGGGAATTGCAACTTTTGTAAAGTTGAGTGTGTTAATCCTAGTATTATTTTAAAGGGATAGTTATATGTGTTAAGTATTATAGGTACTATGTGCTATTTGAATAAATATGCGATTACTTGAGAATTATGTGTTGAATTCTTATTGTGTTAAGAATTTGTATAGAGAAAGAATATTAATATAAGATTTTCATTTAAATCAGATCATGCCGCCTAGACGACAGAATCGAAACCAAAGAGAAGAACAATCAGTGAATAACGAAGGAGGTCAAGTGGACCCGATGCAGAATTTTGTGGATATGCTGGCCCAAGCTATGGAAAATAGGGCTCCAGCCAGGGGAAGACCAAGGAATCAGCCAGCCAACAGATTGGCTAATTTTAAGGATTTTAAAGCGGTAGGACCGCAGAAATTTAAGGGGACTACGGATCCGATTGAAGCCCAAACTTGGGTGAAAGAGATGTAGAAAGCGTTCGTGATTGCGCGTGTGGTGGAAGAGCAAAAGACGGCTTTTGCAACATATCTAATGAAGGGAGAAGCCAATTATTGGTGGGAAACCAATCAAGCGAGAGCGAGTACAGCGGTGGTGACGTGGACTAGATTTAATGAATTGTTCTTTGAGAACTACTTCTCGCCGAGTATGCAAGCTCGGATGGAAGTTAAGTTCTTAGAACTTAAGCAGGAAAACATGTCTGTTTCTGAATACGCGGCTAAATTCAACGAATTGTCACGATTTGCACCTCATCAGGTGGACACAGAAGCAAGAAAAGCAAGAAGATTTGAGAACGGATTGAAGCCGAGGATTTACAACAAAGTAGTTATGCTGCAGATCAACACTTTTGCGGCTCTATTGGAGAAAGCATTAATTGCTGAAGGAGGAAGCGAGGTTGCATCTCGTTTTCATCAGGAGAAGAAGAAGAATACCAATGAGGGTGGAAGCAGCGGTGTTAGTAACCAGAATAAAAGGAAGTGGAGTGAGATTACCCAATCGGGTAGCAAAGCTGAAGGGAATAAGAAAGGAGGAGGGCCTTGTGCAAATTGTGGAAAGAATCATGCAGGTGTTTGTTTGAAGAAGAAGGGGGTTTGTTACAACTGCGGACAAGAGGGGCATATGTCGCCAAATTGTCCCAGCCCGAAAAAGATTCAAGGTTGTTATGCGTGTGGATCGACTGATCATTTGGTTCGGAACTGTCCGAAGAAGAATGTAGAAAAAGAAAGTGCCAACAAAGGACCCTGTGGTGGAACCTTGGAAATCCGAGGACCTGCGCAGCCAGGAAGATCTACTGCCCGTACATTTAACATGACGGCGCTAGATTCATTGGCAACTCAGGAGGTAGTAGCAGGTAATGATTTCGTTTAGAAATTTAATTACGCGAGTATTATGATTTAGATAATTCTGTGAACTGTTTTCTTTTATAGATTTATGTCACAGGTTAGAATTTGAAACACAAAGTAATATTGTGTTGATCAAAATGAATTGATGATACAACTTTAAAAAAATTGTAAAGAATAAGAAAGCGGTGATTTCGAGGACGGAATCCTTTTAAGGAGGGGTGAATGTGATAACCCGGGATTTCGAATAATCAAAATTTTACGAATAATTTTTTTTTATATATTAACATTGACTGTTAATATTGTACTGAGAATTTGTGAGACAAGTCTCGAGAATTAGTCAATATGTATTCTAATTGAGAAAAATAGAGAAGAGTTTTGTTTAACAGCTTTGGAAACCCTAACCCTAATTTTCGGATAGGGATTCGATAGAAAATATAATTAAAATATTTGTATTAATAATTGCGTATTTGTTCTGTGTGACCTTAATGATCAAAAATTAATTGGATAAGGTTTAATATTATTAAACCCTAATAAGGGATTAGAAACTCTAATCTCAGTTGTAGAAAACCCTAATGTGCTGTTAGAAACCCTAAATGTACGCCGAGAAACACTAATTTAAAATATGAGATTTCCTAAACCCTAATTAGGCAACTCTAATTTTATTAGCATGCCTAAAGTGTTTTTTAAACTTAAATATGATTAGAAAACTCTAATTATATTTTTGTATGTTAAATTTCTATTTTAGAAACCCTAATTTTATTTTAGAAATTTTATTTTTCTAATTAAACCCTAAATTTGAAAATTGTGGAAACTAGAATTTTTAATACCTAAAGGGTTCAAATCTTAAACCCTAATCCAAGCCTCAAACCCTAAGGGTGTGTGTATTGGAAAAGAATTCCATTAAATGTATTTATCAAATGCCAAAAATACCCTTTTTACATTTTAAATGAGCTAACTTGCAAAAGTGGGTATAACTTTAGTTGGTGACCTAACATTTTGACTTGGTGACATTTTTTTATCAGCCATTTAACCCTCCTTTGACATCTAGCATCAGATCTAAGCATTATTTGTTGATATATATAGAATTGAGAGAGATAGAAAACCAAGAAAACTTGCTCATTTTGCAACTTTGCTCTCACCAACTCTTTCTTTCACCAAAGCTCCGAATTTCTGAATTAAATCAGTCATTTTATCCGCCCCAATATCAATCAATAACAATTGGAGAGCATAGATCAAGAATTTAAAGAGAAAGGTATAAACCTACTTATGTTATTTTGATCTTTGTTGCTTGAGAAATTTTTGTTTTTATGTATTTAAAATATTGCTATTGGATGTTTTATGAAGATCTATGATGATCAAACATATATCCATAGCATCAAAGTGCCTTAATTTGGTATTTTTCAAAAACTGTCAAGAACATGATCTGTGGTCTGACAAGCTAATTTCAGGTACCATAGCTCCGTGTCTGTTTTTGATTTTTCTTGTTTTATGTTTTGGATTGGTAGCATGGTATGAGGTCTTTATTCTGCAAGTGGTATAATATCAATTTGATAACTAGAATGCAAGTTATTTTAGGTCAAACATCGTTGACTGACGTTGACTGCTCAAAAATCTGGGCAGCCTAGAAATTTAAAATAGCTTCTGACAATGTTTTATAAGGTCCGGTTCTGTCAGTGGTTTAAGATTTTGACGTTTTTGATTAGTAAATGTTGTAGCTTGTAGGATGGACTACAGATCTGGGTCTATAGAACTCTTATAACTGCTTCAGATTGATTATGAAAGATGGTCAAACTAGCCAACCCGATCTGATTTTTGCTTTTCTGGGAAAACCCAGAAAAATAAGAACATTATTTTTGACATACTTTGACCGTGTGTTTCCTGATGTTTCTGTTTATGATAAGATGAGTTTCTGCTTTATTAATGTACCTTGAAACTAGCACTACAAGTTTGAGCCATTAAATCACATAAACTAAGATCAGGACATACATTAAACTAAGATCAGGACATACATACTTCTAAGTTATTGATGTTAACTTTAATATTTTGGAATGTATGTTATTAATATTTTGATATTATTAAATATTAATAATGTAAGATTATTTGATAATTAAATCATTTAAAAATAATTCTGATATTTGAAAAATTATTATAAATTATAATAATTGTTTATAAATTATTAAAAGCTTTCGAAAAATATTATAAACGATAATTGACTTATCTAAATTAATATTGAAGCTTAAAGACCAAGTTTAATTGACAATCAATGTGTTAATTGTCGGGTAGGGTGACCAGAACACCGAGAATAGACCAAAGTCCAACCAGACTAAATTAGTTTGACTTGTTAAGTGTTTATATAGGTTATAAACACTGTTGTGGCTATATGGTAATGTGTCTAGGAGAAGTTTGACTGTGAATTATAGTATTGTGTGTTATGTGAATTATTGTGCTAATTGTTAGACCGATATTCTTGGTTATAGGTCTTTCGAAAGCAGATAAGTATTTTGTGTAGCTGTAATCAGCGGAAGAGGCAAGTTACCTAACTCAACCTTGAGTTATATCATTCAATTATTATTGGTGGATAATTATTGCTAATTATACCACGTCCAGGGATTTATTGTTGAAATTAAATTATTGAATTAGAAAATATATATTCATAGAATTACTATTGCTGGATATTCATATCTTTAGAAGTTAGAATTGACAGTACAGATAATTCCTGTTTATTGTCAAATTACACTGAGAAATGTCTTAGCTAATTATTCTAGCTAGACGAACATTTGTTTGAAATTGATAGGTTCGAGAAAATAAATTCAATTATTATTGACAGATCGTTGCCAATTATTTCGGCTCGACCGAGAAGTAAATAGAATTTGAAATCCCAGTATTTCGTTGTAAAATTAAAATCTTGATTCTAAGACTGAGAAGAACAACCTTTTATATAAAGGGAACATTTTGTTGGTCGTCAATTCGACCTTTGCACGCGTTTTAAGTATTATGCATAATATAGGGTATAATAAGCTGATCACTTGTTATACTTGCAGAGGGGTATGATTTAATCTTTATGGCACCGGTACAAAGTACCTAATAGACAACACTTAATAGACAACGTTTTTTATAAAAACGTTGTGGTATATTTTTTTACAACGTTTTTAAAAAAAACGTTGTAGATTTATATGCAAAAAATGTTATCTATTTAAAAGAGCAATTTTTTGGTTTTAATTAGATAAAGTTTTTTTTTAAAAAACGTTGTCTATCTACAAAGACACGGAGCAAAAATAAGCTTAAGACTTTAAAACTTAAAATTAGAAGACCGACTCTTTTTTCCTTCTCTCTCCCGTTTTCCCTCTCCATCTCCAAGTTTCCTTCTCAGATCTGCTCTTTGGTTGTGTTCTTATTGTCCATGCTTGTGGAAGGGGGAGGCGAGGTCTCGGGGGAGGAGGAGCCGAAGCGGATATACCAGATCTTCCCTTCACAATATACCAGATCCATTAATTCGCCTTACTACTGCTCCTCGCTAGGTATTAATTTTAGATTTGATTGAATTAGTTTAGATCTATTAACTTTTTTTGGGTTTGGTGGTTCAGGATCAGCTCTTGGGCTCGTATGTTGTCTGGAATTTGAGCTATTGTTTTTCTTTCGTTCGGTTTTATTTTCTCTCTTTCTGTTTCTTTTTCATTTTAATCGTTTTTCATTCCGGAATAGAGTAGGAGCAAGTGGACTGTCCAAATTATTGGTCCAAGTTTTGTAGTGTCCGATGTCGACATGCACCTATACTTGAAGTTTTTATACTTTAAATCATCGCTACTGGGTTCTTCTGGTCCTCTTTCAAATCTTCATGATTGGTCAGTTTTATTTTCACTATATTCTTTATAAATTGCTTCACACTCCTTGCTAGTTGCTCCGGTATCTTTTTTGTGATTGATAATGGTGATTCTGTGTATAATAGTAACCACTTCTTTCTGATAACTTGTTTTCACCTTAGTTTCCTTCTGAACTCTTACATTTATTTTCTCAGAGACCTGTACAAGTTTTTCACAAAACATGGTTGATGAATATGAGAAATTTATTAGGAGGATTAACCCACCCAGGTACCTATTTTCTTATCTTTTTTTTCTTCTGTACGAAAAGTCTCTTCAATTCATATGAAATAACTTGAGATTTACTCCATTTACCCCTTTACTGTGTCGTTAGAGTTGTAATTGATAATGATTCCTGCAAAAATGCTACTGTTATTCAGGTATGTCGTGTTTTAACCCCTTTTTATCTTCTGTGTTATCATTAATGCAATTTACTTGTCTTCATATTTATGATACTTATTTCATTCTACGGTGCAGGTGGATAATGCTAATGAACATGGAATACTTCTGGAGGTTGTACAAGTTCTTACAGATCTAAACCTTACCATTACTAAAGCTTACATATCTTCTGATGGAGGCTGGTTTATGGATGGTATTTAATAACATTTCCCTTTTCTCCTTAAATTATCTATATAATTTATTCTCTTCAATGTGAAAATGGTTTAATTTAGTTTTTATGGTGAGATTTTGTTCACTTGTTTTTCTCCAGTCTTCAATGTTACTGATCAAGATGGGAACAAAATAGCAGATGTAGAGGTTTTGGATTATATTCAGAAGGCGCGCTATTTTCAATCTTGTTTTACTTGTCTTGTAATTTTACATAGGAACTCAATTGATTCCTTGAGTTTATTTTCAGGCTCTTGGACCAGATTCGAGTTTTGCTTATTCTATGAGAAGATCTGTTGGGATTAAATCTGCCATGGACCACACGGTTATTGAGTTAATAGGAAGTGATAGGCCTGGATTACTCTCTAAGATGAGTGATGTTCTCACCCGCCTCAAATGTAATGTAGTGAGTGCTGAGGTGTGGACCCATAACACCCGGGATGCAGCTTTAATGCAAGTAACTGATGAGGAAACTGGGGCTACAAAGTAATAACCCCGAATCCCGGTCCTAAATCACCTCGGATCCGGTATACTATTTCTATCACTATTTGCGGAAGATATAAACATAAGTTGTTTATACAATACATTACACATTATTCCCCAAGGTCGAGTAACCATAACTTAATACACAATTCTTAAAATATCTAATACACAACAATATTTATTACAATACGCTATTACAACTAGCTGCACTTTATATCCCAAGCTGTACTTAGCTTTAATCGTTTCCTGTATACGACGCATTTGCTTTACCTGCAATGCTTTATCATGATATAGCAAGGGTGAGCATGAAAGTTGCCCAGCAAGTTTATGTACAACAATTTAACGATATATCATGATTGAAGAGTATGAATAATTGGCTAGCTATAATTCAACAATATAATTGTGAACTAGCAGGAACAAAATTTTGACTGAACAAGTATTTTACATGAACAAACATTTCTGAACCAACTGGTAATGAAGGTGATCAGCCTTTCATACCTGACTTATAAATGCAAGATGTACAGAGTACAATTTTCTAGGCAATCAGCAATGATTAACCATAAGCTTGAAGAAACTACTCTTATTAGAGTTAAGTATAAGAAAACTTGCCTGAACCGTTGATTACCGCACGCAATTAATAACGCTTTATACCGAAGACCTAATATTAATAATATAGATCTCCAATAATTAGAATAATATCATCACAGTATAATACTGCTATATTTAAAACCACAGAATATCCTAAACACATTACCACATAACCCTATCAGTCTTTACCGCACATAAGACTAGGTATCAAGTCAAACTATTGAAGTCTGAGTTGAAACCGACACAATTCTATCATCCCGACGGTCTAGTCGGACTTTTATCGAGTTTACGTTCAATTAAACTCTGAATTAATACTTAACAATATCACAGATAATTTTCTTATCAGTCAAAACATTTTTCCTAGGCTCGTAATAATTTTCGAATAATTATTACCATTTATCAACATTTTTCAATCCTTAAAACCGTATTTAAATAAATTAAATACCACAAAATTCCTTAATCATTAATATTCATTTAATATAAAATATTAATGAAAATCATAACATAATATTATAATATAATTATAATATATCAAAGTATTTTTAATACCTTAAAATCATAATTATATGATTTTTAAACCATTAAATCCATTATCCGATAATTGCTATTAATATTAAAAAATTAATATTTTCATGTCAAAATATCAAAAGTTATATTTTATAACTTAAAATATTTTTATAACACTTAAATCATTTTTATATGATTTATAAAACATTAATTCTAATTTTCCATAATTTATTTAATATATTTATTAAATAAATTAATTACCATTAATAATAAATTATTAATGAATTTCATCACAAAATATCAAAAGTTATGGAAAATAACTTAAAATATTTTCTTTTATCATAATATTACTTTTCATGATTTTTCATGAATTAAAAACTATTTTTAAATAATTTATTTAATATTGTAATTAAATAAATAAATACCATTTACATTCCAAAAATACTAAATATTTTTGAAATACACTCAAAATAGTTAAAAACTATTTTTCAGACTTTAATATAATTTTTCATAATTTATTTTGTATTTTTAATAATTAAAAACCATTTTTTTCTAATTTTAAATTAATTTCCAGAATTAATCATAAATAATCTGTCGCTAAAGGTCTTTAGTGACACTTGTCTGTCGCTATTGGTGTTCTTCAGTGTTCTTGAGTGTTCTTGACAGACAACGAGTATGCTAGTTTGACCGAAATTTAAACTGTATTCTGATCGATTTCTGGGCTGGAATTCGTGACAACATTATAGTACTAACGTAATACTACAACCAAAAACTTGTTTCATGTCCATACAACATCCGATCAGAGAGATATTAATCATCAAAAGTTCTGACAATGCTGTTCTTAAATTTCTGGGTTTTCCAGAAATTGAAGAACAGCCGAGGTGCCTGCTATAGATCTTAATAACTTTCATTTCATGTTCGTTTTATGTGATCTAATGGTTAAATAATGTAGACAAGATGTCATACTACAACTAAAAAGCATCAGATCAACAAGTTAACACCACAATCAAAATATCTACCTCGGTCAAAGTAGTAGCCCGGACTGTTCTTGAACATTTCTGGGTTTTCGAGAAATGTTCTTGAACAGCTTGGTCAACGATAGTTTGACCATTGATTTCTACGATTAGGACACGGATCTGGTTGATCTAAAGCCTTTAGCATGTAGCTTACACAACAGACTACAAGTATCAAACAACAACCTGGCCTAAACAGCTACACATAGCAAGATCAAAGGCTCGAAATAGTTTGTCAGACGTCTGGGTAATTCTGGGTTTTTCCAGAAACCAGTTTTTCGTGAACGGTCAACTACCTTTGACCGCTTGTAACTTTTAATCTAGACTTGATCTGGACCTGATTCAAGTCTCAGATCCAAGAGCTAACAACAAAGAATATATCTATAACATTAACCACAACTAAACATTAACAGACAAAGATCTAGAGGCCCTGACATTCGGCTGTCAGGTCTCATTTTTCCACTTTTCCAGATTTTTATAAACATTAAATCCGAGCATCTAGGTGTTATGGATCCATGATCCATCAACCCAGATCTCTAATTGACACCTTATAACACATATTTGAACAACAAATAACAACATTTAACATAAGATCAAGGATTTTCGAAATTAGGGTTTATACCACTTTCATGCTTTGATTTTTGATTTCTGCCTTCATGATCTGTTATTGGCTTGCTAGGAACTGATCAAGGTTCATCTTTTCTCTCTCTATCACTCTATATCTCGAATTTCTAGAGAGAGGAGGGTTAGGAGAAAAATGAAATATAAAGTAGTCCATTCTCTCTCATAATCTAATATATATCAATTAGATACATTGAATGATCATATCTTGCTGCTGATTTTGCTGGATATACATCACATGCTAGTCTAGGTTTAGGGCTAGGGTTGTTGAACAACCCAAGATTGGTCTAGATTTGCAAGTTACCTTATTTAAAGAATATGACTTAAGGGCATTTTGGACATTTCCCATTTATTTCTAGGATTTTTCATGTATTGCAAACCCTTAGGGTTAGGATTTGGACAATTTAGGGTTTAGATTTTAACCCTTAACTTTGCAAAAAAATTTAATTTCTAACATTTCCAAATTTCGGATATAAATAGAAAATTAACAATTTTTTTTAACTTATAATTAGTATTTACTAATTATATTAAAATTCCTTAATCATGCTTTAATCTTGTTAATTAGGATTAATAATTCCTAATTAAAATTGCTAATTACGCAATTAGGGTCAAAATGGTCATTAGGCTTTATAAACCGCTAATTAGGGTTTCTAATAGAAAAATTAATTTTCTAATTTAGAATTTAAATCTCGTAATTAGATTAGGGTTTTCTAATTACTCATAAATTGAAATAATTAGGATTAGGGTTTCCTAATTAGCATTGCTAATTTTAGCGATTAATTCCACCACTGAACAATTAGGGTTTTTAACGGAACAATTAGGGTTCCATAATTTAAAAATTAGGGTTTGTAAATAAAATAACCATTACCCTAATTAATACTTAATGCATAGCACTAAAGCAATAAAATTCTCCGTTATATACCCAGATTAGGGTTTAACTTTAACAGAATCTGAAACTAGGATTTTCAAATCTGACATTAGGGTTTCAAATTTGGAATTAGGGTTTTACAATCAATTGTTAAGATTAACCCTAATTAATCTTTTACTTATTTATACTTATGCCATTAAATTCCCGATTTAGGGTTTCATGCACCGAATTAGGGTTTCGGATTCCCGGAACTGAAACTAGGATTTCCAGAACCGATTTCTAGGGTTTCTTGTTAAACGCTAGGTTTTTCTAACCGAACATTGTTGTTCTTAATATACTATTAGGGTTCGACACATATATAATTAATCTGGTCAACCCTTGACCCTTAACCACATTCTGAACACAGAACATAACCATAAACAGAACATAATCACATAAATTCTTAATCTTGAATAATTCACCAATTCCTTTACAGAATTTTGAAATCCTCAAAATTCAATCCCAATAACATTAAACGCATACACTTATTTTCTGTCTAGGTCTAATATTTGACCTTAAATCAATCATTTAAGATTTTACTAAATTGCCCAAATTTTCGGGTTGTCACATACAATTACTAATCCAGAGAGGCTATCTGTGATTAAGCAACTACTACGCAATGTTCTTAATGGAAGCAACAAGTCAAGGGAAGCGAAGACTGTAGTCTCTCATGGCGTTGTCCACACTGAGAGAAGGCTTCATCAGATGATGTTTGCTAATCGGGACTATGAACAAGGTAGTGATGAAGCGTTGGACGAAAAATTAAGGCCATATGTTAAAGTTGTTAATTGGTATGACAAAGATTACTCGATTGTCACAATCCGGTGCAAGTATAGGCCCAAACTTATCTTTGACGCTATCTGCACTTTGACGGACATGCAGTATGTAGTTTTTCATGTCAATGTCGACGTTGCAGGACAAGAAGCTCACCAGGTTAGTGATACTCTAGTATGTTTATCTATACATTTGATCTCCGAACTATTTTGTAGGAGTAAGTAGCCTTTTTATTTTGTTTAAAGTATATAAGCTGATAAAATTTCTGGTTGAATTGGTAGGAATACTGCATCAGACATATAGATGGATCTCATGTCAAATAATAGGTAGAGAGACAAAGAGTGGTTCAGTGTCTTGAAGCAGCCATAGAAAGAAGAGTATCTGAGGTAAGAGCAGCAGCATCATCATCATTCTAAATCACATCTTTCTTCAATTGATACCCAGGACAAAGAGGGGTTCGTTAATACTCTCTACAGCTATTATTCTTACTGAGCTTATATGGATTTTGGATTTCCAAATATTTTCATCTCTCAAGAGGTAACCAAGCTGAAATTATTTGACTTCCAATCATTTTGGTGTTGTGTTTGTTATGAGATTATGTCTGTTTTTTGCAAGATTGTGGGGGATCAGAGATGCACCAAAATGATAAATGATAAGCAAATTACTGCTCTTTTGAAAGTTATGTGCCAAAGACCTAGGGATCGAGAGAATGATATTTTGCAGGTACGTAGTTTTTTTTATTTTGCAATCTCTTAACTATTTTTTATTCGTTTTTGATAAAGCTTTACTATAGTTAAACTTTTGTCTTTAGCGTGTATCTACATTGCTTTATGTAAGTTGATGCTAATTGATTGGTAGGAAACTTGAAGTTCGAATCTTGGAGCTTCACGGAATTGGTTTCTGTAATATACTAAGGTTGTGAACAGTGAAGGAAAGTGATTGAGAGAGCATTTGTTTGTTAGTCTACATTTTTAAACAAGTGGTTCTTATGGAAAATAAATTGTGAATAGGGATGTATTATTGGGATGTATTTTGAATGGTATTATTGGGATGTATTTTGAATGTTATTATTGGGATGTATTTTGAATGGTTGATACATTTTAATTGGGCTTTAAATTTAAATGAGAATTTAGACCTTTTAGCTATATATTATTGCATTAGCATATTGCAGGTACACTGGTAATATAGGTGAACCACAATTTTTTATCTTTTTTCCCAATTCAATCTACAACATTTTAAAAACGTTGTGTAAATGTGCCTAAACGTTGTCTGATATAATAAACAACAACATTTTTATTCAGAAAACGTTGTGGAATCATACATTCTACAACGTTTTTAAGCTTCTGCTAATTTTTGGATAACAAATCTACAACGTTTTTTTCCTAAAAAACGTTGTGTATTGTGCTTAACTACAACGTTTTAAAAACGTTGTGTAAAGGTGTCAAATAGACAACACCCTTAACCACTACGTTTTTCTGATAGAAACCACAACGTTTTTTCCGCGTTGTCTATTTACTGTTTTGTAGTAGTGTGGTTATCTGATACACCTGAGTATATATCAAAGTAAATCTTCGATATCTACCCGAGAAAATAAGTTCAAGATCTTGTGTGATCGCTCAGTATTAAATCTGGAAAACATTCCACTTTGCTATTTCGTAGAATTGATTCTTGATTATTCATTAGAATATCGTAGAAACTTTGAAAGTGTTGTACTCTTTCATTATTGAATTATTGTGTTGTATAGAATACGAGAAGACTTGTTATTGAATAAAGAATTGTTCAGCTATTTCAAAGTTCCCCGAACTTTGGTTTCATTCTACCAAAATAGATAGTCTGTTGTTTTGAATTCTTATACATTTATTGTATGTCTTAACTTGCGGGGCAAATTAGTTGCTCACCTTTGCTAAATAAAACCTTTCAGCTAGGGACGAAGTTGCAGGAGGTGCTGCGAAGGATAAAGGCAAAATAATAGTTATTAACTAGTTATAATTAACATATTTATTATGTTGTATTGTAAACCCTTTTTGTATATCTAAAGGGTATGTTTGTAAATTTAAGGTTAGAAAACCTGGGTGATGTATTATTAAACTCTGATAAAAACTTATGAAAATTACTATCTATATATATTATGGGTAGTTAAATGTTATTTATATTGTGGATCGTGAACACCAAACTCGGGGGTCAGGTAACCCGGATTTGGGGGTGTCACAACATTTTCATGAAAAATACCAAATCAGTTCTAAAAATATTTCTTCTCTGGGATTTAGCATAATATTATCCCATATTGAACATATATTTTTCTCGGAATTTTAAAAATTCATTAACTATTTTTCATATGGCCAAAACCACTGAATATTTTAACATTTATCATAAATTGTACTTTTATCCAAAAATTCGTAAATTCACAGGGTATACTGATATTATATAGATGTACACTCAATAAAAATTTTATCAATTTTGGAGTTAACCACAAGGAGTTATAAGCGGTTACTTTTAAAATAGTCTTTTCCCGTAAAATTCATAACTATTAATCTATACATCCAAAAATCACCATTTTTGGACACAATCAATAAAACCCATCAAAATATCATTTCAAATTTTTCCAGAATTTTTTGAAGGACGGAAGAAGTACGAACTGAAAAACATAATAACTCTTAAAATCTCTTACCTCAAAAGAGTAGTATTTCTGACTGAATTTTGGGTATAGTGCTGACAGAAACTCACACCGTATAGCAAAACTCAAAGTATACTCACAAGAATACGTTCGATAATATAGAGAGAGAAAGAGAGAAAACTCTGTTTCTGGTGTGATTTTCAATTCTAACTGAGCCCTCTATTTATAGGAAAATGCTAGAACGCCAAAGGAGACTAAATTAATAAAATATTAATTTATTTTTCTTAATTCCTTAGCAGCCTTCTTTGGTCAAAAACATCAGTCACCCATGTGCCAACAACCAAAAAAACGTTTTTCTTAAATAAAATAATTAAAACTTTCAAAAATTAATTATTTCGGAAATCCGGAACTTCAATAATTCACAATAAATAGCTCCTTTATCAGAAAATTCAAATCTCTCGATTGTTTATAGGAATTTCAATTCACTACAACTTTGCAGAAGAAAAGGTTTCCAAATTCCAAACAGAAATTATCAGAAATCCACAAACGGATGATTTTTAATTCTTCCAGTCCGACAAAATACTGATAAAACACCTCAGCATTAATTCCTACAATTATATCCACATAAAATAATATATTCATCAATTATATCCATATCAAATAAATATTTCTTTATCATATGAATCAATAATTAATTATTCTTAAATAATATTAAAGAATCACAATTATGACAATCATGTCGTTCTCAGGAAAGAGGGGGCTTTCCAATAAGAATTTCTCCTTACTGGCGCACAATTAGGTGACCAAACCTCTCATTGACAGAACTTTCTAGACATTGGCAATAATGCTATCTAATAATATTATTCAAATAATACGAATTATTGATCTGATAATGAGAAATATTGTGCAGTGATAATTATTGAAACAACAATAATATAAAATATCAATGCAGCAATTATTGAATCAATAAAATATTGAACAGTAATTACTGTAACAATTATTGAGTAGTTCCTTCTTACGTAAGAATCAATAATTCAAAAATATTGTGTAATACCGTGTGCTACTGTGCAACAACGCGTATTAATTTATTTTGCCTACCGAGTATTCCAACAGTGTTAACGGTAACGATTACGCCGTTATTTATAAAAACTTAATTTTGTCGTTTTCTTCATCCGACGGTTATTCTGTTATGGGGCCCACAAATGGTTGTGCCGGTCGTACGAATATTCCCTGACAGAAAGAATATTCCACGACCAAACGAATATTCCCCGACAGAAAGAATATTTTATAACCACTTGCATATTTTGAAAAAAAATTCATATATCACCCTTAACTTTAACTTTTATCAATTTGACCATTTACTGAATAGTAATTATAAGAAAAATTGAATACTTTTATTTCATAAAATTCGGGGTATTACAAATAATATATATAAATAGTTTGACGATAGTAGTATCATGGCGGAACAGATTCGATGTTTGAAGGAACCTGGATTTGGGGGCGTCACAGGTTGGTATCAAAGATGTAGGTTATAAACTTAGGTAAGTGTACCTTAGGCTATAACCTGAGAGAGAGAAAGATAAAGATTAAAATATATAACTGAAGATTTAAAGAAGAATCTTGAAGTATCTAAGAGAATGATAATTCAGGAGTTTCCTAACTCCGGTAATAAAAATGATAAGATGATGTCTATAAGATAAATATGACAAAGATAATAAGAATGAACTCGACTGGAGTTTTGTTGATAATAGGGAAAGAACCCTAAGGTAAATTGATGATCACGACGTGATCAGATTGAGCTATGAAGTTATAAATAGTCTATAACGACTAAGTGTGTGTAGCTTGATGCTATAAAAGAATGTACTATGAAATGGTACGATGTGGACTCATGAGGAGTTGTGTATGATGAGATACGAAGAATTCGTATCTAGTAAAGAGCAAATTAAGAGTGAGATAGAGTTAAGCTAGATTTCAGTTGAGGACTCATTTGAGAGCTGAGTTGTACAAACCTTTGTGTGGGCGGAGGCTTTGTGCTCACGCTCGGTTCCTCACAATGATAATCAATGAAATTTCGGTGTCGCGCTATCGATATGCTTATGGTGAGAAGGTGATTCTTTTCTCATATCATATTTGATAGATAGAGATTATTAAGAGTAAGATAGAGAATATTAAGATTAGGCGCGAGTTCTTAAAACTCATGCACATGGTATGTTCGTGACTCATAATTATATGAAATGTTTTTGAACCCCTTAGCGAATGGACGCCTATGGTCTGACTAGGATAAGTTCTTAAACTCATATAATTGTGGCAAGTTCCTAAATTTCCAAAGTGTGGTATTTTGATGAACTGTATCGGGGATATATATGTTAAGAAGTTAGAAATTTTGGTATAGTAAAGATTGAAGTGATGGAGAAATTGGATTTTCCTAAATCCTCTAGCTACGCTAGATTTTTTGATATTTATTGACTTCGTGCTAGTGTTTGCACTTCTGTTTTCTTGAGAAAAACATTGTGTCAAGTGACTGAACCAATAAGTTTTAAAAATAACACCGTTATTCGTATGTCTAAGCTACTTGTTTCGGGTAAGACAAAAATAATTTGAAAATCTTTCAAAATGTATTTTGACCACGTGCATCACTTGATATGGTGTATAATGGTAAACAATGGAGTCATCAATTCAGTCGAACCTAGTGTTGGTTGTGATCGAAAGATCGTCAGCCCACTATGGTATGATGTAATATGAAAAAGTCACCTAATGGAGGAATCCTCAACGTACTACTAATATGGTACGGTATCATGACGTCATAAAACGATTTTTTGTTTTCTTTCGAATTATGAAGAGTTGACTAAATTATTTTGATTGATGTCCGAACTGTTGATAAGAGTCCAAGCTATTTGATTCGGCTAGACGACTGTTGAAAAGTGATTATAGAATAAAAGTGTTCTTGTGTATTTGTGCCAAACCAGATTGCTCTGGTGCGGATTCAGTCGTTGAAAAGCTGAGGTGAACAACCCTATAAGGGACATGTTTTTGGGGACAATGGTTCCGAGCGTAACGCATATAGTCGTTATAAAACACTACATTACGGCCCAACGTAGTGGTACAATAGGCTGGCCACCTAGTGTACGCGTGGAGGGTGTTTTAAATCTTTGTGATTGATAAACAGTTTAGTTTGCAGTGTAAAGGATTTTGTTGAAGCATTTATAAACCTAGAGAAGAGTTCACGGTCTTGTGACCCCTCAGCATAATTTGGAATCTAAGATTATTCATACTACTTCCCGATTATTGAAAAATCGTGGAAGATTCTTATTCTTCTGAATGATGAATGTAATAAGTAGCATGTTCCTTAGAAAGGAAAAGTGGTAGAATGCAAGTGAGCAAGTTATAATAAAAATTTCGAAAAGAGAATGGATAAAATTATTCAAAAGAATATGTATTATTCGGAATAGCATCGAGTAGAGGAGGTTTCGATGATTCCGAGGACGGAATCCTTATAAGGGAGAGAGGATGTAAGAACCCGAAATTTTTGAAATTATTAAAATAAGAATTTAATAAATAAAATTCTTAAGGCATGTGAAGGGTTCGAACAAGAATAGAAATGTGTTACGAGGTATGTGATTGGTCTTCAGACTATAAGATTGACTGCAGGCTGTGATTGGTCTTGTTGATGTAGCAATTGAGAACATGGACCAATCTAAGCAGCTTCAGGTGTATATACACATTTACCTATACATAGTATTTCTAACGTGTGAGATCATCTTCATATAACAAGTTACTTACTACTAAACTAAGTTTAGAACAATGTTTGTGCCTGAGATCAGACTCAAAGTGATTAGCTTTTGAATATAGCATAAGAACCTTCTCTGATACCAATTGTTAGTTCCCAGTAGTCACAATAGATCTAGAAGGGGGGGGGTTAATAGATCCTTTTTATTTCAAATAGTTTTCCCTGTTATTTTGTATAGCTATTAAATTAGCATATGACAAACATAAGAATCTTTTCAAGCACAGCGGAATAAGTAAAAGATCTCATTCATTGATATATTCATAATCATACATACATTGTTCGTAGAGTAAGTTTAGTTGTAAGTAGTTAAAACATACATAGCAGTTATAGCAGTTATAGTACATAATGTGAATGTTATAATGTAAAAGACACAAGGGGTTTTAAGTTGTTGAGAGACTCAAGCTCCTAATCCACTCTTTTACTTTTAACTAGCAGGATTTCCACTAAGGAAGGGCGGCACCCTAAATCACAAAGATTCCTTTAAGGCCAGCAGCCTTGGGACTTCAGTTCACTAAGAACTCTTCAAGGCCAGCAATCTTGGGACTCCTCTATTTCCCTAAGAACTCTTCAAGCCCAGCAGGCTTGGAACTTCGTTTAGTCCCTCCGGACAAGGACCCCTCAGTCCCTGACTTGATTTAGTCCCTATGGACAAGGACCCCTCAGGCCCTGGCTTTTGATGTTTGTTTGTTGGTTTGTTGGAGTTGGTGCTGAGATGCTAAGATGTCTTCATGCTCTAAACATCTTCTATACTTAGCAGCTTTGCGTGATCATCCTTGAAGTGCAATTGATAGTTACATGATGCTCAGCTTCTTCAGTTACTCAACCACTTCGGATGATCCCTTGATGACTACCTTGAAGATATTTCCTCTTGATACATGATGGCTACACATGATAGGTTTCCAAGATGACTGTAAGCTCTTCTGCTAGGTACTTAGAAACTTTCTCATGCTTGTCATCATGTTGACGTTTGTGATCTCCCTTCTTGATACTTGATGTCTTCTCATGATGGACTTGCTAAGATGACTATGAGCTTTTGTGACGCCCCCAAATCCGGGTTTCTTCCAACCCGACATACGATGCTCCACGGTGCTACAGTTCACATAATCATTCAATTGAAATGCCTCAAAAGAACGAATATGTCTTATATATATTCCAAAACAATACTACCATTCCCCAGGTTCTTTATAACCGTTACATTTGTTCTTGTTATAATATCAAATATTATAATTACAAACCTATACTATTACATAGGTAATCTACAAGTTCGCTTTAGCCTTCCCTTTATCCTTGACGAATCCTTCGGTCCATTCGGTTTAAACTGCATTCATATGGTTCAAGCAAGAGTGAGCATAACAAGCTCAATAAGTACAACAATTTCATTTAAAAAGCATGCTTGAAACATAGGAATCGTATATCTTCAATAACTGGATAATAGTTACGAAGTACTATCCATAATTCAAAATAGCATTTCTTTTCCTTTAAAACGTTTTACAATAACAATATTCAGTAAAACATCAATTCTGGTCCAAGACCATGAGCGTTTCACAATTTCTTTAAAAAAGACAACCCGACACAAAGTCTGTAAGTCCGGCATATCTTACGAGCACTTCTAGGTGACTAGCCTATAGTACTCTATGTTGATCAACACTACATCCATTAAACGTGTGTACGTTTAAGTTATGGCAACATCACGTGCCCATCGAATACTCGATGAAAATACATTTGTTTTATCATATTTAGGCTTACTGTTGCCTAATTTTTAATAGCACTTTACCACGCAAGTATACGCGTTCAATTGTAATATTCAGCAAGCAAGGATATCGTTCCCACGAGGAAATAGACTAATATTTATCAATTACTAATTCCAATGCAATTAATCTTATTTTAAACTACGAAATTTTGTTTGTGATTTGAAATTTAAACTTGACAAAACTAATGATTAAAATCAAAATTTCACAAGAATAACTGCAGATTTAACAGGTTAAGATTACAACTTCCCTTGGTATTTTATTTAAATCAAGAATGATTTATAAAATTCACACACTTTTTCCAAAACACGTGAACAAATCCTCCTAAATCTGATCCTTAAGACACAAAATTACAAGGAACACCCTACTTAATCAATTCACTATATTCTATGTGAATCAAATTAATTAGGGTTTACGCACAAATTCTTTCAAAGGATACAAAAGACACATATGTATATTCCTATCCTACATGCTAATCATATTAACCCTATTCAGATTATATGAACAGATGTTATCATATCCAGATCTCAATCTATACTTCATCTTCCAATTTTATATAGATTATCACAATAATTATTGGCCAAACAATTAATCAATAAGCAAAAGATATAATAAACAATTCAATAAAAACCAACTTTCATTCAATGGGAAGGTTCAATTTAAACTACATACCAAGTTCCGTTGCAATCTTAATGGAAATTAGTTCATGATAATAATAAAGAAAAATATCATCCAGATTAATAATCCAAACATCTCAGATAATTACAAAAGATAAAACTAGAGAAGAGAAGAAGAAATTCTGAATTTTCTCCAATACTCTGTCTTTGATCTTCAGCCCTTGCAATTTTCATTCGTATTTTTGTTCGTTGTCCTCTCTGTAAATCTCTTGAAAAAATAAGTGATACGTCTTTTCTAAAGTCTCCTCCTATTTGTATTAGTCTCCCACCTCATTTAGATTCCTTTTTGGCTTCAAAAACCCACTTGGCAATAGAAAATCCTCCTTTTTGCACCACATGAGCGCCTAGGCGCTCAACACAAGCCATTTCCATGCGCCTAGGCGCTTAACCAGGACCACATAATTACAAAAATGCCACTCAGCTCTAATTTTAATGATTTTTTTGACTTTTTTTTCTCAAAAATGACCAATTTGTCCCTCCAGCTCCAACCTACAAGAAATAAACACAAAACAGATAAAAAGATACTAAAAAAACAATTAAAGATAACAATAATTAAGTTTAATAATATCGGATTCATAGGTATAAAACCTACTCATCACTTAACTTGAATCCGTACCAATTGGTTGGCGTAGGATAGCGTTAGCAATTCTATATTGAAAGATTTGTAAACAGTTCAATCAATCTATCTAGATTAGTATATCCGAGCTAAAACTGACATCGACTCTTTCTTCAAAACCATACATGCATCTCATAATTTGAATCATTTGAAAACCTGGCTAACACGAAGGTTAGACAAGCGTTTAAGAAAAACTTGCCGTCAGTGTCTGCTACAGTATAATTACTTTCCCTTTTGAATCTTTACAGTCTCTATAACATATAACCATATAATATACCACATTAGGTCATGATTGAACATATATAGTTCCTAAAGAATCTTACTCTTCTTCTCAATCTAACTCGTATTAGATTTGTTATTTATTGCTTCCGGCTTTCCGTCATTCTTTACATCATTCTTACCAACTTCGTTCTCTTAACTAAAATTATTTCATTAATACAACTCGATTCAAGTTAATTATACTTTATCACGGCATACTAACGTCCTTATGTTATTTAATCGAAACTCAATCGTCAATGAGTAAGTACGTTTATTGAATACCATTTGCGTTCATCTTCAATTGACTTACTTTAACTCTAAATGATCATACTTGAGGTTTAGTTATGACTTAAAAATATTTTATTAAGTCCCTTAGTTCATTGCTAAACAGTTTCCCTTCATACTCTATTTGTAACGCTAGTGTTCCTTTGTTATGCAGCGCCAGTGTTCCTTTGTTATTCCGCGCTGCGGCGTCGCCCATTAGGGCTTGAATACTGGACTCGGCGCTGCGATGCGAGTCTTAGTGTTAACTGTCGCGCTGCGGTGTGAGACTCCAGGGGCTGAGGCTCACTTTGGCATTGCGGCGTGACTTATTTTGCCTTGACTAGTGCCATGGCGCCAGTACTCAGCACCAGAAAATTTTAACAATTTTTCTTTTAGGTGAGATTCCTGGGCTCGTAATTTCTTTGTTATAAGTCCGAATTGGCTCGTTCAAGAGCCAACAGTTCACAAATTATGTACTCTATGCGTTCATGCAAGAATTTTATCTATTCAACTTCGTTTACTAAAAATTCACCTATTAGTCCATTTTTAACGAAAATGATAAACGTTCGTGAACGTTCAACGCTCGTTTCTTCGTTTTAAGTCAGAATCCGGCCATTTTCAAGTTCGCAACACTATAATGCCAAACAAGACTTGTCTCCATTGAAAACCAACGTTTCCAATCTCAATATCAAAATTCGACTTCCATTCCGAGAATTTTACGAATTCGACGATTATCGTCCAATCGTGTTAATTTCGGCAAAACTTCATTACTTGAGATTTTTAAACCATTTCAATTGGATTCAATCCATTATACTAATATCTTTACATACATGATTCATTAACTCATAACATGATAAGTTATTACTTATTCTTGATAAATTTGTATCTTATAAAAATATAAATTATTTATATTTTCATTACTCATGACTTATGCCTTCTTTTCATATGACTTATTAATGAGTTAAGTCCTTTAATCATTATTCTTACATCTTATTAATCATACTAATTTAATTAATGTAAACATGTTACAAGTTCTAACAAGTTCTTATACTTTCATTATAAGTTCATAACTTATTTACGAATGAATTTGTTATTCATGACTTATCCGGCTTATTAAGATTTAAGCCCTTTGATTCATTATTCCAACCTCTTCTTAGCATGCTTGTTCTATCAATACCCCCTTCTCTAATAATAGAAGAGAAAGAGAATCATGACTTAGGATTACTTACTCTTGATGTTGTGACTGTGACAACCCCAAAATAGGTTCATTCCATCCAACCCATTCTGAGTCGCCAAATACATGGTACAAAAAATAACTACAACTTTATTACAACAATTATTGTGCAAAATAAAACAACACATATACTGTGAGTTTGGATACAAATATATATCAATTGTGACTCATGTCCCAACCGTGGACAGCACCTCATACTGACACCTTACATAAAGGTATAGTCGAAAACTGTTTTAGAAATTAGAATCTTTGGGAAGTGCTCAAGGAAACCTTCGTACATGGGAGGCCATGCGTCTAGGTTATTATAGATATCATATGGCCACAGAATTATCCTTGGTTGACCCAATAGACCCCAAAGAAAAATAAGAAGATTACTATCATATTCTTCCCAATGGCAAGTCTTCTCCTGACATATAATTATCTCCACTGTCTCTAATTGAGAGTTATATTTCAAATAGACTCCAAGATCATATAGATAGTGCTGGTAGATATACTCAGCAAGTGGATGAGCACATCCATGTCTTATGATAACACGAGGTGGTATGTCACTAGACATCTTGTATGACAGTGGCAAAACACCCTTCCAAGTTAAATTCACCTCACCATCAACATCTATAGACCACCGTTCTATTCCCTTGTTATTCCCCCGCTCGACCCAGCTACACTCATATTACCTGAAAGGAATTGTGAAGCAAAAGGGTGAGCACAACTAGCTCAGTAAAGAATGTCATGACTAAAGATAAATAAATTATCAATAGCCTTCAACAGTAATAAATCAGAGATTTAGAACATATGGTATATGATAAAAAAAAATTTCAACCATAGTTGCAGCGGAACGAGCAATCCATTAGAAGAGTCAAATAGACTATAAAGTCTATTATCTTCTCCATGTTAAAAGTCCATCAACAATGTTTTATCCCTATAACATCAATCAACAATTCCTGTCCACAATCACATGTATAACTCATAATCGTAATTGTTGTTCTAAATTCCTTTTCTCATCCAGGACAAAGATAATTTTTATCACCTGAAACATCAAAGATCATGGTTATACTAAATCACAGTTCATGTTCATAATCATACTAATAAATTCATCTTTGCACTACGGCCAAAGATATACATCAATAAGTCATCTTTGCACTACAGGCCAAAGATATTCATCAACAAGTCATCTTTGCACTACAGGCCAAAGATATTCATCAGTTGGTCATATTCATCTAAACACCTGTTCATCTTTGCACTACAGGCCAAAGATATTCATCAGAAATCATTCATCTTTGCACTACAGGCCAAAGTTATTCAATTATATCATCATTTAGGACTGAGGATGATGAAAAAATATTTTTAAAGAAACGAATCCAGTGAAACAAAATGACAAGGATTAAGGATTAAGGATTCGTACTTTATTTTATCCATGTCCAAAAATACCTCAAAAATAATCATAGTGGTGTAAAATTCAAGAATGATCAAAACATGGATACAATCAAAGCTAGTATCCACAATAGATATTTTAGACGAAAAGAAAAAATTTTCATTTTTCGATGAATAGTGCCGTATACGTGAATAATAACTCTGACACCAAAAGATAGTAATTTCACAAAAAAACATCTTCACGCTTCGTGAATAGTACTCGTGAACAACTCATGAATAGTAACTCGTGAATAGTAACTCGTGAATAGTAACCCCGACTCAAAAAGGTAGAAATCCCACAATAAAATTCATACCAATATTTCGGTATAATGATATTGAAAGAATAATATTTTTTTTAAGCTTATAAACAATTTATTTTAATTGTTTACACTTTACTAAATAATGCATTTAATCATTCTAAAATGCCAAACTCATAAGATTTCATCACCAATAACCAAAACCCTCATCAAAAATCTGCATATACCTCATATATGATTCTCAAGCCATAAAATTATATTTTCCAATTTTCTTACTTCACATAACATATTTAATTCATTTACTCATAACTAGAATATTTTCATGAAAAATACTAAATCAGTTCCAAAAATATTTCTTTTCTGGGATTTAGTAGAATATAGTCCTATATTGAACATATATTTTTCTCAGAATTTTTAAAAGTCATTTACTATTTTTCACATGGCCAAAACCACCGAATATTTAAACATTTATCATAAATTGTACTTTTATCCAAAAATTCCGAAATTCACAGGGTATACTGATATCATATAGATGTACTCCCAATAAAAATTTCATCAATTTTGGAGTTAACCACAAGGAGTTATAAGCGATTAATTTTAAAAATAGTCTTTTCTCATAAAATCCATAACTCTTAATCTATACATCCAACAATCGCCATTTTTGGACACAATCTACAAAACTCATCAAAATATCATTTCAAATTTTTCCAGAATTTTTGAAGGTTCAGAAAATTTCGAAATAATAACCCTTAAAATCCCTTATTATCCCTTACCTCAAAAGAGCAGTACCTCTGACTGGAATAACGCTGAACGAACTTGCACCGTATAGCAATACTCAAAGTATACTCAAAATACTCACAAGAATACGCTCGATAATATAGAGAGAGAAAACTTCAGTTTCTGGTGTGATTTTCAATTATAACCTAAGCACCCTATTTATAGGAAATTGCTTATAACACCAAAGCAGAAAATTTAATAAAATATAATATATTAAATTAAATCATACGCATACTTGGAAAACTTATATCAGCACATTTACATCACATTCAAGACCCACTCAACTCACCAAAAACATTTTTTGTATTTAAATTATTTTAAACTTCCAAAAATCAATTATTTCGGAGCTTCAGAACTTCAATAATTCATAATAAATAGCTTTTTTGTCAGAAAATTCGAATCTCGCGAGTTTTTATAGGAAATTAAATTCTCTACAACTTTGCAGAAGAAATTTTTTCCAAATTCCAAACAGAAATTGACCGAAATCCACAAACGGGCGATTTTACAAGCTATAATCAAATTTTCAGTCAAGAAATAGGTCTACCGACACACAAAATCTGTTTTTAATATTTATTGCAACAAAAATACTCTTCTTCCACATATACTCATATATCCCACAATCATCGTAAAAAATATCATCATTATTATATTATTAAAATATAATAATATATTTAAATAAATTATTTTATCAGAAAAAGATAAAATATTAATTTTCAACAATTGTCACATTAAAAATTTTCTCCATCTATATCCACATAAAATCAATATTTTCCTCATCATATAAATCAATAATTAATTATTCACAAATAATATTACAGAATCACAATATTAACAACCAGGCAGTTCCCAGGAAAGAAGGGGCTTTCCAATAAGAATTTCTCCTTACTAGCGCGCAATTAGATGACCAAACCTCTCCTTAGACAGAACTTTCTAGACATTGCTAATAATGTTATCTAATAATATTATTCAGATAATATGAATTATTGCTTCGATAATGAAAAATACTGTGTAATGACAATTATTGAAACAAAAGCAATATAAAATATCAACGCAACAATTATTGAACCAATAAAATAAAATACTGAACAATAATTACTGTAACCATTATTGAGTAGTGCCTTCTTACGTAAGAGTCAATAATTGGTGCAATACCGTGTGCTACTGTTCAACAACGCGTATTACTTTACTTTACCCACCGGGTATTCCAACAGTGTTAACAGTAACAACTACGCCGTTATTTTTAAAAACTTTAATTTGTCGTTTTCTTAATCCGACAGTTATTCTGTTACGGGGCCCACAAAAGGCTGCGCCGTCGTACGAATATTCCCTGACAGAAAGAATATTCCACGACCAAACGAATATTCCCCGACAATAATGAGTATTTTATAATCACTTGCTTATTTTGAAAAAAAAAATTCATATATCACCCTTAACTTTAACTTTCTATCAATTTAACCATTTACTAAATTGTAATTATAAGAAAAATTGAATATTTTATTTCATAAAATTCGGGGTCATACAATCTTCCCTCCTTATGAAATTTCGTCCCCGAAATTTACGTACCTGGTATTTCGAAAAGTTGAAAATACCTTGCTTTCATTTCAGATTCTATCTCCCGGGTCATTATGATTTCTCTATTACTCATCTCCCGTGATAACTTCATTTGCATTCCTCATTTGTTGGGAAGTCATGACAACCGCTATCCCTCGAACTATTCGGCTTTGACTTGTCTGGGGCAGCATTTGGCGTCATCACTACCGTTGGAATATACTTTTCTATAGGGCATATTCCTCCCTCAACTGCCTCTTCGTACTCCTGATTCATGATCTGAATCATCAATCTTCGATCCATATCAAATTCAGGTTGACCGTTCTGTACAGGATAATTCAAAACTCGATGTTGAGTTCTCCCAATTGCTTTCCAAAAAGAGAAATTCATATCATCTATTTTAGCCTTCTTAGATCGGACATCTCTTTCCACAATATCCACGTGTCGTGTGGCTTTTACCCATGCATCACTTATTCTCACTCGTTCAGTTTTTTCTTCTTTCAGCTCAGATTACATCTTTATCATCGTATACTCTGCCAAAGAATGCTTCTGTTCAAGCATCACATATCGGGTAACACATGCTTGAATTGTTGCATCCTTTTGCTCCACGACTGTCTGCAATTCTTCAGCCTGCTCTTCTAACTCATGAATACGATTTTGCAATTTTTTCATTTTGATCATAAAATACCTCTAATAAACTCTCCTCAGGTACCTCTTCTTCCTCTTCTTCCTCACTCTCAGCTGTTACTTCTGCGACTATCTCGGGTGCAACTATCAATTCTTCACTCACCACATGGATATCTCTAATTCCTTCTTCGTCTGTCATCACATTAGTGATTAGAGGTATCCCAACAGTCTCATTCACTCCATTGTTAGCATTCTCAGCTGCCATTCTCAAATACTTCCATAAAACAAGGGTTAATTAAGCAAATTAACATATCACATAATATCCGTATATTATGACCGACCAATAATTAAGCTTAGGTAGGACATACTAGCGAAGGATTTACTCATCTCTCCCCTCCTAGTTCTATTCCCCGATCTCCGCCAGAGATCATATCGCTAAGCTCTGATACCAACTGTGACTCGGGACACCATCATGTGTCAGCACCTCACCAGTGATACCTATCAGTTTACCACCGCAGAACGGCGTCCCCTACGGAGAGTCTGGCTTCGGTGCATCCCCATTAACAGGAAGTCACCAGATAGAGGCTCGGGGCTCTTTACTTATGGCTCTGATACCAACTGTGACAACCCCAAAATAGGTTCATTCCATCCAAGCCATTCTGAGTCGCCAAATACATGGTACAGAAAACTAACTACAACTTTATTACAACAATTATTGTGCAAAATAAAACAACACATATACTGTGAGTTTGGATACAAATATATATCAACTGTGACTCATGTCCCAACCGTGGACAGCACCTCATATTGACACCTTACATAAAGGTATAGTCGAAAACTGTTTTAGAAATTAGAATCTTTGGGAAGTGCTCAAGTAAACCTTCGTACATGGGAGGCCATGCGTCTAGGTTATTATAGATATCATATGGCCACAGAATTATCCTTGGTTGACCCAATAGATCCCAAAGAAAAATAAGAAGATTACTATCATATTCTTCCCAATGGCAAGTCTTCTCCTGACATATCATTATCTCCACTGTCTCTAATTGAGAATTATATTTCAAATAGACTCCAAGATCATATAGATAGTGCTGGTAGATATACTCAGCAAGTGGATGAGCACATCCATGTCTTATGATAACACGAGGTGGTATGTCACTAGACATCTTGTATGACAGTGGAAAAACACCCTTCCAAGTTAAATTCACCTCACCCTCAACATCTATAGACCACCGTTCTATTCCCTTGTTATTCCCCCGCTCGACCCAGCTACACTCGTATTACCTGAAAGGAATTGTGAAGCAAAAGGGTGAGCACAACTAGCTCAGTAAAGAATGTCATGACTAAAGATAAATAAATTATCAATAGCCTTCAACAGTAATAAATCAGAGATTTAGAACATATGGTATATGATAAAAAAAATATTTCAACCATAGTTGCAGCGGAACGAGCAATCCATTAGAAGAGTCAAATAGACTATAAAGTCTATTATCTTCTCCATGTTAAAAGTCCATCAACAATGTTTTATCCCTATAACATCAATCAACAATTCCTGTCCACAATCACATGTATAACTCATAATCGTAATTGTTTTTCTAAATTCCTTTTCTCATCCAGGACAAAGATAATTTTTATCACCTGAAACATCAAAGATCATGGTTATACTAAATCACAGTTCATGTTCATAATCATACTAATAAATTCATCTTTGCACTACCGCCAAAGATATACATCAATAAGTCATCTTAGCACTACAGGCCAAAGATATTCATCAACAAGTCATCTTTGCACTACAGGCCAAAGATATTCATCAACAAGTCATCTTTGCACTACAGGCCAAAGATATTCATCAACAAGTCATCTTTGCACTACAGGCCAAAGATATTCATCAGTTGGTCATGTTCATCTAAACACCTGTTCATCTTTGCACTACGGGCCAAAGATATTCATCAGAAATCATTCATCTTTGCACTACAGGCCAAAGATATTCAATTATATCATCATTTAGGACTGAGGATGATGAAAAAATATTTTTAAAGAAACGAATCCAGTGAAACAAAATGACAATGATTAAGGATTAAGGATTCGTACTTTATTTTATCCATGTCCAAAAATACCTCAAAAATAATCATAGTGGTGTAAAATTCAAGAATGATCAAAACATGGATACAATCAAAGCTAGTATCCACAATAGATATTTTAGACGAAAAGGGAAAATTTTCATTTTTCGATGAATAGTGTCGTATACATGAATAATAACTCTGACACCAAAAGATAGTAATTTCACAAAAAAACATCTTCACGCTTCGTGAATAGTACTCGTGAATAGTAACTCATGAATAGTAACTCGTGAATATTAACTCGTGAATAGTAACCCCGACTCAAAAAGGTAGAAATCCCACAATAAAATTCATACCAATATTTCGGTATAATGATATTGAAAGAATAATATTTTTTTTAAGCTTATAAACAATTTATTTTAATTGTTTACACTTTACTAAATAATGCATTTAATCATTCTAAAATGCCAAACTCATAAGATTTCATCACCAATAACCAAAACCCTCATCAAAAATCTGCATATACCTCATATATGATTCTCAAGCCATAAAATTATATTTTCCAATTTTCTTACTTCACATAACATATTTAATTCATTTACTCATAACTAGAATATTTTCATGAAAAATACTAAATCAGTTCCAAAAATATTTCTTTTCTGGGATTTAGCAGAATATAGTCCTATATTGAACATATATTTTTCTCAGAATTTTTAAAAGTCATTTACTATTTTTCACATGGCCAAAACCACCGAATATTTAAACATTTATCATAAATTGTACTTTTATCCAAAAATTCCGAAATTCACAGGGTATACTGATATCATATAGATGTACTCCCAATAAAAATTTCATCAATTTTGGAGTTAACCACAAGGAGTTATAAGCGATTAATTTTAAAAATAGTCTTTTCTCATAAAATCCATAACTCTTAATCTATACATCCAACAATCGCCATTTTTGGACACAATCTACAAAACTCATCAAAATATCATTTCAAATTTTTTCAGAATTTTTGAAGGTTCAGAAGAATTTCGAAATAATAACCCTTAAAATCCCTTATTATCCCTTACCTCAAAAGAGCAGTACCTCTGACTGGAATAACGCTGAACGAACTTGCACCGTATAGCAATACTCAAAGTATACTCAAAATACTCACAAGAATACGCTCGATAATATAGAGAGAGAAAACTTCAGTTTCGGGTGTGATTTTCAATTATAACCTAAGCACCCTATTTATAGGAAATTGCTTAGAACACCAAAGCAGAAAATTTAATAAAATATAATATATTAAATTAAATCATACGCATACTTGGAAAACTTATATCAGCACATTTACATCACATTCAAGACCCACTCAACTCACCAAAAACGTTTTTTGTATTTAAATTATTTTAAACTTCCAAAAATCAATTATTTCGGAGCTTCAGAACTTCAATAATTCATAATAAATAGCTTTTTTGTCAGAAAATTCGAATCTCGCGAGTTTTTATAGGAAATTAAATTCTCTACAACTTTGCAGAAGAAATTATTTCCAAATTCCAAACAGAAATTGACCGAAATCCACAAACGGGCGATTTTACAAGCTATAATCAAATTTTCAGTCAAGAAATAGGTCTACCGACACACAAAAATCTGTTTTTAATATTTATTGCAACAAAAATACTCTTCTTCCACATATACTCATATATCCCACAATCATCGTAAAAAATATCATCATTATTATATTATTAAAATATAATAATATATTTAAATAAATTATTTTATCAGAAAAAGATAAAATATTAATTTTCAACAATTGTCACATTAAAAATTTTCTCCATCTATATCCACATAAAATCAATATTTTCCTCATCATATAAATCAATAATTAATTATTCACAAATAATATTACAGAATCACAATATTAACAACCAGGCAGTTCCCAGGAAAGAAGGGGCTTTCCAATAAGAATTTCTCCTTACTAGCGCGCAATTAGATGACCAAACCTCTCCTTAGACAGAACTTTCTAGACATTGCTAATAATGTTATCTAATAATATTATTCAGATAATATGAATTATTGCTTTGATAATGAAAAATACTGTGTAATGACAATTATTGAAACAAAAGCAATATAAAATATCAACGCAACAATTATTGAACCAATAAAATAAAATACTGAACAATAATTACTGTAACCATTATTGAGTAGTGCCTTCTTACGTAAGAGTCAATAATTGGTGCAATACCGTGTGCTACTGTTCAATAACGCGTATTACTTTACTTTACCCACCGGGTATTCCAACAGTGTTAACAGTAACAACTACGCCGTTATTTTTAAAAACTTTAATTTGTCATTTTCTTAATCCGACAGTTATTCTGTTACGGGGCCCACAAAAGGCTGCGCCGTCGTACGAATATTCCCCGACAGAAAGAATATTCCACGACCAAACGAATATTCCCCGACAACAATGAGTATTTTATAATCACTTGCTTATTTTGAAAAAAAAAAAATTCATATATCACCCTTAACTTTAACTTTCTATCAATTTAACCAAATTACTAAATTGTAATTATAAGAAAAATTGAATTTTTTATTTCATAAAATTCGGGGTCTTACAGTGACGCTCCCAAAATAGGTATACATCACCCATTCTGAGTCGCCAAATACATGGTACAAAAATAAATACAACTTTAGTAATATAATTGTCGTGCAGAATACGACAACGCCTATACTGTAAGTTTGAATACAACTATTGTATACTAGAGAGTATACAAACTCAAAAGGAGTCCGCATTATAATTATTCAAACACTATTTTACAGAAATAGTGAGGACTGCTAAAACATCTTTCTAGAACAATCACTCCGTACCCCGACTAGTTCCCGCTATGTTCTCACTTCCTGAGAAAAATGGAACAAAAAGGAAAAGGGTGACCTCAATTAGCCCAGTAAAGAATATTATGACTAAGATAATATACAACAAATTATCGTTAGTCTTCAACAGGGAAAAATCTGATAAAATATAATAGACAACAAGTTTTAGATTAACAACTGCAGCGGAACAACAATCCATTGGAAGAGTCAAGTAGAGAAAGAATTCTACTATCTTCTAAGATTTAAAAGTCCATCATCAATATTTTTTCCCTGTAACATCAATCAATATACATCTTGAATCAAAATTCATCTTTTCACTACAGGCCAAAGATATTCATTTGTATCACCAGTTGGTCATGTTCATCTCAACACCTGTTCATCTTTGCATTACGGACCAAAGATATTCATCAGTTAATCATTCATCTTTGCACTACAGGCCAAAGATATTTAGTAATATCATCATTTAGGACTGAGGATGATGAAAAATATTTTAAAGAAAACGAATCCAGTGAGACAAAATAACAAATATTAGAGATTCGTATTACAGTTTATCCAAGTTCAATAATATTATGAAATAACCAATTTTGAAGCAGAATTCAAAAATAATGATCAAAACATGGATATAATTAAAGATAGTAACCATAATAGACAACTTGGACAAAAAGAAGAAAATTTCATTTTTTGGTGAATAGTGTTGTATTCATGAATAGTGTTGTATACGTTAATAGTACCGTATATATGAATAGTAACCCCGACACAAAAAGTTCTAAATTTGATAAAAAGTTCATACCAACATTTCGGTATAATGATATTGAAGAAAATATCATTTTAAGAAGAATATAACACCCCTTACCTCAAAATAACAGTACTTCTGATCGGAATATCGGCATAAGGCTGAAGGAAACTTGCACTGATGAATAGAAACTCATAAAGTATCTAAATACTCACAAAATACACTCAATAATCTAGAGAGAGAAAGAGAAAAAACTTATTTCTGGTGTGATTTTTAATTCTAACTTAGCCCTCTATTTATAGGAAAATGTTAGCACACCGAAGCAGACTTAACCTGCAACCTGATGGCTTTACCTGCTACTATTCCCACCCACCAAATTTGAATAAAAATCTCAGCACATTTTCACCAACCAAAAGTGGGGCCCACTAATTCTAGAATTTTCTACCAAAATCATTTATAACCTAATTTCCGAATCAGTCACCTCTTAAAATTCATAACAAATCATACGTTCATTTTTAGCGGTTCAAAATTTATGGACATATACTCAACTTATATATGTATAACATATCCAAAAATCACAACGATCCAACGATCGGATTAAAAATTATAACTCCTGCAATATATCTCAAAAACCACTAATTTGATTTTTAATACCTCTAATCCGACAAAATACCGATAAGACACCTCAACATAAATTCCTTCATTTATAACCACATAAATAAATCCATCATTTATATCCACAAAAAATAAATATTTTCTTATTATATAAATCAATAATTAATTATTCATAAATAATATTACAGAATCACAATAATGACAACCATGTAGTTCCCAAGAAAGAGGGGGCTTTCCTGTGAGGTCACCGAACCCGGATACTTCAAACCCGAATTCGGTACTTCACGATACCATTTCTATGAGCGGAAATATTACTAATAATAATAACACTAAAATAAATTATAAACTTATCTTACCTTTAGCAGAGTTTAATCCCAAGTACGCAACCTTTACTATATGACACCGTAAACCTAATCTGTTTGCTTTTCTTTTCACTTGTTCTTGACCGATCCTTCTGATTGTTCACACTTATCTGAAAATATTTAAATTAAGCAAGGATGAGCATTTGAGTGCCCAACAAGTATTATATATATATATATATATATATATATATATATAAGCTGAAAGAATTTAAATGTTTTCTTTATAATATCCATCTACAACAAGTCAATAGTTGTGAAGTATTCTGAACCGATATTAATAACATAACAACCCTCTTTCAAATTTTTGAAACTACGTACTGGCTATAAATAGGGTGTAAGTGACATTCTATGAACATTATTTTTATTTTTGAAAAGGTTTAGCAGAACTTCATCTGCAAACCGTCATAACTTACGGACACGGGGGTGATTAGCCCTTTGTGCCCTGCATTGATCAATACTACATTACAAGAACGATGTTATCATTTACTTGGTCCGCCTTGGCGTATAAAAATTTTCCCGTGAATGAGATGTTCATATTTGTCAGGGTTCCAGACAAAAGGTTTTATTTTATCCAACAATAATCTATAATTCAACATATATGTATAACAAAGGTGTATCAACATGTGATTAAATACAATGATTATCCAAGTGGGGACACTTGTATAATCATTTATAGAAATTAACGAACAAAATATATAACTGAATTATCATATACTAACATGTTGATGATCACTGGGTGTATATAATATAGGTTTAACAATCTGTACGTTAATAATAATAATTCTAAACTTCTCACTTCTGTCCATTGCATAAAGAAAATGCAAAGTTAGGATACTTGCCTGATGCGCTACTTACAATTCTCAACTTAGTTTTATCTTTTCTATCACGACCTATCATTAATCAAATCATTCGTTCGATTAGAACAATACACCTTAACACATAGTACTGCATTTCGTAGTAAGCACATAACCTAATCACCTTATCACACATGTTCAACAATCATGACATCATAAATAAACATCAACTCATTCCTAATCACATTTTCACACAACTTTAACTACCATTGAATCACAAATAAAATAGTTAACTAACTAAATTTCTAAGTCCAGATCAATTTCTGAAACATATCGGTCTACCGACAGCTTTATCGGGTAAATATCGAGTCTAAGACTCTATCTCAAAGTTCAACATTCATAAATATAAGTCATATAATTTTTAAATAACTTATAATAATTTTTAAATAATTATTATCATTTATCATAATTTTTGAAATATCAGAATCATTATTAAATGATTTAAATAGCAAACAATTCTATTATCATTAACATCAAACTATTAGTAAAACCATTGCCAAAATATTAAAGTTATTTATAATAACTCAAAATATTTTTTAAAACATTTACATTATCCTTAAATAATTTTTAAAATAATTAAAATCATCTTTAAATACTTACCATTAATAATAAAATATTAATGCATTATCTATCAAAATATTAAAAGTCATTAATTATAACTTAAAATACTTTTAAATCATTAATATCCTTTTTAAATGATTTTTAAATAAATAAAACCATTTTTAAACTCTTTATTTAATATAATTACTAATTAAATTTAATATCATTAATCATTAAATAAATATCATTAATATTAAACTATTAATGAAATTATCCTTTAAATATTAAAAGTTATATTTTATAACTTAAAATATTTTTTAAACACTTCATTTACATTTAAAATGATTTTTAAAATAATAAAATCATTTTTTAAACTAAATTATTTAATATGAATATTAAATAACTTTAATATCATTAATAATCATTAATTAATGAATTTAACCTTTAAATATTAAAAGTTATATTTTATAACTTTAAATATTTTTAAATACCTTATTTTTATTTAAAATGATTTTTAAAATAGTAAAATCATTTTTAATTTAATTATTTAATTCATTTAGCAAATAAATCTAATTATCATTAATAGTAATTTATTAATGAAAATTATCAAATAATATTAAAAGTTATTAAAAATAACTTAAAATATTTTCTTATATCATAATATAATTTTAAATAATTTTTCATGTATTAAAATCATTTTTAAATAATTATTTAATATTATAATTAAATAAATTAATTACTTTTAATATTCCAAAAATATTAAATATTTATGAAATATATTTAAAATAATTAAAATATAATTTTCAGACATTAAAAGAATTTTTTATAATTTATTTTATATTTTTAATAATTTAAATTTAATTTTTTGTAATTATTTAATTAAAATAATTAATTTAATAATTAAACTGTCGCTAAAGGGGTCTATAGCGACGTAACTGTCGCTATAGGTGTTCTTCATCAAGCCCAGAACTTCAAGACAGTGATCGTGTCTGCTACTTTGACCATGTGTAAATCAGTGTGTGTTATGTATCTAAACTTGTTTTTGCTCAGATCTGGTAGAGGAAATGCAAGACTACAATATCCAGCAAGAAAAATGATCATAACACATAACATAAAGGAGATCTGAGCCCTCAAAGAAGCTGTTCTTCATTTTCTGGGTTACCCAGAAATGAAGAACAGTTCGTCCATCCAATTTTGGGCTTCCACAACTTGCAATCCATGCACTGTTTTTGTGATCTATGACTTCTAGGTTCTAGCCCACATGTAACACTACAAATCTATCACAAAAAAATAATCATAAGAACAACAGATCTAGTCGGTAATAGTCGGTCAACCATTGTCAGAAATAAGCCAAAACGTTTTCTGGGAATTTTCCAGAAAGTGCATCCGTGATCAAATGTTCTAGTTTGACCAATCATTAAATCCATTGTATTTGATATTTAGATGTAATAAAAGTATAGATCGAAAGTGTATATAACATACTACAAACTAGTCACAACAACATAACCAAAACTTTAACAAACTGACAGATCTAGAGGCTTAAAGAACTTTTCAGACACTGAAATTCATTTCTGGGCTGCCCAGATTCTTGCCTGGTCATGGTCGGTCAACTACCTTTGACCATGAATAACTTTTGTTCTACTATAGATCTAACTCTGATTCGTTTTACAGACTAAAGACCACATGTCAGGCTACACATATCAACTTAAAAACATCACAAATCATAAATGAACAAATATTAATAAGGCCTGACATTAGGCTGTGAGACCTCAAGAACAAAATTTCCAGATTTCATAGATCTTCAAATCTAAGCTTCTAGATGTTATGGATCTATCATCTAGCAACCCAGATCATCACTAGACACTAAAATCAACATGTTTTAACACTTAAACACAAGATCTAACAACATAAAATTGGACAGATTTCAAGCTTGAGTTTTATACCTTTCTTGGTTTGATCTTGATTCTAGGCTACTGTTTTGTTATGGGATTTCATGGGGCTTGGATTGGGGACTGAAATGCTTGCAAATTTCGAAGGTGTGGTGCTTGAGAGAGTTGAGTATGGTTTTGTGCAAAATTTAGTGAACAAAAGTGATTTTCTCTCTACTTTAATCCATTTATAGGCCACATGGTTCATGAATTTGGATGTTAGGGGCTTTGATTTGCTGACCTTGTGAGTCACCAAGAGTTAGTAGGGTTGGCCAACCACTTAAGATTTTACAAGATTTACAAGCAAGCTCATTAAAGAATGCAAAAAGGGTTATTTGGTCATTTGATAATTCATTTTAAATGACAAAATTGATTCTTGACAAATCCTTAGGGTTTAGCACATAGCAAAAATAAAATTTAGTAACTAGGGTTTGTAAAATTATAAACTAATTTTAGTTTATAAAATTTATAAATTAAGGTTTTTTAAAAATAATTAGGGTTTCTTAACTAAATAAAAGGTTTTAATTTACTTACCACCTTGCTAATTAGGATTTTTAAAAAAAATACTAATTAACATTACATTGCCCAAATTAGCACTTAGGGTTTACAATTATATATTAGGGTTACTAATTTATAAATTAAGGTTTATAATATAGAAAAATAATAAAGATTTTGAATAATTACGATTCTCCCTAATTAGGGTTAGTACTTTTAACACCGATCATAAATCAAATTATCGTGATTACATAACGGTTTAACAAATTCTCAAAGTCGTGAATGACTTTCGCATTAGGGTTTCAAATCAATTAGGGTTTGATAATTTGAAACTAGGGTTTCTATTTTAAATTATGGTTTCTACATATTAATTAGATTTTAATAACAAAATTATATAATGCATAACATATATCATATAACACAGTTAAACAACAGTCTTAAACTCATAATTTATTTTCAAATTGGGGTTTTCCATAGAAAACTAGGGTTTAACAAATTAACATTAGGGTTTTAAAATTAAGCACCATAATTACTCAATCATTATTAGCTCACATACATACAGTAAATATCTATAGCACTGGAAATCAAAATATAAATAACTAGCTGGGTCCCGTGCCTCCGGCACTGTATGGACAATATGATTTATCTCAAACTTTGAACGATCAAAATAATTTATTGAGTGAGCGGAAAATTTAAAGTCATTTGTATTTTATTAAATTATTATTAGATTATTAGATAGATAGATGTATTTTATTAGATAGATGTATGAACGGTGGGATTTATCCCAAACTTTGGACGGCCCAGATGATTTATTTAGTGAGCGGGAAATTCAAAATCATTTATATTTTATTAGATAGACTAGCTGGGTCCCGTGCCTCCGGCACTGTATGGACAATATGATTTATCTCAAACTTTAAACGACCAAAATAATTTATTGAGTGAGCGGAAAATTTAAAGTAATTTGTATTTTATTAAATTATTATTAGATTATTAGATAGATAGATGTATTTTATTAGATAGATGTATGAACGGTGGGATTTATCTCAAACTTTGGACGGCCCAGATGAATTATTGAGTGAGCGGGAAATTCAAAATCATTTGTATTTTATTAGATAGATTATTAGATAGATAGATGTATTTTATTAGATAGATGTATGAACGGTGGGATTTATCTCAAACTTTGGACGGCCCAGATGATTTATTGAGTGAGCGGGAAATTCAAAATCATTTGTATTTTATTAGATAGATATTATATTATTATCACCATTCCTTATTCCAGAACCAGAAATAAGGTTTGTAAAATAGTATTAAGGTTTGGTCGTAATATAATAAAACTGTTTCACACATTAACATTGCACACAAATAACCATACATATCTATAACACTGACAAATAATAATATTATATTATTATTCTCATTCCTTGATCAAAACCTAGAACTAGGGTTTGGATTCCATATCTGATTTATCTGTCATAATTAACATTATAAATTAAGTTAAAATAATTAACTTAATATCCTGAACAAATTCATATAATGAAATAATCATTATAATTATTCTAAAAATTATTTCATATATTATTTAAATAATATAAGATTATATTTTCCTTGAAAAATAATTAATAAAACATTTCCAATAAGGAATTAATTAGTATAAAAATATAATTGATAATAGTCAATAATTCTAAAATAATTTTATTTGCAATACTTAATGTAATAAATAAATTTTATTTATCACACATATAATTATAATTACATATTACCTTGACACATATCATTCATATTTATTTTAATAAATAAAAAAATTAAACGTAAAATTTATAATTTGATTTTATAGAAAATATCGGGTTGTCACATTCACCCCCCCCCCCTTATAAAGATTTCGTCCCCGGATTCACCACTTTAAAACCTATACTTACAGGGTACTTAGGATACACAATCATTGCAAGTAGATCTCGATCATGATTGATCGAATCGATCTTTAACTATCATATAAAGATTGTCTTTCTGATTAAACGGAAATTTAATTCTAAAAGAACTTAAATTCCTCCTTCAAAAGTAATTTATAAAATAATTTATTATTTATGTAAGAAAATAATATATAAGAAAATAAAATTGGTTCGAGTAATACCTGGAGTTGCATCCCCGGTTGTCACGATATCTTGAACGGTCATGTTGAAGATGCTTGCAGTTGATTCTATTGATTTATTTGTTGTTGTCGGTCCCGTTGTTGCCAATATCCTGCTGCCTTTTCCACATATTCGCATTCCTTTCCTCCATTCTCCTTCTTGAACAGTCTCCCACCTTATTTTCCATTGATTCGCACATAACACATTCACTATACCTTCTTGGATTGGGACAGTTGGGAGAGATATATTCCTCATGTCCTCACTTACAGCATACAAACTTCCCTTTCAAACATTCCCAGAGTGGTTCTTTCCCCAGTTTTGCATATTACACCACCTGCTTCTCCTTCACACCTTCTTGCTTCACCTGCACGCTTCCAAAGTTCTTCGCCTTCCTCTTTTCATTTCCACCCTTACTTCCACTATTAATTCCTACCTTCCCAACTCCCTCAGCCTTACCCTTGTTCCTTCTTACCTTGTTGTAGAGGCTCATGGCCTCACTTCCTTCCTCAGTAATAATCACTTTCTCCATGAGTGCTGCAAATATAGAGATCTACAACACTGCCACCTTATTATAGAGCCAGGGTTTTAATCCCAGCTCAAATCTCCTCGCCTTCCTAGCCTCCGTATCGACTTGATGCTGAGCAAACCTAGCCAACTCATTAAATATTTCGGCATATTCCGCCACTGACATATCCCTTTGCTTCAACTCCAGAAATTTCATCTCTATTCTAGCCGGCATTCTAACAGAAAAATAAATTTTGAAAAATAAAGTCTTAAACCTATCCCATGCTACCACACCTGCTCATGCCCTCGTCTAATTTGCTTTCTACCAAAAATTTTGCCTTACCCTTCATCATGCAGGTGGCATAAGCGGTCTTTTGTCCCTCAGCTACCCTAACTATCACGAACACCTTTTTTAATTTCCTTAACCCAAGTTTGGGCTTCTACAGGGTCATTTGTACCTTTGAATTCTGGCGATAGGACCACCTTGAAGTCTTTAACGTTCGACGTTTAATTATCTGGTTGATCTTTCGCAGTTGATATTCTGTTCTGCATAGCTTGATCCTCCATAATCGCAAACTTCTTTGTCGGGTCTGGTTGTCCTCCAGCTTTGTTGACAGGTTCTTCTATCCTTTGGTTTCATTTTCATCTTGACGGCATTTTTATAAATTATTCTTACATACTAAGCCTTATCATAAACGCTTAACATATAAAGCAAAACTTTCTATTCAAATAATCATGTACTCAAAATATTATATTTTGAAAACTCGGTCTACTGTAATAACCAGTGACCAAATAAATATCTACTATCTTTATACCAACTTATTCCATTAATCCAACATAGACTCATATTCATAACACTTGACATGCCATAGCACATTCTATTTTAAACATTCGCTATCCCTTTGTGACTTCAAAAGTCTGGATTTACAACTTTGTCCAACACAAAAGTTAAAAATATTTTATTACACAAACATAGTTATCACATATACCATACAGAAACATACATATTCAGCTAATACCAATACTACCTATTTCTTTTGCCTTCACTAAAGATTAACTATTTAGTATCTTATCTATTCCCATCATCCACAATAATCCATTCACAATTAACTACACCCAGTTCGTCAAACCACACTTATGAGTCCATAAACTTGTCACAGTTATATGAGTTTACGAACTTATCCTAGTCAGACCTTTGGCGTCCATTCGCTGAGGGATTCATAAACATTTCATATAACTATGAGTCAAGAATGTCACATAAGTATGAGTTTTAAGAACTCGTACTTAACCCTATGTTTTCTACCTATGACCTATCTATTTTTTATACACATGAGAAAGGATTCACCCTCTTAACATGCATATAGCAAATAGCGCGACACAAACATTTCAATGATTATCAGTGTCAGATACTAAGTAGTTTTTACACCAAGTACAATTCCCCGCCCATACAAAGAATCATACAACTCAGCTACCGACATGAGTCCTCATTGAAATACCCACATAATCTTAACCCCCTTTTTCCATTCGAATTTCATTTAATTCGTATTCATAACCCTTTCTTGAATCTGTACCATTCACACAACAATCTTGCTTTAAACTTTCCAATCATAAGATTGATTCTTTCTGGCTGTCATAATTTTATCAGATCACGGGGTGATCTCATCGTATATATTATGATTCAATTCAATGTCTTAATTGTTTTGTTTTACAATCTCCTTTCCCTGCACTTCCAGTCTTTTAGACTCGATCTATTCACCATTACTGTTTAACTTTATTATCAGAGTTAGGAAACTCTGTGGCTTAACAACTCACCGAGATTCATCTTTGAATCATACCAACCAACTAACTCTATATGAGTTATTTGTATTTTCAACGTTTCCCTCTGTTCTAAGGTTATAGCCTAAGGTCTAACCCACCGAAGGTTTCTAACCCTATAACTCTGATACAATGATGTGAGGTCCCCGAACCCGGATACTTGAAATCCGAATTCGGTACTTCACGATACTATTTCTATGAGCGGAAATATTACTAATAATAACAACACTAAAATAAATTATAAACTTATCTTACCTTTATCAAAGTTTAATCCCAAGTACGCAACCTTTACTATATGACACCGTAAATGTGATAGCCCCGAATCCAGACCCCAAATCGTCGCGGATCCAGTATACTATTTCTATAACTATTTGCGGAAGATATAAACATAAATTGTTTATACAATACATTACACACTATTCCCCAAGGTCGAGTAACCTTAACTTAATACACAATTCATAAACTTTCTAATATATAACACATTTATCAAACTATACTATTACAAAATAGCCGTACATTTTATCACAAACTGAACTTGGCCTTAACCTTTTCCTGTATTCGAACGCATTCGCCTTATCTGCAATGTTTTATCATGATATAGCAAGGGTGAGCATGAAAGTTGCCCAGCAAGTTTTAATACAACAATATAACGATATATCATGATTGAAGAGTATGAATAATAAGCTGGCTATAATTCATCAATATAATTGAGAACTAGCACGAACAAACTTTTGACTGAACAAGTTTTAAACATGAACAAACATTTCTGAACCAACTGGTAATGAAGGTGATCAGCCTTTCATACCTGACTTATACATGCAAGATGTACAGAGAACAATTTTCATGGCAATCAGCAATGATTAACCATAAGCTTGAATAAAATACTCTTAGTAGAGTTTAGTAAAAAGAAACTTGCCTGAACCGTTGATTACTGCAACGTAATTTATAACGCTTTACCCGAAGACCTAATTTTAGTAATATAGATCCCCAATATTAGAATAATATCATCACAGTATAATACTGTTATATTTATATCCACAAAATAACCTAAACACATAGCACATATTCCTATCAGTCTATAATACACATAAGACTTAGCATCAAATTAGACTATTAAGTTTGAGTTGATACCGACACAATTTTATCATCCCGACGGTCTAGTCGGACAAATATCGAGTTTAAGTTCAATTAAACTCTTTCTAAGCGCTTAATCATGCCATAGAGTCACATTTATATGATTTAACACACGCTTTTTCATTTCATAAGTATTCATTAACATCTAATAAGTCAAATACTAATCCAGCAACCTGGATTCTAAATCTAGCAACTAAATTACCAACTCAGCAACCTGGATTCCAAATCCAGCAACCTGAATTCCAAATCCAGCAATCTAAACTGCAATCCAGCAAACTGGATTTAACATATTTTTAATTTCAGTAAACTATTTCTCAATCCAGCAAACTGGAATCACAAATTATATAATCCAGCAAGCTGTATTCTAAATTCGTATCACGAAAATACCAAATCAGTTTATTATTTTTCTATCCTTAGTCCAAACATATATACACATATTTCATCCACAAAAATTATTTTTTTCCATAATCTTCCAACTTCCTTTGATATTTTTCAAAAATTAATTCTAGTGCGTAGCTTAAGAAATTAGCTACCTCGTGCTTAACTCCAAACATTCCCATCTCTTGGGATAACCTTATATATGTTAACGTGATACTCCATTTTAAATTTCATGGCAATCAGAGTTGTAGAACTCCGTTTATAGCGATTTCCGTCAGAAAATCACAAAAATTGTAATGGTCATAACTTGGTCGTTTTAACTCGGAAAGAGCTCATTTTTGGACACGAGCTAAATAATACCATATACTTTTCATTTTCCAAAAGGTCGGAATTTATTTCACACTTTAAGTTGCCAAAACAGCCCCTGGACAGATCTGGACAAAAACTTTTTGCCATGTTATAGTTTTGGAGTCCTTTACTAAATCTTAAATATAATGAGATCTGTAATTCCGATTAACGATCCGTCAATTTTGTTGGATTTGTATCTTTCCAATATTCAATTTTCATCTATCACAATCCATATTTGGACATGTTAAGCTCCCAGAAATTAGCCCGGAAGTGGCTGTTACAAACTGTCATTCTAACAGTTTTTATTACCTTTGTGTAGTTTGGGAGAAATCCCATAAATTGTTCAATATTAAACCTAATTGAGTAATTACAAAGGGGTTTTATACTTAAAACATATATTTAGCTCCACAAATTGACCACACTCAAAGATTCAAAGTAGAATGAGAGATAAGGTCATTTCCATATCATGCTTGGTTTTTCCAAAAATTTTGTTTTCGCAGTTTTGATTATGCTTCTTCCGAACGTCATAACTATTTCATCCGGAGTCAAAATTAGTCCGATCTGGAGTCTATGGAAAGCTTATACAGTGTACTACAACATATCACAAGTCCAAAATTTTTAGAGCACCCTAACAAATCCGGAATTTTCTGTTTAGGGCAGCAGTCCACTAGATTATTCTTTGGAAAACTGTTTTGGTTCTTCGTCTTCGTTCAAGCTCATAAACCTTAAAAATGGAAATATCTAACCATAAAATATCATATATTATGTAGACCTACCCTCATATGAGTCAAAATCATAAGTTCAACACTTGGTCAACCATAACAAAACATAAATCACAAATATCCATCATAGATTTCAAAAATCAAAAGCTTGATCACACTTTTAAAAGTTTAAACTTCTCCGGAAAAATTCCATTTTTCTATTCCTTTGATCCCAACCAAATTAACACCTAATATGGTTAATTCAAAACATGAAACACTAATTAACATGTATATCTAAGGTTTTAAACCTCAAGATCATAACTTCATATTGTCAAAAATCAAATCAAATCAAAAACAAAATTAGACTACATAAATGGAAATTTTGCTATACCTTAGCTTTTTCTCGTTCTCCATCTAAAGTATGAGATAGATTTTAGATAGCATGGAAGATCAAAATCTCCCCATCTCTACCTCTTGTGGCTGCCGAACTCTCCTCTTCTTTCTCCCTTTTTGGTTTTTGTTTTGATAAGCTTTTTGGAAGAGATAGATGAAAGAGAAATGAAAATAGGTTTTAATTGTTTGGTAATTGTATATAGTCACATGTTAGGGCTAGGTTAGGGCTAGGGTTAGTTCACCCACCCAAGATCATGACAAGATCTACACTCAACTTATTAGAAAATGTGACATAATGGTATAAATGACATTTCCTTTTATTTCTAGAATTTTCCATTTGTTGCAAACCCTTAGGGTTTAGGTTTTGAGCAATCTAGGGTTTTAGGTTTGAACCAATTTATTTTCTAAAATTTCCAATTTAGGTTTTTTTAAAAATATAAAAAATTAATATTTCTAACTTATAATTAAAATTTCTAATTATATTAAAATTTATTAATCATACCTTAAATCTTGCTAATTAGGATTAGTATTTCTTAATTATAATTGCTAATTTAGCAATTATGGTCAAAATTGATCATTTGGGTTTATAAACCACTAATTAGGGTTTTTACTTCCTCAATTATAACACAAATCCTTACTCATGCACACTTATTTCCTTAACCCAATTAGACTTGCTATAATTAGGTTATAAAATTAATCATTTGAGATATATAAAATAATTCTCCTAGAATTAGTAAGTATTTTAAATACCACCATTCTCTTTTCCCATAACCCTTAAGTTATTAAATCCTTCATTCCTAATATATAATTAGGGTTACACTAGTTTCTTTTGTTTGTTTATATAATAAACAAAGATAAACCATCACATAATGTTCATATTCCTTACACACAACTTTTTAACCCTTGGGGTTTAATACTTCGCATTAGGATTCCCAAATTAGGGTTTAAATTCTCGATACTGAAATTAGAGTTTCTGAATATATCGTTAGGGTTTTCTAACTTAATCACCATATTCATATCATGAATTTAGGGTTTCGGATTCCCGGAACTAACATTAGGGTTTCCAGAACCTGTTTCTAGGATTTCTTATTAATCGCTAGGGTTTTCTAACAGAACGTTGACGTTCTTAATATATACTTAGGGTTTGACACATATATAATTAATCTGGTCAACCCTTGACCCTCAACCATATTTAGTACACATACATATTCACATAAATTCTTAATCCTGAATAATTCACCTAAATCCTTCACAGAATTTTGAAATCCTCAAAATTCCATCCCAATAACATCAAATGCATACACTTATTTTCTGTCTAGGTTCTAATTCTGAACATTAAATCAATTAATAAAAATTTTAAAAATATTCTAAATTCTCGGGTTGTCACATTCACCCCTCCTTATAAGAATTTCGTCCCCGAAATTCACCTTACACCTTACACTGTGCACCTTTCATCAAACACCATTCACACACATTTGCTTGCTACCCAATACACCACTCACAAGAGTAAAAGTTTTCAAATTGTACTGAGGGGTCATATAGACCATGAACACATAGTTTTAACGGTTTTGATCATACCGCAAAACAATACATTACTTGGTATGTTTACAATCACAAAGAAGGTAAACTACCGTTGCTAGTACTTTAGGTGATCAGCCCATTGTACTCTTACGTCATGCATAACGTATTAATCATTTTTAGCGAATATTTACGCTATTAGATTGGATTATTTATCCAAACATTATCGTTCACCTCAGTCATATCATAGGATTCCGCACCAAAGCAATTTGGTTCGAGAAATTCTTTCAACAAATACTTAGAGTTTTTATAACATTAGTCTAGCTGAATCAAATAGAATAGACTCATATCAATAATTCAATTCAATCGAATTATTTAGGTGTAGCCAAACCCCGTTGGCAAATTAAATTTTTTTTGAAAATATTTTTCAAGAATGACGTCATGATGCCGTACTGTATTAACAATCCGTTTGAGGATGCCGTCATTGTATGACTTTGTCATAACACATCATACAATATTCCTACTTCAGGTCAAATTCACACTACGTATTCCTATATTTACAACTCCATCACATTTTTATCATCTCTGCACCATGTTACATGGTACATGAGTGATAAATAAAAACAATTTTTGATATTTCAAATCATTTGCGTCTAGCCAAAATAAGTAGCATAGACTATACTTTAAACCGTTTCAAAAATGGTTACGAATCTACATATTGTTTTTAAAGGCACATAGTGCGTATTTAGCTTGATGTCAAAAAAAATTGAAGTTTAGCATAGCTAGGAGTTTAGTAAAACCTAAGTCTCCACTAATGATCATTTGCTTAACAATCTATCTGTTCCTATAATCCTTAACACTCCCTTTACACAAAATTATACCCAGTTCATAAAACCACACTTATGAGTTCATAGCCTGGCCACAATTATATGAGTTTAAGAACTTACCCTAGTCTGACCTTTGGCGTCCGTTCGCTGAGGGGCTCATAAACATTTCATATAACTATGAGTCAGGAATGTCACATAAGTATGAGTTCTAAGAATTCGTACTTAATCCTATATTCTCTACCTATGACCTATTTATCTGTATATAATAACTAGCGTGACACACCATTTTAATGATTACCCATGCCACCAACTAAGTAGTTTTTACACCAAGTACAATTCCCCGCCCATACAAGAAATCATACAACTCAGTTGCTAACACGAGTCCTTATTGAAATCCCCACCTAATCTTAACCCCCTTTTTTCAACACGAATTTCATTTAATCCGTATTCATAATCCATAACCCTTTCATGAGTTTTCATAGTACCATTTCATAGTACAACTAATACACAACATCTTGTTGTAAATTTTTCAATCATCAGATTGATTCTTTCCGGTTGTCATAACATTATCAGATCACGGGGTGATCTTATCGTATATATTACGATTCAATTCCATGCACTATGATCGTTTTGTTTCATGATCTCCTATCCCTGCACTTTCAGTCTTTTAGACTCGATCTATTTACCGTTATTGTTCAACTTTATTATCAGAGTTAGGGAACTCTGTGTCTTAACAACTTACCCAGATTCGTCTTTGAATCTTAACGACCAACTACCTCTATTTGAGTTAGCACTTATCCTAATCACTGCGTTATTGGTCTCAGGTATTCCTACCTAAGCTTCATAACCAACAGATTTGATACCAATTGTGATAGCCCCGAATCCAGGCCCCAAATCGCCGCGAATCCGGTATACTATTTCTATAACTATTTGCGGAAGATATAAACATAAATTGTTTATACAATACATTACACACTATTCCCCAAGGTCGAGTAACCTTAACTTAATACACAATTCATAAACTTTCTAATATATAACACATTTATCAAACTATACTATTACAAAATAGCCGTACATTTTATCACAAACTGGACTTGGCCTTAACCTTTTCCTGTATCCGAACGCATTCGCCTTATCTGCAATGTTTTATCATGATATAGCAAGGGTGAGCATGAAAGTTGCCCAGCAAGTTTAAATTCAACAATATAACAATATATCATGATTGAAGAGTATGAATAATAAGCTGGCTATAATTCATCAATATAATTGAGAACTAGCAGGAACAAACTTTTGACTGAACAAGTTTTAAACATGAACAAACATTTCTGAACCAACTGGTAATGAAGGTGATCAGCCTTTCATACCTGACTTATACATACAGGATGTACAGAGTACAATTTTCATGGCAATCAGCTATGATTAACCACAAGCTTGAATAAAATACTCTTAGTAGAATTTAGTAAAAAGAAACTTGCCTGAACCGTTGATTACCGCAACGCAATTTATAACGCTTTACCCGAAGACCTAATATTAGTAATATAGATCTCCAATATTAGAATAATATCATCACAGTATAATACTGTTATATTTATATCCACAGAATAACCTAAACACATAGCACATAATCCTATCAGTCTATAATACACATAAGACTTAGCATCAAATTAGACTATTAAGTTTGAGTTGATACCGACACAATTTTATCATCCCGACGGTCTAGTCGGACAAATATCGAGTTTAAGTTCAATTAAACTCTTCCTAAGCGCTTAATCATGCCATAGAGTCACATTTATATGATTTAACACTCGCTTTTTCATTTCATAAGTATTTATTAACATCTAATAAGTTAAATACTAATCCAGCAACCTGAATTCTAAATCTAGCAACTAAATTACCAACTCAGCAACCTAGATTCCAAATCCAGCAACCTGAATTCCAAATCCAGCAATCTAAACTGCAATCCAGCAAACTGGATTTAACATATTCTTAATTTCAGTAAACTATTTCTCAATCCAGCAAACTGGAATCACAAATTATATAATCCAGCAAGCTGTATTCTAAATTCATAACCAAATTAGTTTATTATTTTTCTATCCTTAGTCCAAACATATATACACATATTTCATCCACAAAAATTATTTTTTTCCATAATTTTCCAACTTCCTTTGATATTTTTCAAAAATTAATTCTAGTGCGTAGCTTAAGAAATTAGCTACCTCGTGCTAAACTCCAAACATTCCCATCTCTTGGGATAACCTTATATATGTTAACTTGATGCTCCATTTTAAATTTCGTGGCAATCGAAGTTGTTGAACTCCGTTTATAGCGATTTCCGTCGGAAAATCACAAAAATTGTAATGGTCATAACTTGGTCGTTTTAACTCAGAATTAACTCATTCTTGGACACGAGCAACATAATACCATATATTTTCCTTTTCCTAAAGGCCGAAATTTATTTCACAATTTAAGTTGCCAAAACAGACCCTGGACAGATCTGGACAGAAACTTTTTGCCATGTTACAGTTTTGGAGTCCTTTACTAAATCTTAAATATAATGAGATCTGTAATTCCGATTAAAAATCCGTCAATTTTGTTGGATTTTTATCTTTCCAATCTTCAATTTTCATCTATCACAATCCATATTTGGATATGTTAAGCTCCCGAAAATTAGCCCGGAAGTGGCTGTTACAAACTGTCATTCTAACAGTTTTTATTACCTTTGTGTAGTTTGGGAGAAATCTCATAACTTGTTCAATATTAAACCTAATTGAGTAATTACAAAGGGGTTTTATCCTTAAAACATATATTTAGCTCCACAAATTGACCACACTCAAAGATTCAAAGTAGAATGAGAGATAAGGTCATTTCCATATCATACTTGGTTTTTCCAAAAATTTTGTTTTCGCAGTTTTGATTATGCTTCTTCCGAACGTCATACCTATTTCATCCGGAGTCGAAATTAGTCCGTTCCGGAGTCTATGGAAAGATTATACAGTTTACTAAAACATATCACAAGTCCAAAATTTTTAGAGCACCCTAACAAATCCAGAAATTTCTGTTTAGGGCAGCAGTCCACTAGATTATTCTTTGAAAAACTGTTTTGGTTCTTCGTCTTCGTTCAAGCTCGTCAACCTTAAAAATGGAAAGATATAACCATAAAATATCATATATTATGTAGACCTACCCTCATATGACTTAAAATCATAAGTTAAACACTTGGTCAACCATAACAAAACATAAATCACAAATATCCATCATAGATTTCAAAAATCAAAAGCTTGATCACACTTTTAAAAGTTTAAACTTCTCCGGAAAAATTCTATTTTTCTATTCCTTTGATCCCAACCAAATTAACACCCAATATGGTTAATTCTAAACATGAAACACTCATTAACATGTATATCTAAGGTTTTAAACCTCAAGATCATAACTTCATATTATCAAAAATCAAATCAAATCAAAAACAAAATTAGACTACATAAGTGGAAATTTTGCTATACCTTAACTTTTCCTCCTTCTCCATCTAAAGTATGAGATAGATTTTAGATGGCATGGAAGATCAAAATCTCCCCATCTCTACCTCTTGTGGCTGCCGAACTCTCCTCTTCTTTCTCCCTTTTTGGTTTTTGTTTTGATAAGCTTTTTGGAAGAGATAGATGAAAGAGAAATGAAAATAGGTTTTAATTGTTTGGTAATTGTATATAGTCACATGCTAGGGCTAGGTTAGGGCTAGGGTTAGTTCACCTACCCAAGATCATGACAAGATCTACACTCAACTTATTAGAAAATGTGACAAAATGGTATGAATGACATTTCCTTTTATTTCTAAATTTTTCCATTTGTTGCAAACCCTTAGGGTTTAGGTTTTCAGCAATCTAGGGTTTAGGGTTTGAGCCAATTTATTTTCTAAAATTTCCAATTTAGGTTTTTTTTAAAAATAGAAATTAATATTTCTAACTTATAATTAGAATTTCTAATTATATTGAAATTTCTTAATCATACCTTAAATCTTGCTAATTAGGATTAGTATTTCTTAATTATAATTACTAATTTAGCAATTATGGTCAAAATTGATCATTAGGGTTTATAAACCACTAATTAGGGTTTTTACTTCCTCAATTATAACACAAATCCTTACTCATGCACACTTATTTCCTTAACCCAATTAGACTTGCTATAATTAGGTTATAAAATTAATCATTTGAGATATATAAAATAATTCTCCTAGAATTAGTAAATATTCTAAATACCACCATTCCCTTTTTTCATAACCCTTAAGTTATTAAATCCTTCATTCCTAATATATAATTAGGGTTACACTAGTTTCTTTTGTTTGTTTATATAATAAACAAAGATAAACCATCACATAATGTTCATATTCATTATACACAACTTTTTAACCCTTAGGGTTTAATACTTCGCATTAGGATTCTCAAATTAGGGTTTAAATTCTCGATACTGAAATTAGAGTTTCTGAATATATCGTTAGGGTTTTCTAACTTAATCACCATATTCATATCATGAATTTAGGGTTTCGAATTCCCGGAACTGACATTAGGGTTTCCAGAACCAGTTTCTAGGATATCTTATTAATCGCTAGGGTTTTCTAACAGAACGTTGACGTTCTTAATATATACTTAGGGTTTGACACATATATAATTAATCTGGTCAACCCTTGACCCTTAACCACATTTAGTACACATACATATTCACATAAATCCTTAATCCTGAATAATTCACCTAAATCCTTCACAGAATTTTAAAATCCTCAAAATTCCATCCCAATAACATCAAATGCATACACTTATTTTCTGTCTAGGTTCTAATTCTGAACATTGAATCAATTAATAAAAATTTTAAAAATATTCTAAATTCTCGGGTTGTCACAGTAAACCTAATCTGTTTGCTTTCCTTTTAACTTGTTCTTCACCGATCCTTCTGATTGTTCACACTTATCTGAAAACATTTAAATTAAGCAAGGATGAGCATTTGAGTGCCCAGCAAGTATTATATATATATATATATATATATATATATATATATATATATATATATATATATAAGCTGAAAGAATTTAAATATTTTCTTTATAATATCCATCTACAACAAGTCAATAGTTGTGAAGTATTCTGAACCGATATTAATAACTTAACAACCCTCTTTCAAATTTTTGAAACTACGTACTGGCTATAAATAGGGTGTAAGTGACATTCTATGAACATTGTTTTTATTTTTGAAAAGGTTTAGCAGAACTTCATCTGCAAACCGTCATAACTTACGGACACGGGGGTGATCAGCCCGTTGTGCCCTGCATTGATCAATACTACATTACAAGAACGATGTTATCATTTACTTGGTCCGCCTTGGGCGTATAAAAATTTTCCCGTGAACGAGATGTTCATATTTGTCAGGGTTCCAGACAACAGGTTTTATTTTATCCAACAATAATCTATAATTCAACATATATGTATAACAAAGGTGTATCAACATGTGATTAAATACAATGATTATCTAAGTGGGGACACTTGTATAATCATTTATAGAAATTAACGAACAGAATATATAACTGAATTATCATATACTAACATGTTGATAATCAATGGGTGTATATAATATAGGTTTAACAATCTGTACGTTAATAATAATAATTCTAAACTTCTCACTTCTGTTCATTGCATAAAGAAAATGCAAAGTTAGGATACTTGCCTGATGCACTGCTTACAATTCTCAACTTAGTTTTATCTTTTCTATCACGACCTATCATTAATCAAATCATTCGTTCGATTAGATCAATATATCTTAACACATAGTAATGCATTTCGCAGTAAGCACATAACCCAATCACCTTATCACACATGTTCAACAATCATGACATCATAAATAAACATCAACTCATTCCTAATCACATTGGCACACAACTTTAACTACTATTGAATCACAAATAAAATAGTTAACTAACTAAATTTCTAAGTCCAGATCAATTTCTGAAATATGTCGGTCTACCGACAGCTTTATCGGGTAAATATCAAGTCTAAGACTCTATCTCAAAGTTCAACATTCATAAATATCAGTCATATAATTTTTAAATGACTTATAATAATTTTAAATAATTATTATCATTTATCATAATTTTTGAAATATCGGAATCATTATTAAATGATTTAAATAGCAAATAATTCTATTATCATTAACATCAAACTATTAGTAAAACCATTGCCAAAATATTAAAGTTATTTATAATAACTCAAAATATTTTTTAAAACTTTTACATTATCCTTAAATAATTTTTAAAACAATTAAATCATCTTTAAATACTTACCATTAATAATAAAATATTAATGCATTATCTATCAAAATATTAAAAGTCATTAATTATAACTTAAAATACTTTTAAATCATTATTATCCTTTTTAAATGATTTTTAAATTAATAAAACCATTTTTAAACTATTTATTTAATATAATTATTAAATAAATTTAATATCATTAATCATTAAATAAATATCATTAATATTAAACTATTAATGAAATTATCCTTTAAATATTAAAAGTTATATTTTATAACTTAAAATATTTTTTAAACACTTAATTTTCATTTAAAATGATTTTTAAAATAATAAAATCATTTTTTAAACTAAATTATTTAATATGAATATTAAATAACTTTAATATCATTAATAATCATTAATTAATGAATTTAACCTTTAAATATTAAAATTTATATTTTATAACTTCAAATATTTTTAAATATCTTATTTTTATTTAAAATGATTTTTAAAATAGTAAAATCATTTTTAATTTAATTATTTAATTCATTTAGCAAATAACTCTAATTATCATTAATAGTAATTTATTAATGAAAATTATCAAATAATATTAAAAGTTATTAAAAATAACTTAAAATATTTTCTTATATCATAATATAATTTTAAATGATTTTTCATGTATTAAAATCATTTTTAAATAATTTATTTAACATTATAATTAAAAAAATTAATAACTTTTAATATTCCAAAAATATTATATATTTTTGAAATATATTTAAATTAATTAAAATATAATTTTCAGACATTAAAAGAATTTTTTTATAATTTATTTTGTATTTTTAATAATTTAAATCTAATTTTCTGTAATTATTTAATTAAAATAATTAATTTAATAATTAAACTGTCGCTAAAGGGGTCTATAGCGACGTAACTGTCGCTATAGGTGTTCTTCATCAAGCCTAGAACTGTAAGACAGTGATCATGTGTGCTACTTTGACCATGTGTAAATCAGTGTGTGTTATGTATCTAGACTTGTTTTTGGTCAGATCTGGTAGAGGAAATGTAAGACTACAATATCCAACAAGAAAAATGATCATAACACATAACATAAAGGAGATCTGAGCCCTCAAAGAAGCTGTCAGACCTGTTCTTCATTTTCTGGGTTACCCAGAAATGAAGAACAGTTCGTCCATCCAATTTTGGGCTTCCACAACTTGAAATCCATGCACTATTTTTGTGATCTATGACTTCTAGGTTCTAGTCCACATGTAACACTACAAATTTATCACAAAAAATAATCATAACAACAGATCTAGCCGGCAATAGCCGGTCAACCATTGTCAGAAATAAGCCAAAACTTTTTCTGGGAATTTTCCAGAAAGTGCATCCGTGATCAAATGTTCTAGTTTGACCAATCATTAAATCCCTTGTATTTGATATTTAGATGTAATAAAAGCATAGATCGAAAGTGTATATAACATACTACAAACTAGTCACGACAACATAACCAAAACTTTAACAAACTGACAGATCTAGAGGCTTAAAGAACTTGTCAGACACTGAAATTCATTTCTGGGCTGCCCAGATTCTTGCCTGGTCATGGTCGGTCAACGACCTTTGACCATGAATAACTTTTGTTCTACTATAGATCTAACTTTGATTCATTTTTCAAACTAAAGACCACATGTCAGGCTACACATATCAACTTAAAAACATCACAAATCATAAATGAACAAATATTAATAAGGTCTGACATTAGGCTGTCAGCCCTCAAGAACAAAATTTCTAGATTTCATACATCTTCAAATCTGAGCTTCTAGATGTTATGGATCTATCATCTAGCAACCCAGATCATCACTAGACACTAAAATCAACATGTTTTAACACTTAAACACAAGATCTAACAACATAAAATTGGACAGATTTCAAGCTTGAGTTTTATACCTTTCTTGGTTTGATCTTGATTCTAGGCTACTGTTTTGTTATGGGATTTCGTGGGGCTTGGATTGGGAACTGAAATGCTTGCAAATTTCGAAGGTGAGGTACTTGAGAGAGTTGAGTATGGTTTTCTGCAAAATTTAGTAAACAAAAGTGATTTTCTCTCTCCTTTAATCCATTTATAGGCCATATGGTTCATGAATTTGGATGCTAGGGGCTTTGATTTGCTGACCTTGTGAGTCACCAAGAGTTGGTAGGGTTGGCCAACCACTCAAGATTTTACAAGCAAGCTCATTAAAGAATGCAAAAAGGGTTATTTGGTCATTTGATAATTCATTTTAAATGACAAAATTGATTCTTGACAAATCCTTAGGGTTTAGCACATAGCAAAAATAAAATTTAGAAACTAGGGTTTGTAAAATTATAAACTAATTTTAGTTTATAAAATTTATAAATTAAGGTTTTTTAAAAAATAATTAGGGTTTCTTAACTAAATAAAAGGTTTTAATTTACTTACCACCTTGCTAATTAGGATTTAAAAAAAATACTAATTAACATTACATTGCCCAAATTAGCGCTTAGGGTTTACAATTATATATTAGGGTTACTAATTTATAAATTAAGGTTTATAATATAGAAAAATAATAAGGATTTTGAATAATTACGATTCTCCCTAATTAGGGTTAATACATTTAACACCGATCATAAATCACATTATCGTGATTACATAACGGTTTAACAAATTCTCAAAGTCGTGAATGACTTTTGCATTAGGGTTTTAAATCAATTAGGGTTTAACAATTTGAAACTAGGGTTTCTATTTTAAATTATGGTTTCTAAATATTAATTAGATTTTAATAACAAAATTATATAATGCATAACATATATCATATAACACAGTTAAACAATAGTCTTAAACTCACAATTTATTTTTAAATTAGGGTTTTCCATAGAAAACTAGGGTTTAACCAATTAACATTAGGGTTTTAAAATTAAGCACCATAATTACTCAATCATTACTAGCTCACATACATACAGTACATATCTATAGCACTGGAAATCAAAATATAAATAATATTATATTATAATCACCGTTCCTTATTCCAGAACCAGAAATAAGTTTTGTAAAATAGTATTAAGGTTTGGTCGTAATATAATAAAACTGTTTCACACATTAACATTGCACACACATAACCATACATATCTATAACACTGACAAATAATAATATTATATTATTATTCTCATTCCTTGATCAAAACCCAGAACTAGGGTTTGGATTCCATATCTGATTTATCTGTCATAATTAACATTATAAATTAAGTTAAAATAATTAACTTAATATCCTGAACAAATTCATATAATGAAATAATCATTATAATTATTCTAAAAATTATTTCATATATTATTTAAATAATATAAGATTATATTTTCCTTGCAAAATAATTAATAAAACATTTCCAATAAGGAATTAATTAGTATAAAAATATAATTGATAATAGTCAATAATTCTAAAATAATTTTATTTGCAATACTTAATGTAATAAATAAATTTTATTTATCACACATATAATTATAATTATATATTACCTTGACACATATCATTCATATTTATTTTAATAAATAAAAAAAATTATACGTAAAATTTATAATTTGATTTTATAGAAAATATCGGGTTGTCTCATTTTCGATAAGGATTTCTCCTTACTGATGTGCAATTAGGTGACCAAACCTCTCCTTGACAGAACTTTCTAGACATTGCCAATAATGCTATCTAATAATATTATTCCAAATAATATGAATTATTGATCTGATAATAGAGATGATGTGTAGTGACAATTATTGAAGCAACAATAATATAAATATCAACGTAGCAATTATTGAATAAATAAAGTAAAATATTGAACAGTAACTACTGGGACAATTATTGAGTAATGACTTCTTACGTAAGGATCAATAATTCAACAATACTGTGCAATACCGTGTGCTACTGTGCCACGACACGTATTACTATATTTTAACCACCGGGTATTCCAATAGTGTTAACGAAAAACGGTCGGATGAAGAAAACGACAAGTTTGAGTTTTTATAAATAATGACGTAATTGTTACCGTTAACACTGTTGGAATACCCGGTGGTTAAAATACAGTAATACGCGTGGTTGCACAGTAGCACACGGTATTGCACAGTATTGTTGAATTATTGATTCTTACGTAAGAAGACATTACTCAATAATTATTACAGTAATTACTGTTCAATATTTTATTTTATTGATTCAATAATTGTTGCGTTGATATTTTATATTATTGTTGTTTCAATAATTGTCATTTCACAGTATCTCCATTATCAGATCAATAATTCATATTATTTGAATAATATTGTTAGATAGCATTATTGGCAATGTCTAAGGATGTTCTGTCTAGGAAAGGGGTTTGGTCACCTAACTGCGCGCCAATAAGAAGAAATCCTTATCGGAAAGCCCCCTCTTTCCTAGGAATGACATGGTTGTCATAATTGTGATTCTGTAATATTATTTGTGAATAATTAATTATTGATTTATATGATAAAGAAATATTTATTTTATGTGGATATAAATGAGAGATATATTTATTGTGGTTATAAATGATGGAATTAGAGCATTCACAACAGTTTCTTCAATAGACTCTCTATCCCCACATTTGAAGAATATATCAATAAATCAGTATCCAACTATTTCCTTATCCTTATATAATTCTCTATTTTAATCCCTATATATGATTTGACTCCTCAGGGTAAGGGAATCAAAAGAGCGTTCCCTATTTATGTAAAATGACATTTCACACCCTATTTATTGCGATTTTATGTTGGTTAAAGGATCTTATCTCACTTAATTGATGATTTGGGTATGCCTATCAAATTCACTCATTTTTATTTTTTAAAAGAGGATTTAGAGAAGAAAGAGAACTATAAAAAAATTAAAAATCAGTCAAATTTTGATTTTGATCTTTTTTGTAAAAAATATTACTACTAATTATAAATTTTATTGTTTTATAATTAAAATAATGTTGTTTTAGTTCTCATAAACACATAATGATCGTTGCACATTTTGATTTCTAGCAATATCTATTTTTAAATTAAAATAATTGCAAATTTTAAATTCAAACAACAATTACTTTTAAATAAAAAATAGTTACAACGTTCAAAATATGACTTAACTGTTGGAACTTTCAAATTTTAACTTTTAAATTTAAAATTTCGAAATTTAATATTTAAGGAATCAATATAAAGAACCTGTTAGGTACATAGTGAAAAAATTGAATCTTTATCCCACAGAATGACCCAATAGCACTGTAGAGTAGGAATAGAGATAAGAAAATTGTTGTGAATGTTTTTAATGTTGAGGTATTTTATCAGTATTTTGTGACACCCCTAAAATAGGTATACATCACCAATCTTGAGTCGCCAAATACATGGTACAAAATTCAAATACAATTTAATTATACAACAGTCGTGTAAAATACGACTAAACTTATGCTGCGAGTTTTAATACAAATATTGTCATCTAGACAATATACAAACTCAATGGGGTCCTCATTACATTTATTGTCACACTATTTAACAGAATAGTGAGGACTACTAATACTATCATCTGGTCCATCACTCCGTTCCCCGACTCGTCCCAGCTATATTCTCATTTCCTGAAGAGAACAGCGAAAGAAAGGGTGAGCTCAACTAGCCCAGTAAGAAATATTATGACTAAGATAATGCAAAATAAATTATCATTAGCCTTAAATAGTGTTAAACTGATACAATATAACAAACATCAAGTTTAACTGCAGCGGAACAAGCAATCCATTAAAAGAGTCAAGTAGAGAATAAAATCTACTATCTTCTATGATTTAAAAGGTTTTTCATCACTTTTATCGCTGGGACTCAGCTTAATAAATAATCCACATCATCGAATCACCCCTGCACTATGGCCAATGATATTCTTTAGTATCACGACCACAAATTATCCATGCACTACGGGCCAAGGACATTCGTGTATTTATTAATGGTCATGATCATGCCAACAATTGTCCATCAATGCACTACGACCAATGAGGACTTTTACCACATCATTTGTAATATTACGTTCATGATTATACCGAATAATCCCTGGTCATAATCATACCAAGTCCATCTATGCACTACAGGTCACAGATGACTTTCAACAAAATATAAACATGAGGATGATGACAATGATATAAGAATTCAATAAAACAAGTTCAAGAATTAATTTATCTAGGAACTGATAACGTCCAAATTATCAACATTATACTGCTTTGTAGAGTAAAATTAAAGAATGCTCAGAAGAATATTTCCATAAAAAGATACTGGATGAAGCGCAATTATCAAGGATATTCCACTAATTTCATGGAGTATAGAAGTCAAAGTTTTAATCAACTGAGTATAATAAAGAATGGAATAACAAAAGAAATCACCATGCATGCGATAGACCGTACAGACAGGTTATTCCAACAGAATAATAAATAACGGAACCAAGTCCGGCGTAAAATGCACAGACAAGATATTCCAACATAATAATAAATACTGGAACCAGGTCCGGTGTAAAACGCACAGACAAGATATTCCAACAGAATAGTAAAGACGGAACCAGGTCCGGCGTAAAACGCACAGATAGGATATTCCAACAGAATAATAAAGACGGATCCAGGTCCAGCGTAAAACGCACAGACAGGATATTCCAACATAATAATAAAGAATAGAATAACATGAGAATTTCACCAAGTATAGGGAAGTCCGCGTATACAGGTTATTCCAACAAAATAATAAAGAATGAAATAACAGAAGTTCTATTCATGAATACAAAAGAAATAATATCCCCTACCTTAAGAAAAAGAGTACTAGATATATAAGTAGTGAAGTAGGAGAATAATTTTCTTCTTTCTCTCTATAGTTTATCTCTCTAGAGTTTCAGTGAATTCTTAAGAAATAATGAAGGAATGAGCTTCTATTTATAGAAAAATGGGCTGCATAGTAACTAACTCATGAACGGTCCAGATTGATTTACTTTAATCTGACGGTCCATATTTAAAGCAAAATCTTTTAAATAAAATATAATATATTCTATTTATAATCTAGTAAAATGAATAACTTTATAAAAGATTTTACTATGCAAACACTATGCAGGCACTATACAAACACTATGCATAATAAAATATAATATATTCTAATTATTGTCTAATAAAACAGATAACTTTATAAAAGTATCCTGTTTTATATAAAAAGCTTTTCTGTTTTATTACATTAATAATGCCAATAAAACAAAATTGAGTGACTTATCACATAAGCATCAATAATCAATACTGTGTGCTACTATGCAACCACGCGTATTACTGTACTTTTACTACCGAGTAGTTCAACAGTAATAATGGTAAAACTTCCGCTGTTATTTTCAATAAAATATTTTTGTCGTTTTCTCAATCCGACAATAATTTCGTTGTGGGGTCCACCAATGATTGTACCGTTGTACGAATATTCTCTGTTAAAACGAATATTCCCCAACCAATCGAATATTATATACAACTTGCGTACTTTGCAAAATTTATAAATATTACCCACAACTATAACATTATATCAAATTTACTCCATAATATTCAAAAATGATATTTATAGAAAATTCATCTTTATTCAAAAAGTTGGGGTCTTACATATTTTATCGGAATGAATGTATTAAAAATCGTCCGTATTGTGGATTTCAGGCATTTTTTGTTTGGAATTTGGAAATACTTTCTTCTACAAAGTTATAGAGAATCTGATTTCCTATGGAATAGACATAAAATTCGTATTTTTCTAATAAAAGGTCTATTTATTATGAATTATTGAAGTTTCAGAAATAAATATTTTTATTTAAAATATGGGTGGGCCCCACTTTTGGTTGGTTAGAAATAAGATGTGCTGAAATTTATTTTCAAAAGTGGTGGACGTGAGTAGTAGTAGGTAAAGCCATTAAGTAGCAGGTTAGTCTGCTATGGCGTTCTAAGCATTTTTTTTATAAATAGGGTGCTTAGTTAGAATTGAAAATCATACCAAAAATAAGTTTTCTCTCTTTCTATCTCTATATTATCGAGCGTATTTTGTGAGTTTTTAGATACTTTGTGAGTTGCTATTCATCAGTGCAAGTTTCCTTCAGCCTTATACCTGATATTTCAGCCGAAAGTACTGTTCTTTTGAGGTAAGGGGTGTTATTTTTTTCATAATGATGTTATTCTTTTAATATCATTATACCGAAACATTGGTATGAATTTTATTGTAGAATTTTTATATTTTTTTATCGGGGTTACTATTCACGTATATGGCACTATTCACGTATACGACATTATTCACGAATACGACATTATTCACTAAAAAAATGAAATTTCTTCTTTTTGTCCAAGATGTCTATTATGGTTACTATATATGATTGTATCCATGTTTTAATCTTTATTTTTGAATTCTGCTTCACAATTGGTTATTATGGAGTATTATTGAACTTGGATAAACTATAATACGAATCCCTAATATTTGTCCTTTTGTCTCACTGGATTCATTTTCTTTAAAATATTTTTTATCATCCTCAGTCCTAAATGATGATATTACTGAATATCTTTGGCCTGTAGTGCAAAGATGAATGAATAACTGATGAATATCTTTGGCCCGTAGTGCAAAGATGAACAGATGTTGAGATGAACATGACCAACTGGTGATACAAATGAATATCTTTGGCCTATAGTGCAATGATGAATATTTGATTTAAGATGTATATTGATTGATGTTACCGAGATAAAATCTGACGACCCCAAAATAGGTCCATTCCATCCAACCCATTCTGAGTCACCAAATACATGGTACAAAAAAATAACTACAACTTTATTACAACAACTGTCGTGCAAAATACAACAACACATATACTGTGAGTTTGTATACAAATATATACCAAATGTTACACATGTCCCAACCGTGGACAACACCTCACAGTGACGCCTTACATAAAGGTATAGTCAAAAACTGTTTTAGAAACTAAAATCTTTGGAAAGTGCTCTAGGAAACCTTCGTACATGGGAGGCCATGCGTCTAAGTTATGATAGATATCATATGGCCATAGAATTATCCTTGGTTGACCAATTAGACCCCAAAGAAAAACGAGAAGATTAATATCATATGTTTCCCAATGGTGTGTCTTCTCTTGACATATCATTATCTCCACCATTTCTAATTGAGAATTATATTTCAACCAAACTCCAAGATTATATAGGAAGTGCTCGTAAATATACTCAGCAAATGGATGAGCACAACCCTGTCTTATGATGACACGAGGTTGTATGTCATTAGACATCTTGTATGATAGTGGCAAAACACCCTTCCAACGTTGGGTTCGCCTCTCCCTATATGATTCACCAAATATAACTACTAAAAGATGTATACTACACACTTGTCTATACTGTTTAGGGAGAACTCCACAGCTAGAGACCACCGTTCTATTCCCTTGTTACCCCTACTTGACCCAGCTCACTTTTATTACCTGAAAGGAATTGTGAAGTAAATGAGTGAGCACAACTAGGTCAGTAAAGAATATCATGACTAAAGATAATTAAATTATCAATAGCCTTCATCAATAACAAATCAGAGATTTAAAACATATGGTAGATGATAAAAATTTCAACTATAGTTGCAGCGGAACGAGCAATCCATTAGAAGAGTCAAATAGACAATACAATCTATTATCTTCTCCATGTTAAAAGTCCACCAATAATTTTTTATCCCTGTAACATCAATCAACAATTCCTGTCCACAATCACATGTATAACTCATAATCGTAATTTTAGTTCTAAATTCCTTTTCTCATCCAGGACAAAGATAATTTTCATCACGTGAAACATCAAAGATCATGGTTATACCAAATCACAGTTCATGTTCATAATCATACTAATAAATTTATCTTTGCACTACGGGCCAAAGATATTCATCAACAAGTCATCTTTGTACTACAGGCCAAATATTTTCAACAACAGGTCATCTTTGCATTACGAGCCAAAGATATTCAACAATAATTCATCTTTGCACTACAGGCCAAAGATATTCACATCTCAAAGAAATATATAATCATTTCAAAATCTATATAAACCATAATTATAACCATGTTGATCAATTCACCTTTGCACTTAAGCTAAAAATATTCAATTACAAATTCAATGGTCATGATCATACTAGTCACAATTCATCTTTGCACTACTGGCCAAAGAGAACCCATAGTCATGATCATACCAATAATCTACACATCTTTACACTCAAGTCCAAGACAAATTTCTTCACCAAGATTATAAAAATGTTATATATGATAATAAAAACAATAACATCAAAACATGGATTTAATTTCAAGAGTAAGATTCATAAATAAACGATAATTTGGTTAGAAAAAGAAACTAATTTTATTATGAATAGTACTCGTGAATAGTAACTCGTGAATAGTAGCTCGTGAATAGTAACTCATGAATAGTACTCCGTATTTGTATATAGTATCGTATACGTAAATAATGTCATATACATAAATAGTGTCACATACATAAATAGTTCCGTATACGTGAATAGTACCGTATACGTGAATAGTACCATATACGTGAATAGTAACCCCGACACAAAAAGGTAGAATTTCCACAATAAAATCCATACCAATATTTCAGTAGAATGATATTGAAAGAATAACATCATTATGAAGAAAATAACATTCCTTACAATCCCTTACAATCCCTTACAATCCCATAAAATCCCTTACTATCCCTTACTATCCCTTACCTCAAAAGAGCAACACTTCTGACTGGATATCGGATATGACGCTGAAGGAAACTTGCACTGATGAATATCAACTCACCAAGTATCTAAATACTCATAAAATACACTCAATAATCTAGAGAGAGAAAGAGATAAAGCTTATGTTTCTGGTGTGATTTTCAATTCTAACTTAGCCCTCTATTTATAGGAAAATTTTAGCAGACTTGACCTGCAACCTGATGGCTTTACCTGCTACTATTCCCACCCACTACATTTGAAATAAAATTCAGCACATTTCTTCACCAACCACAAGTGGGGCCCACTCAATTCTAGAATTTTCCACCAAAATGCTAAATTCGGATACTTCAACAATTTCTGAACCATTCACCTCTTAAAATTCATAACAAATCATACGTTAATTTTTAGCGGTTCAAAACTTGTGGACATATACTCAACTTATATATGTATAACATATCCAAAAATTACAACGATCCAACGGTCGTATTAAAAATTATAACTCACGCAATATATCTCAAAAACACTGGTTTAATTTTTAATACCTTCATTCCGACAAAATTGCTGATAAAATACCTCAACATTAATTCTTTCATTTATAACCACATAAATAAATCCATCATTTATATCCACATCAAATAAATATTTCCTTATCATATAAATCAATAATTAATTATTCACAAATAATATTACAGAATCACAATTATGACAACCAGGCCGTTCCCAGGAAAGAGGGGGCTTTTCAATAAGAATTTCTCCTTACTGACGCGCAATTAGGTGACCAAACCTCTCCTTGACATAACTTTCTAGACATTCCCAATAATGCTATCTAATAATATTATTCAAATAATATGAATTATTGATCTGATAATGAGAAATATTGTGCAGTGATAATTATTGAAACAACAATAATATAAAATAACAACACAGCGATTATTGAATCAATAAAATAAAATATTGAACTGTAATTACTGTAAAAATTATTGAGTAATGCCTTCTTATGTAAGGATCAATAATTCAAAAATACCGTGTAATACCGTGTGCTACTGTGCAACAACGCGTATTACTTTATTTTACCAACCGGGTATTCCAACAGTGTTAACGGTAACAACTGCGCCGTTATTTATAAACAATTTATACTTGTCATTTTCTTCATTCAATCGCTTTTCGTTATGGGCCCACACAAAGCTGTGTCGTTGTACGAATATTCCCCGACAGTAAGAATATTCCACGACCAAACGAATATTCCCCGACAACATTGAATATTTTATAACCACTTGCTTATTTTGAAAAAAAATTATATATCACCCTTAACTTTAACTTTTATCAATTTAACTATTTACTGAATAGTAATTATAAGAAAAATTGAATACTTTTATTTCATAAAATTCGGGGTCTTACAATCTCCCCTCCTTATGAAATTTCGTCCCTGAAATTTACGTACCTGGTATTTCGAAAAGTTGAGAATACCTTGCTTCCATCTTCCATGTCCTCATGATTTCTCCGTTGCTCATCTCCTGTATTTCAGATATCATTCTAGAATACAGCTTCAAAAACAAAGATTAATTTAACAAATTAACATATCACATAATATCCTAATATTATGACTGACCAATAAATAAGCTTAGGTAGGACACACTAGCGAAGGATTTAATCATCTCTCCCCTCCTAGTTATATTCCCCGATCTCTGCCAGAGATCATATCCCTAAGCTCTGATACCAAATGTGACAAATGTCCCTATCAGTGGACAACACCTCACATTGGTACCTATCAATTTTCCACCGTAGAACGGCGTCCCCTACGGAGAGTCTAGCTTCGATGCATCACCCATCAACAGGAAGTCACCAGCGAGAGGCTCGGGGCTCTTTACTTATAGCTCTGAAACCAACTATGACGACCCCAAAATAGGTCCATTCCATCCAACCCATTTTGAGTCGCCAAATACATGGTACAAAAAAACAACTACAACTTTATTACAACTAATTTTCGTGCAAAATACAACAACACATATACTGTGAGTTTGTATGCAAATATATACCAAATGTGCCACAGGTCCCAACTGTGGACAGCACCTCACAGTGATGCCTTACATAAAGGTATTGTCAAAAACTGTTTTAGAAACTAAAATCTTTGGGAAGTGCTCAAGGAAACCTTTGTACATGGGAGGCCATGCGTCTAAGTTATGATAGATATCATATGGCTACAGAATTATCCTTGGTTGACCCAATAGACCCCAAAGAAAAACAAGAAGATTACTATCATATTCTTCCCAATGGTGTGTCTTCTCTTGACATATCATTATCTCCACCATTTCTAATTGAGAATTATATTTCAACCAAACTCCAAGATTATATAGGTAGTGCTCATAAATACTCAGTAAGTGGATGATCACAACCCTGTCTTATGATAACACAAGGTTGTATGTCATTAGACATCTTGTATGATAGTGGCAAAACACCCTTCCAACGTTGGGTTCGCCTCTCCCTATATGATTCACCAAATATAACTACTAAAAGATGTATACAACACACTTGTCTATACTGTTTAGGGAGAACTCCACAGCTAGAGACCACCGTTCTATTCCCTTGTTACCCCTGCTTGACCCAGCTACACTTTTATTACCTGAAAGGAATTGTGAAGCAAATGAGTGAGCATAACTAGCTCAGTAAAGAATATCATGACTAAAGATAATTAAATTATCAATAGCCTTCATCAATAACAAATCAGAGATTTAGAACATATGGTAGATGATAAAAATTTCAACCATAGTTGCAGCGGAACGAGCAATCCATTAGAAGAGTCAAATTGACAATACAGTCTATTATCTTCTCCATGTTAAAAGTCCACCAATAATGTTTTATCCCTGTAACATCAATCAACAATTCCTGTCCACAATCACATGTATAACTCATAATCGTAATTTTAGTTCTAAATTCCTTTTCTCATCCAGGACAAAGATAATTTTCATCACCTGAAACATCAAAGATCATGGTTATACCAAATCACAGTTCATGTTCATAATCATACTAATAAATTTATCTTTGCACTACGGGCCAAAGATATTCATCAACAAGTCATCTTTGTACTACAGGACAAATATTTTCAACAACAGGTCATCTTTGCATTACGAGCCAAAGATATTCAACAATAATTCATCTTTGCACTACAGGCCAAAGATATTCACATCTCAAAAAAATATATAATCATTTCAAAATCTATATAAACCATAATTATAACCATGTTGAGCAATTCATCTTTGCACTTAAGCTAAAAATATTCAATTATAAATTCAATGGTCATGATCATACTAGTCACAATTCATCTTTGCATTACTGGCCAAAGAGAACCCATAGTCATGATCATACCAATAATCTACACATCTTTACACTCAAGTCAAAGACAAATTTCTTCACCAAGATTATAAAAATGTTATATATGATAATAAAAACAATAACATCAAAACATGGATTTAATTTCAAGACTAAGATTCATAAATCAACGATAATTTTGTCAGAAAAAGAAACTAATTTTATTATGAATAGTAACTCGTGAATAGTAACTCGTGAATAGTAATTCATAAATAGTAACTTCTGAATAATAACTCATGAATAGTACTCCGTATTTGTATATAGTACCGTATACGTAAATAATGTCATATACATAAATAGTGCCACATACATAAATAGTGCCGTATACGTGAATAGTACCGTATATGTCAATAGTACCATATACGTGAATAGTAAACCCGACACAAAAAGGTAGAAATTCCACAATAAAATCCATACTAATATTTCAGTATAATGATATTGAAAGAATAACATCATTATGAAGAAAATAACATTCCTTACAATCCCTTACAATCCCGTAAAATCCCTTACTATCCCTTACTATCCCTTACCTCAAAAGAGCAGCACTTCTGACTGGATATCGGATATGACGCTGAAGGAAACTTGCACTGATTAATATCAACTCACCAAGTATCTAAATACTCACAAAATACACTCAATAATCTAGAGAGAGAAAGAGAGAAAGCTTATGTTTTTGGTGTGATTTTCAATTCTAACTTAGCCCTCTATTTATAATAAAATTTTAGCAGACTTGACCGAGTGCACTCCTCCTTTGCCCAATCTTTTTTAGTATTTGATAATTTACTTGCTACATTTGACTTAATAATTAAATAATTAATTCAACTATTTTTTTAATACTTTTGTTAAGTAATTTAATTACTCAACCTTAGTAACTTAATTACTTAATCAAATAAGTTAATATATAAATCTCCTTAAACTATTTTACCCTCATGAAATCATATAATTTAAATATCTCATCTTTAATATATAATTTATATGAAACATAACATAACTTACTTAAATTACATATTTATTTTATAATTACAAAAATAAACATGTTACACATAATTTCTTATGCAAATACAATTATTTACATGCCCAATATATTATAATATAATAACCTTACCTCATTAACATAAATTCAATGGAGATTTTATTTACTTAGTTAAAATATTAAGATAAATATAATACATTTTCTTTATTAAATTAATTTCGTATAAGAATTCATTCTGATACTCTTGGGTAAAATATCTATAAATATTATATGCTTAACCCGCCTCTGTTTTGCTTCATTATGCAAATTGATCCCAACAATTTTATTTTCCCCACGTAATAAACACACATATATATATATATATATATATATATATATATATATATATATATATATATTTATAAATATATTCACTGACTCCCAATTACCAATTACAACAAACATGCACACGTCACATATAGAAAATAATTAATAGTTTTATTTTCTCAAATTATAAATTGTTTATATAAATTTATTTACTTATAGCAAATAAAATTTATATATTTACCATATTACGTCTACATACACGTCCTTCATAAATCATAAAATAATTTATATACTCATAAATTATTAAAATTCTTTACAAAATTTTGAAATCCTTAAAATTTCATTACGGAACTGCCAATTTCATGCACTTATTTTCTGTCTAGGTTCTAACAGTGAACCTTAAATCAATGAATTATGATTTTAAAAATTTTCTAAATTCTCGGGTTGTCACAATTGCATTCCAAGTTTCCTAACTTACACAACTTTGAGTTTGTGGGAGTTTCCTATCCTACTCATATTGTATTGAGCTGGTTATTGTTGAATTGAAAGTTATTCATTTAAGCTTGAATCTTATTTCCAAGCATGCTATTAAGTGGTTTAATTACTTTACAATTATCCCACATCGATATTATTGATATTCGCACTTAGTGCACTTGAGTTCGTACAGTTTTGGACTTGTACATCATTGAAAGTTCAATAATTCTTGAACTATGTTAGATAGAGTCTGAACCTTTGTTCGGTCAGACAAATTTATGAAGTTTTATAAAAGCTATCCAAACCAATTGATGGTAAGGATTCTTAGACCGAAAAGAACACCCCTTTCTATGATAGGGGAGTACCAGGTATCTAATAAAAAGATACAAAGAGCATATTTAAATGTTATGTGTATACATGGTGTACGCGAGGTTGATCCCCTCAAGTACTTATTCTGTAGCCAGTAACCAAAGGGTCAATTAGCTATTGATTCCATTGGAGTGTTATAGTTCAAAGTCTACTTGACTAGCAATTATTCTAAAAGCAATCATTATCTTTGCTTCTAATATTCATATTGTTGAATCCTTCAGATATTCATATTGTTGAATTCATTATCAGATATTTTCCATTCATCATGATATATCCTTATTGTTATATTTAAACTTGTTAAGCAAACTTGTTGCTCATCCTTGCTATATCATGAATTATATTGCAGCTAAGCCCGAGACCTCGGAAAAGGACAAAGGTAAAGGAAAGATGTAGGATAGTCTCCAGGAGCAAACTTTTCTATATACCTAGTTTAAATTACTGTTATATAATGTGAACCCTAATTATTATTTTAGGGTATGTTTGTAAGATTGTGTTAAGGTTATCAAATCTTGGGTCTATTAACACCTTTTAAATGAACGACGTACGTTAATTATTTTTCGCATTTTAGTTATCGTATGTTGTTTAGAGGTGGATGTTTGTATTTTATTGTGATGACCGAACCGGGGTCAGAGGACCCGGATTCGGGGGCATCACAAAACTAAAGTACGAATCCCTAATCTTTGATCTTTTATCTCATTGGATTCGTTTCTTAAAAAAAATCATCATCCTCAGTTCTAAATGATGATATTACTGAATATCTTTGACTTGTAGTGCAAAGATGAATGATTAACTGATGAATATCTTTGGCCTGTTGTGCAAAGATGAACATGTGTTGAGATGAACATGACCAACTGGTGATACAAATGAATATCTTTGGTCTGTAGTGCAAAGATAAATATTTGATTCAATATGTATATTGATTGATGTTATAGGGATAAAATATTGATGATAGACTTTTAAATTCATAGATGATAGTAGATTTCATTCTCTACTTAACTCTTCTAATGAATTGTTATTTTTGCTGTGAATATTGATCTAAAATTGGTTGTCCATTATATTTTATCTAATTTTTTGAAGGGTAACGATAAATTGTTGTTCATTATCTTAGTCATAATATTCTTTACTGGGCTAGTTGAGCTCACCCTTTTCCTTTTTGTTCCATTTTTCTTCTCAGGAGGTGAGAATATAGCAGGAACTAGCCGGGGTATGGAGTGATCGTTCTAGAAAGTTGTTTTAGCTGTCCTCACTATTTTTGTAAAATAGTGTATCAATAATTGTAATGAGGACTCCTTTTGAGTTTGAATACTGTCTATTAGACAATATTTGTATTTAAACTCACAGTCTATGTGTTGTCGTATTTTGCACGATCATTGTATTAATGAAGTTGTATTTGTTTCTGTACCATGTATTTGGCGACTCAGATTGGGTGATGTATACCTATTTTGAGGGCGTCATAGTTGGTATCAGAGCTTATGGATATGGTCTCTGGAGGAGATCGGGGAATAGAACTAGGAGGGGATAGATGAGTAATCCTTCACTAGTCTGTCATATATAAGCTTATTTGGTTGGTCAGTCGGAGTATATGGTTAATATGTGATATATTAATTTGTTAATTAAACCTTGTTTTGTTGCAGTATTTGAGAATGGGAGCTAGAAATATTAACAATGGAGTGAATGAGACCGTGGAGACACCTTTAATCACAACCCAGGGGAACGTGCGACAAGAAGGCTATATTCCTCCTGTAAACAACACTACCGAACAAATGATGAATGATGGGATGTTTATAATCTTTTTGTAGTTCATGCAAAATTAGACGAGGGAGACTCGTGTACAAAATACGGGTGAAAATGATAACAATGCACGACTCGTCACAGCCAAGCAGTTCAAAGAGTTGGGACCAGTTGAATATATGGGAAAGCCGGATTCGATCAAGGAAGAAACGTGGGTTAAGAAACTTATCAAGATATTTAATGTCTTGGGATGCACAGAGGAACAGAAGATTCCATTCGCTACCTTTATGTTCTGTGGTGAGGCAAATTACTGGTGGGAATCTGTGAAGCGTACCCAGTCTGCCGAACTCAACATGTCTTAGGAAACGTTTCAGAAACTGTTTAATGACAAGTACTTTCCTGAAAGTTTTCGTCATATAAAGGAGATAGAGTTTATTAGACTAGAAAAAAACAATATGACAGTGTCCCAGTACGAGGCAAAGTTCACAGAGTTATCCAAGCTTGCACCTCATTTGGTAGAGAATGAGGAACGAATGACGCGGATGTTTCTGAGTGGTCTAAAACCCGAGATTCGACAATATCTTATCTCTCATAAAATTTCTTTATATTCAGATGTTGTAAACATGACTCAATTATTAGAGTGAGATAATGAGTATGTTCAACCGAGGGACCACAACTAGGGTCATACCGGTGGCAGTAGTCATCGGAGCAATGACAACCAGCAGGGAGGAAAACATTCGAACAAAAGCGGCAACCACTCTGGTGGTAATTATGGTCATGATGGTAGAAGAAGCGAGTCGGGGGGAGATTTCAAAAAGAGAAGGTACAACAATGATAACGTGAAGACGTCAGCACAAACATCAGTTGTTTCTAGGGGAGGAGAATGAGCAACGGTCGTTTGTTATAAATGCGGGAAAGAGGGACACATCAGTTCCAAACTACCCATAATAATAAAAGGTGTGTTATAACTGTGGAAATAAAGGTCATATAGCTAGAGATTGTCTTGTTGCAAAACCAAGTTCAACGGGGATGGTGACTCCAAAGGCTGTCCCGGACAAGTCAAAGTCGGTGGTTCTTGGAAGAGCGTTTATTGTGACTGCCCAAAAATGCGAGGAACCCGAACGAGGTGATCACATATAAGCTATTCATAAACTCTTGCGAAGTTTATACCTTATTAGATACCGGTTCTACCCATTCTTTTATCTCTCTTGCTTGTGCTCAACGTTTGCACTTGACTCCGGAGAAATTAGACTTTGACTTATCTGTTGAGACTCCGTTAAGAGAAACTTTCAGTACATCTACTATTTATAAATATTGCTTGATTCAAGTTAGAACCATCACATTACTTGCCAATCTTATTTCGTTGAAAATACTAGCATTTGATGTGATTTTAGGGATTAATTGGTTAACCACGCATCATGCTAAAATTGATTATTTTCGTAAGGTTGTTAGTTTTCATATTCCTAACCAACCTATTATGTGAATTCAAGCAACTAAACCACTAAAGTCAATCACTGTCATATCAATCCATAAAGCTATTCGTTTATTGAAAAACGGATGTCAAGCTTTCTTAGCCCATGTCACAGACTTGAACAAAAACACGTCAGATTTGAATAATATTTCTGTTGTTAGTGAATTTCCTGGTCTACCCCCAGAACGTGAAGTTGAATTCTTTATTGACCTTGAACCTGGTACAAAGCCCATTTCTAGAACCCCATATCTAATGGCTCTTATTGAACTTCAGGAGTTAAAGGTCCAACTATAGGAGTTGTTGGACATCGGTTTCATTCGTCCTAGTACATCTCCTTGGGGTGCTTCTGTTTTATTCGTAAAGAAGAAAGATGGTAGTATGCGACTTTATATTGACTACCGGGAATTGAACCATATCACCATCAAGAATAGGTATCTGCTACCTCGCATTGATAACTTGTTTGACCAGTTGTAAAGAGCACAATTCTTTTCAAAGATCGATCTTCGTTCTGGATATCATCAGCTGAAGATTAAAACTGAGGATATTCAAAAGACTTCCTTCAGAAATCGGTACACACATTATAAATTCTTAGTCATGTCTTTTGGATTGACTAATGCTCCTGCTGCTTTCATGGATATGATGAACCGTGTGTTAAAAGAATATTTGGATCAGTTTGTTGTTGTCTTTATTGATGACATCCTTATCTATTCCAAAAGATGTGAAAATCATGAGTGCCATTTGAAGCTGGTACTTCAAAGGCTTTGTGATAATAAGATATATGCCAAGCTACAGAAATTCGAGTTCTGGCTTGAGGAAGTAGCATTCCTTGGGCACATGGTGTCAAAATATGGAGTATTTGTTGACCCGACGAAAATTGAAGCAATACAAAGTTGGGAGCAACCGAAGTTGTTGACCGAAGTACGTAACTTTCTGGGCTTAGCTGGTTATTATCGGAGATTCGTTGAAGGATTTTCTAGAGTCGCTACTCCATTAACTCAGCTGACTCGGAAAGATACAAAATTCGTATGGATCGAGTGATGTGACACCCCCAAATCCAGGTACTTCATTTCCCTAGAATCTGGTGCTCACTATCACAATAATTACATCTAACTACCCATAATAAAGGATAAAATAATATCTCCGATTAATGGGTTGCATTATCTCATAAACAATCCAAGGTAATCTAACCTTAATTTATTACATAAGTTTGCGGAAAACATCATAAAAGAAAACAAGTCTTATAACATTATGCATTTAAATAAATTCTAAATAACATTTTCAACACTTAGACATCTTGCCCTTTCCTTTGATAGTAGATGGCTCATCGACTCTTTCAGCTTTAGCTGCAGTGTTAATTGCAAGAGTGAGCAAACAATTGCTCACTGATATAAAGAGTAGTAATAATTTCAACATGAGAATGAAAAATGAATACTGAACAATAATGAACTTATTCTATGAATCAAAAATAGAAAACAAAACTTTAATATCTGAGGGTCTTAAGACCACGAACTATGTCTTCGGTATTTAAGTATTATTACCTCAACCTTAACGGACATTTAGACTATACAGACTCTTCTTAACGTACTTAGGGGGATCAGCCCTTTGTACCATGTATTGTGCACAAATATCTAAACGTTACACGTACAAAATCCCCTATGTTAGGGTTGTTCCTCTCAGTTTGAATTTAGAATTTCCGCACTAAAGAAATTTTAGTTTGGAACTAGCTTATCAGTGCTTCTAGAATTTTATAACAATTATTCAATTATAAATGAATGAAATCAGTAAAATTTTACTTACTTCTTGAAGGTTTACTACAAGAATGTATAACTGAACAAGGCTATCAAAGTCAAAGATCGGATGTCAACAATATATAATTGAATAAACATGATACACATGCAAAGTACTATATTCAAAGAATTAGAACAAACTCCTTTGAATCAATGTGTTAGAATAATATACGTTTTGGATAATCATAACAAGAAATGAGAATGTGAAACTCATTCGATGTAACGCTTTAGATTACAAGAGCTTATTCAATCATACATAAGAATAGAATCAATAGTCTTGCTCAATGAAAGTTTAGGATAAGAATCTTGCTCAATGTAAAAGATAAGGATAAGAAACTTGCCTTGTATGTAAGCTACACAAGGGTAAAATATTCTCCAATTACCCTACATAAATCATTGTAATCGCAATAATAATTAGTTGTATGAATATTAGCTTTAGGGGTTTAAACCATCATTTTAGGTCATAACCTTAACTTAGCACCTAACCATGTTGGTTAACATCCTTAACGAATCTGAAATCTCATTACGATCCAACATAACTTAATCGTTCATCACTAACTTTTGAAAACATCACTTTTAGTTTCATTATATAACTCAATTAACAATCACTTAAAAATCTTTTACACTTTGTATTACAACACCTTTCAATATGATATTATAGTGTATATTATGTCTTAACATCATTAGTATGCATGCTTAACCAACATAAGTCCATTACACATGACCTGCAAATAGGCAGAAATCACTACCTTAGATCAGTGTATGGCATAGCTGCGCCATACACAGCGCGGCTGCGCCTGCGCAGCTGCACATTTTTAGTCTTGGCACCAACGTAGCTGCGCTGATGCATAGACAGAGGCAGAGACGACTATGAACAATAGCAGACTTTAGCCCAACAAACACGAATTTCACCTACTAAACAGTAACATTCCTCAACATAGAACAATTTAATCAATAATTATACTAGTTTAATTTCTCAAATCTATCATTTTTATATAAAACACAATTTTTTAACATTCTTCCCAAAAATCAACACTATGATTTCAATTCTTCACTAAATCACTTCGTTCAAGCTATATTTTCTTCGTTTCTTAATAGACTAGCATAATCAAAACCCAATTTACAGTTTAACATACAAATTGAAAACTTAAATTGGTACTTTCTAAGCCATATCGTATGAATATATTGCTTTTATTTCAATTCCCTCCTAAATCTAATTTTATGTGTTTTGTTATTCCAATAACACTCAAATATGGTGACCAAATTATATGTACACATATATACAATCATCCACTGAGACTTAATAGTTTACAGAAACTTTTGAAAAAGAACTCAAAACATAAAAATTAGAACTACAATATACCTTAATCCTTGTTTATTGAAGCAATTGATATGTAGTGGCTTCAATTCCTTCCACAGCAAAACCCTCAATCAATTAGCAATTCTCTCTGTGTTTTTCTCTCTTCTTCTAAGCTCTCTTTCTCTCTCTCTCAACTCTACTCTTCAGCCTTAGAAAAATAAGATGCGAAGTATGAAATAACCCAACTGATAATCGTGGTTATCGGTTAAGAAAACCAATGGGCGTACGTTAAAATAAGCCAAAGGCCACAACCACCAGGTAACCCAACAGTGTTTTAACGGTAACAATTTACGCCGTTATTTATAAAACTCAATCTTTGTCGTTTTTTTTCATCCAACCGTTTTCCGGTATGGGGCCCACAAGTGGCTGCGTCGTCGTATGAATATTCCTCGACAACAAGAATATTCCACGACCAAACGAATATTTCCCGACAACAATGATTATTTTATAACCACTTATTTATTTTACAAAATTTTCACATTTCACCCATAACCAAAGCGTTATATCAAATTAACCTTTATTAATTTAGAATAATGAATAAAGGAAAATTCAATTTTATTTATAATAAGTTGGGGTCTTACAACCTCCCCTCCTTATGAAATTTCGTCCTCGAAATTGACGTACGTATCTGGTGTATCGAAAAGGTGAGGGTACCTCGCTTTCATTTCCAATTCTAACTCCCATGTCATATCCTCAATTGCATGGTTTCTCCATAAAACCTTAACTTGTGGTATAATCTTGGTGTGTAAGACATGTTCTTTCTTATCCAAGATCTTAACAGGTACCTCCTCGTATGTTAAATCTTCTGCTATCTCGTCTGGTTCTAACTCAATAATATAGTTCAGGTCTTTCACATATTTACGAAGCATAGATACGTGAAAAATATTATGAACACGAGACATACTTGGAGGTAACGCGAGTCTATAGGCTACGTTTCCTATTCAGTCAAGAATCTCAAATGGACCAACAAATCTTGGATTGAGCTTTCCTCTCTTTCCAAATCTTGTAACTCCTTTCCATGGAGCAACACGTAACAGTACATGATCCCCAATATTAAACTCCACGTCCTTTCTATGAAGATCAGCATAACTCTTTTGTCGATCTTGTGAAGTTTGAATACGTTGTCGAATTATTTGGATCTTTTCTGTAGTCGTGCGTACTAATTCTGGTCCCAACAACGTTGCTTCTCCCACCTCGTCCCAACATACTGGAGATCGACACTTTCGTCCATACAATGCCTCAAATGGAGCCATGCCTATACTTGCTTGATAACTGTTGTTGTAGGAGAATTCCACCAGTGGCAAGTACTTATCCCAACTTCCTTTAAAATCTAGGACACAAAGTCTTAATAGATCTTTGAGGGTTTGAAAAGTCCTCTCTGATTGTCAGTCTGTTTGAGGATGGTATGCCGAACTGAATCGTAAATCCGTGCCCATAGCTTTTTGCAAGCTAACCCAAAATCGTGAAGTGAATCTTCGGTCACGATCCGAAACTATGGATACTGGCATGCCATGCAATCTCACAATATCATTCACGTACATACAAGCAAAATGTTCAAGGGGATAAGTCTCAGGTATCGGCAAGAAATGGGCAGACTTGGTTAATCTATCAACAATAACCCAAATCGCATCTATACCTTGAGAAACCTTGGGAAGACCCGTAACGAAATCCATGGTAATGTGTTCCCACTTCCATTCTGGAATCTCAAATGGTTGTAATGGACCATTTCGTATTTGATACTCTGCCTTTACACGTTGACAAGTTAAACACCTCGAGATAAACTCCGCGATCTCTCTCTTCATATTGTTCCACCAAAATGTGTGTCGAATATCATGGTACATTTTGGTACTCCCAGGATGGATTGCAAACGGGGTGTTGTGTGCCTCCATCATGATTCTATGCTTCAAGTCAGAATCATTCGGAACACAAAGTCTAGAGTTGACTTGAAGTATTCCTTCTTCATCAATTCTTGCTTCTGGAATAGCACCTTCTTGCACTTTCTTCTTCATTTGTATTAGCCCCAGGTCCGTAGCTTGAGCAGCTTTAACTTTATCAATTAAAGTAGGTTCTACTCATATATTCGCCATCATCATGTGGGTCACTGGAGTCTTTAATTGTACCTCTATCCTTTACAAGTCATACAAAATGGGCCTTTGCATTGACAATATTGCACTCGTACTCGCATATGATCTTCTACTCAATGCGTCAGCTACTACGTTCGCTTTTTTAGGATGATATTGAATAGTGTGATCGTAATCTTTCAACAGCTCAAGCCAACGTCGTTGCCGCATGTTGAGTTCTTTTTGGGTGAAGAAATAATTGAGGCTTTTATGGTCCGTATAAATCTCCACTTTCTCCTCGTACAAGTAGTGTCTCCATATCTTCAACACGAATATGACTGCTGCCAACTCCAGATCATGAGTAGGATAATTCCTCTAATATTCTTTGAGTTTTCGTGAGGCATAGGATATGACTTTCCCATGTTGCATGAGAACACATCCTAACCCCTTGCCAGAAGCATCACTGTAGATAACAAATCCATCCGAACCAGATGGTATTGTCATAACAGGTGCCGAAATGAGTCTCCTCTTGAGCTCTTGGAAGCTCTTCTCGCATTCCTCGCTCCATACGAATTTTGCATCCTTCCGAGTTAGCTGAGTTAACGGAGTAGCGATTCGAGAAAATCCTTCCACGAATCTCTGATAATAACCAGCTAAGCCCAGAAAGCTATGCACTTCGGTCACCGACTTTGGCTGCTCCCAACTTTGTATTGCTTCAATCTTCGTCTGGTCCACAGATACTCCATGTTTTGACACCACGTGCCCAAGGAATGCTACTTCCTCAAGCCAGAACTCGCATTTCTTTAGCTTGTCATAAAGCTTGTGTTCACGAAGTCTTTGAAGTACTAGCTTCAAATGGTGCTCTTGATTTTCAAGGCTTTTGGAATAGATGAGGATGTCATCAATAAAGATAACAATGAATTGATCCAAATATTTCTTGAATACTCGGTTCATCATGTCCATGAAAGCAGCTGGAGCATTAGTCAATCCAAAAGACATGACAAAGAATTCATAATGCCCGTACCGAGTTCTGAAGGCAGTCTGTGGAATATCCTCAGTTTTAATCTTCAGCTGATGATATCCAGAACGAAGATCGATATTTGAAAAGAATTGTGCTCCTTGCAACTGGTCAAACAGGTCATCAATGCGAGGTAGTGAATACCTATTCTTGATGGTGACATGATTTAATTCTCGGTAGTCAATACAAAGTCGCATACTCCCGTCTTTCTTCTTTACGAATAAAACAGGAGCACCCCAAGGAGATGTACTAGGACGAATGAAACCGATGTCTAACAATTCTTGTAGTTGGACTTTTAACTCCTGAAGTTCAATAGGAGCCATTCGATATAGGGTTTTAGAAATGGGTTTTGTACCCAGTTCAAGATCAATAAAGAATTCAACTTCACGTTCCGGGGGTAGACCGGGAAGTTCTTCGGGAAATACATCAGGAAATTCTCTAACCACAGAAATATTATTCAAATCTGACTTGTCTTTATTCAAATCCATAACATGGGCTAAGAAAGCTTGGCATCCATTTTCAATAAACGAATAGCTTTGTGGCTTGATATGACATTGACTGATTTTAGTTGTTTAGTAGTTTGAATTCGTATGACAGGTTGGTTAGGAATATGAAAACTAACAACCTTGCGAAAACAATAAATTTTGGCATGATGAGTGGTTAACCAATCAATTCCTAAAATCACATCAAAAGTAAGTATCTTTAAAGAGATAAGATCCACAGGTAATGTGATAGTGTCAACTTGGATCATGCAAGATTTATAAACTGTAGATGTAACAAAGGTTTCACCCAACAGAGTTTCAACAGATAAATCAAAATCTAATTTCTCCGGAGTCAAGTTTAAACGTTGAGCACAAGCAGGAGAGATAAAAGAATGGGTAGAACCGGTATCTAGTAAGGTATAAACTTCGCAAGAATTCAAGATTAACTTACCCGTGATCACTTCGTTTGGGTTCCTCACGTTTTGGCCAGTCACGACAAACGCTCTTCCAGGAACCGCTGATTTTGACTTATTCGGGACAGCCCTTGGAATCACCACTCCCACTGAACTTGGTTTCGCTATAGTACAATCTCGAGCGATATGGCCTTCCTTTCCACAGTTGTAACATACCTTGGCTTGTTGTGGACAGTTTGGGCTGATATGTCCCTCCTTCCCGCATTTGTAACATCTAACTGGCGGTCGTTCTCCTCCCCTAGAATTTGTTGTTGGTGCTGGTGCTGCTGCTGATGTCTTCCCGTCGTTGTTGAATCTCCTCTTTCTGAAATTTCCACTTGAGTCACCTCTTCTATTATCATGGCCACGATTACCACCTGAAGTGGTTACCGCCTTTGTCCGTATTCTTCTTTCCTCGCTGGTTATCATCGTTCTGATGACTGATGTCTCCGATTTGACCCTGGTTGTGGTCCCTCGATTGAGTATACTCACTATCTCGCTCTAATAACTGGGCCATGTTTACAACATTTGAATACAGAGAAAATTTATGAGAGATAAGATATTGCCGAATCTCGGGTTTTAAACCTCTCAGAAACATCCTCGTCATTCGTTCCTCATTCTCTACCAAGTGAAGTGCAAACCTGGATAACTCTGTGAACTTTGCCTCGTATTGAGACACCGTCATGTTATTCTATTCGAGTCTAATAAACTCTACCTCTTTCATATGATGAATACTTTCCGAAAAGTACTTGTCATTGAAAAGTTTATGAAATCTTTCCCAAGACATGTTGAGTGCATCTGGTTGGGTACGCTTCACAGATTCCCACCAGTAATCTGCTTCACCACGAAACATAAAGGTAGCGAATGGAACCTTCTGTTCCTCCGTGCATCCCAAGACATCGAATATCTTGGTAATTTGCTTGACCCATGTTTCTGCCATGATCGGATCTGGTTTTCCCTTAAATTCTGGCGGTCCCAACTCCTTAAACTGCTTGGCTGTGACAGACCGCGCGTTGCCATCATTTCCACCCGTATTTTGTACACGAGTCTCCCTCGTCTGATTTTGCATGAACTGTAAAAAGCTCCTAAACATTCCATCATTCATCGTTTGCTCGGTAACATTGTTTATAGGAGGAATATTGTCTTCCTGTCGCACGTTCTCCTGGTTTGTGACTAAAGGTTGCTCCACAGTCTCGTACACTCCATTGTTAACGCTCAGCAGCCATTCTTAAATACTACCATAAAACAAGGGTTAATTAAACATATCACATAATATCCTTATATTATGACCAACGAACAAATAAGCTTAGTAGGACACACTAGCAAAGGATTTACTCATCTCTCCCCTCCTAGTTCTATTCCCCGATCTCCGCCAGAGACCATATCCCTAAGCTTTGATACCAACTGTGACGCCCCCAAAATAGGTATACAACACTCATTCTGAGTTTCCAAATACATGGTACATAAAGCGAACTACAACTTTAATAATATAAATGTCGTGTGAAATACGAAAATACATACTGTGAGTTTAAATACAAATATTGTCTTCTAGACAATATCCACACGTAAATAAGTCCTCATTATAATTATTCAAACACTATTTTAAAGAAATTGTGAGGACTGCTAAAACGTCTTTCTAGAAACCTCACTCCATACCCCGACTCGATCCTGCTATGTTCTCACCTCCTGAGAAGAAAAATGGAACAAAAAGGAAAAGGGTGAGCTCAACTAGCCCAGTAAAGAATATTATGACTAAGATAACATACAACAAATTATCGTTAGTCTTCAATAGGGAAAAATTTGATAGAATACAATAGACAACAAGTTTTAGATCAACAACTACAGCGGAAACATCAATCCATTAGAAGAGTAACGTAGAGGATGAATTCTACTATCATCTAATAGTTAAGAGTCCATCATCAATATTTTACCCCTGTAACAACAATCAATATACATCCTTAATCATATTTGCACTACAGGCCAAAGATATTCATTTATATCACCGGTTGGTCATGTTCATCTCAACACCTGTTCATCTTTACACTACGGGCCAAAGATATTCATCAGTTTAATCATTCATCTTTGCACTACAGGCCAAAGATATTCAATAATACCATCATTAAGGACTGGGGATGATGAAAAATATTTTTAAGAACGAATCCAGTGAGATAGAAGGACAAATATTAGGGATTCGTATAACAATTTATCCAAGATCAATAATACTTCATAATAGCCAATTTTGAAGTAGAATTCAAAAATAACGATCAAAACATGGATACAATCAAAGATAGTAGCCAAAATAGACATCTTGGACAAAAAGGAAAATTTTCATTTTTCGGTGAAGAGTGTCGTATTCGTGAATAGTGCCGTATACGTGAATAGTAACCCCGACACAACAAGTTCCAAATTTGATAAAAAATTCAACCAATATTTTGGCATAATGATATTAAAGAAAATAATATCATTTGCGAAAGAAATAACATCCCATACCTCAAAATAACCGTACTTCTGACTGAATTTCGGTATAGTGCTGACAGAAACTCGCACCGTATAGCAACACTCAAAGTATACTCACAAGAATACGCTCGATAATATAGAGAGAGAAAGAGAGAAAACTTTGTTTCTGGTGTGATTTTCAATTCTAACTTAGCCCTCTATTTATAGGAAAATGCTAGAACGCCAAAGGAGATTAAATTAATAAAATATTAATATTTACCAAATATTCAAGCCCACCACCAAGGAATCTGATTTTAGCATTTCCCACATACCCACCTTCTAGAAAAAAATAAAAAAAACGTTTTTGAAATAAAAAAATAATTAAACTTTCAAAAATTAATTATTTCGGAACTCCGGAACTTCAATAATTCACAATAAATAGCCCCTTTTGTCAGAAAATTCGAATCTCGCGACTTTTTATAGGAATTTCAATTCTCTACAACTTTACAGAAGAAATTTTTCCAAATTCCAAACAAAAATTATCCGAAATCCACAAACGGGTGATTTTTAATTCTTCTAGTCCGACAAAATACTGATAAAACACCTCAGCATTAATTCCTTCAATTATATCCACATAAAATAATATATTAATCAATTATATCCACATAAAATAAATATTTCCTTATCTTCTGAATCAATAATTATTTATTCTTAAATAATATTACAGAATCACAATTATGACAACCAGGCCATTCCCAGGAAAGAGGGGGCTTTCCGATAAGGATTTCTCCTTACTAGCGCGCAATTAGATGACCAAATCTCTCCTTGACAGAACTTTCTAGACATTGCCAATAATGTTATCTAATAATATTATTCAAATAATATGAATTATTGATCTGATAATGAGAAATATTGTGCAGTGACAATTATTGAAACAATAATATAAACTAACAATGCAGCAATTATTAAATTAATATAATAGAATAATGAACAGTAACTACTGTAACAATTATTGAGTAGTGCCTTCTTACGTACGAATCAATAATTCAACAATACTGTGCAATACCGTGTGCTACTGTGCAACCACGCGTATTACTGTATTTTAACCACCAGGTAACCCAACAGTGTTAACGGTAACAATTTACGCCGTTATTTATAAAACTCAATCTTTGTCGTTTTCTTTCATCCAACCGTTTTTCGGTATGGGGCCCATAAATGGATGCGCCGTCGTACGAATATTCCCCGACAAAAAGAATATTCCACGACCAAACGAATATTCCCCGACAACAATGATTATTTTATAACCACTTGTTTATTTTGCAAAATTTTCATATTTCACCCATAACCAAAGCATTATATCAAATTAACCCTTATTAATTAAGAATAATGAATAAAGGAAAATTCAATTTTATTTATAATAAGTTGGGGTCTTACAGACTTGGTATGATTATGACCAGGGATTATTCGGTATAATCATGACCGTAATGTTACAATTGATGTGGTAAAAGTCCTCATTGGCCGTAGTTCATTGATGTACAGTTGTTGGCATGATCATGACCATTGATGAATACACGAATATCCTTGGCCCGTAGGGCATGTATAATTTGTGGTCGTGATACTAATGAATATCCTTGTCCGTAGTACAGGGATGATGTGGTTTATTTATTAAGCTGAGTCTCAGCGATAAAAGTGATGAAAAACCTTTTAAATCATAGAAGATAGTAGATTTTATTCTCTACTTGACGCTTCTAATGGATTGCTTGTTCCGCTACAGTTAACCTTGATGTTTGTTATATTTTATCAGTTTAACACTGTTGAAGGCTAATGATAAATTATTTTGTATTATCTTAGTCATAATATTTCTTATTGGGATAGTTGAACTCACCCTTTCTTTCACTGTTCTCTTCAGGAAATGAGATATAGTTGAGAAAAGTCGGGGAATGGATTGATAGTACAGATGGTTGTTTTAGTAGTCCTCACTATTCTATAAAATAGTGTGACAATAAATGTAATGAGGACTCCATTGAGTGTGGATATTGTCTAGATGACAATATTCTTATTAAAACTCTTAGATTATGTTTTGTCGTATTTTACACGACTGTTGTATAATTAAGTTGTATTTGAATTTTATACCATGTATTTGGAGACTCAAGGTGGGTGATGTATACCTATTTTGGGGACGTCACAGTTACAACTTATTAAATTATCATACCATGTAGACATATACACCTTAACAACCTGTTATAACATCTTATTATATGTTCAACATGTTATTATGTTCTTTAGATTAGGTTAGACTCACATATAATAAACTACACACAACTAAAACCAAACTGTCCCAACTCCACTACCCCCACTGGGAATCATTATTACATTGGTAACGCCCGCCGGGTTGAGGGTACCTAGTAACAGTTTCTGTAGTTTGCGAATGAACACATCAGAATGCAAAATTAGGCCTAAAAGCTCATTTCTAACAACCATTCCAACTTATTTGATACCGGTTCTACCCATACTTTTATTTCTCCTACTTACGCTCAACGTTTAAATTTGATTCCGAAGAAATTTGACTTTGACTTATCTGTTGAAACTTCGTTGGGACAAACCTTCATTACATCCAATGTTTATAAGTCTTATTTGATTCAAATCGGTAACCTCACATTACATGTCGATCTTATCTCCTTAAAAATATTAGCATTTGACATGATTCTAGGGATTGATTGATTAACTACTCATCATGCTAAAATTGATTGTTTTTGTAAGGTTGTTAGCTTTCATATTCCTAGTCAACCTATTATGCAAATTCAAGCGACCAAACCATTAAAATCAATCACAGTCTTCTCAAGCCATAAAGCTATTCGTTTATTGAAAAATGGATGTCAAGCTTTCTTAGCTCATGTCACAGATTTAAACAAAAATACGTTAGAGTTGAATGATATTTCTATTGTTAATAAATTTGCTGATGTATTCCCCGAAGAACTTCCTGGCCTACCCCCAGAGCATGAAATCGAGTTTGGTATCGACCTTGAATCCGGTACAAAACCAATTTCAAAAGCCCCATATCGAATGGCTCTTATTGAACTCCAGGAGTTAAAAACCCAACTACATAAATTGTTAGACATCAGTTTCATTCGTCCTAGTACGTCTCCTTGGGGTGTTCCTGTTCTATTCGTGAAGAAGAAAGATGGAAGTATGTGACTTTGAATTGATTATCGGGAGTTGAAGCATGTCAACATCAAAAATAGGTACCCGTTACCTCACATTGATGACCTGTTTGATAAGTTGCAAGGAGCCAAATTCTTTTCAAAGATCGATCTTCATTCCGGATATCATCAGTTAAAAATTAGAACCGATGACATTCCAAAGACGACTTTCAGAACTCGGTACGGGCATTAAGAATTCCTAGTTATGTCTTTTGGATTGACTAATGCTCCTGTTGCCTTCATGGATATGATGAGCTGAGTATTCAAGGAATATTTGGATCACTTTGTGGTCGTCTTTATTGATGACATCCTCATATATTCCAAAAGCCGTGAAGATTATGAGCAACACTTGAGGCTGATACTCCAAAAGCTTCGTGAAAACAAGCTTTATGCCAAGTTAAAGAAATGGGAGTTTTGGCTTAAGGAAGTAGCATTCCTTGAGTGTGTAGTATCAAATCATGGAATATCTATTGACCCGGCAAAGATTGAAGCTATTCAAAGCTGGAAGCAACCTAAATCAGTGACCAAAGTACGTAGCTTTCTCGGCTTAGCTGGTTATTATCAGAGATATATAGAAGGGTTTTCTCGAATCGCTACTCCATTAACTCAGTTGACTCGGAAAGATACAAAGTTCGGTTGGAGCGAGGAATGTGAGAAGAGTTTTCAAGAACTCAAGAGTAGGCTTATTTCAGCACCTATTCTAACAATACCATATGGCTCGGAGGGATCTCTCATCTACAGTGATGTTTCAGGCAAAGGGTTAGGATGTGTTTTCATATAACATGAGAAATTCATAGCCTATGCCTTACGACAACTCAAAGAATATGAGAGGAATTATCCTACTCATGATCTAGAGTTGGCAGTTGTTGTTTTTGCGCTTAAGATTTGGAGGCATTACCTGTATTGAGAGAAGGTGGAGATCTATACGGATCATAAAAGCCTCAAATATTTCTTCACTCAAAAGGAACTCAACATACGGTAACGACGATGGCTTGAGCTATTGAAAGATTACGATCATACCATTCAATACCATACTGGAAAAGTGAACGTAGTAGCTGATGCATTGAGTAGAAGATCATATGCGGGTATGAGTGCATTATTGTCAATGCAAAGGCCCATTTTATATGACTTACAAAGGATGGAGATAGAGTAAAAGACTCCAGGGACCCATATGATGATGGCTAATATACGAGTAGAACTGACTTTAATCGATAAAGTTAAAGCTCCTCAAGCTATAGACCTGGAGCTGACGCATATGAGGAAGAAAGTGTAAGAAGGTGCTATTTCGGAAGTAAGAATCGATGAAGAAGGAATACTTCGAGTCAACTCTAGACTTTGTGTTCCTAACGATTCTGACTTAAAGTATAAAATCATGATGGAGGCGCACAACACACCGTTTGCAATCCATCATGGGAGTACCAAAATGTATCGTGATCTTCGACATATATTTTGGTTGAACAATATGAAGAGAGAGATAGCGGGGTTTATCTCAAGGTGTCTAATTTGTCAACAAGTCAAGGCGGAGCATTAAGTGCTAAAAGGTCCACTGCAACCATTTGAAATTCCAGAGTGGAAGTGGGAGCACATTACCATGGATTTCGTTACCGGTCTTCCTAAGGTTTCTGAAGGCATAGATGCGATTTGGGTCATTGTTTATAGATTGACCAATTCTGCTCATTTCTTACCAATATGAGAAACTTATACACTTGAACGTCTTGCTAGTATGTACATAAACGAGATTCTAAGATTGCATGGTATTCCAGTATCCATTGTTTCTGATAGAGACACAATATTCACTTCAGGATTTTGGGTTAGTTTGCAAAAAGCTATGGGCACGGATTTACAATTTAGTTCGGCATATCATCCTTAAATGGACGGGCAGTCGGAGAGGACAATTCAAACTCTTGAAGATTTATTAAGAATTTGTGTCCTTGACTTCAAAGGAAGTTGGGACAAATTCTTACCATTGGTGGAGTTTTCCTACAATAACAATTATCAAGCAAGTATTGGCATGGCTCCATTTAAGGCGTTGTATGGAAGAAAGTGTCGTTCTCTAGTATGCTGGGATGAGGTGGGTGAAGCAACATTGTTGGGACTAGAGTTGATACGTATGACTACAGAAAAGATTCAAACGATCCGACAACGTATAAAAACCTCACAAGATTGACAAAAGAGTTATGTTGATCTTCATCGAAAGGACGTGGAATTCAATATTAGAGATCATGTGTTGTTACGTGTTGCTCCATGGAAAAGAGTTACGAGATTTGGAAAGAGAGAAAAGCTCAATCCTCGATTCATTGGCCCATTTTTAATCCTTGATCGAGTAGGAACTGTGGCCTATAGACTCGCCTTACCGCGAAGTATGTCTCGTGTTCATAACGTTTCTCACATATCTATGTTACGTAAATATGTGAAAGACCCGAACAACATTATTGAATTAGAACCAGACGAGATAGCGGAAGATTTAAAGTATGAAGATGTACCTGTTAAAATCTTGGATAAGAAGGATCATATTCTACGCTCCAAGGTTATACCTCAAGTAAAAGTTTTGTGGAGAAACCATGATGTTGAGTTAATGACCTGGGAGTTAGAATCTGAAATAAAGTCAAGGTATCCTCACCTCTTCGACATACCAGGTACGCACCCTAATTTCGAGGACAAATATTCATAATAAGGGGAGGTTGTAAGACCCCAACTTTTATGAATAAAGATTAATTTTTCTCAAAATATATTTTTGAATATTATTTTGTGGACTTGATATAATGTTATAGTTGTGGGTATTATTTACAAATTTTGCAAAGTAAGCAAGTGGTTATATAATCTTCAATTGGTCGGGGAATATTAGTTTTAACAGGGAATATTCATATGATGACACAATCATTGATGGACCCCACAACGAAAGTATTGTCGTAGTTAGAAAACGACAAAATTATCTTTTTATAAAAATAACGGTGAAAGTTTACCGTTAAACTGTTGAACTACCTGGTGGTAAAAGTACAGTAATACGCGTGGTTGTATAGTAGCACACGGTATTTATTATTGATGCTTACGTGACAAGTCACTCAGTTATACTCAATTATTGCTACAGTAATTGTCGCATCATATCTCTCATATTATTGATTCAATTATTATCACAATATCATCTGCATAATATTTATTATTATTAAATCAATAATTGAGACGACAAAGTTATTCATATTATTATTTTCAATATTGACAATGTCTAGAAGTTCTGTCAAGGAGAGGTTTGGTCAACTAATTGCGCGCCAATAAGGAGAAATTCTTATCGGAAAGCCCCCTCTTTCCTGGGAACGACCTGGTTGTTAAATATTGTGAGTTATAATATTAATGATGAATAAGTTCGTGTTGATTAAAGATGAAATTGATAGTTCCATTGTGTTGGGATTATTTGTGTTAGTGGAAAATGACATTTATTTTGATAATAATTGATGTTTGGAGGTTGTATTTACTAATCGGGTAATTATTCGGATAAATGAGATATTAATTGCTATTATTTCACATGTTTATAATTATTTGTTCACATGTGTGTACTATTGATTCACATTCATGTACTATTAGGGGATATTATAAAAGATTGATAATACTTGCATGACTAAATTAAAAATGGAGGTATAGATGAAGGTATTGTGACAACCCCAAATCCGGGTACTTAAATTCCATGGGATTTGGTGTTCACTATACAAATATCATCTATCTATTTACCCATAATAAATCCAAACCATGCACTAGATAGAAATAAAATCCTCCCCTTATGGAGTTACAACATCTGAATAATAAATACAATCCTAGTTCAAACTAACCTTAAACATCTGTGCGGAATATAAACAAATAAGTCTTAAACAACATCAAGTCTTTACAATAACATTCTAAAAATTTAATAATAAGTCTTCATCACTTATTAGCTTTGCCTTTGCCTTTGCTAGTAGAAGGCTCATCGTACCTTTCGTTCTTAACTGCAATATTATTATTACGCAAGAGTGAACATAATTGTCCACAAGTATAAAAATGAAATAACAATATATAATAACATTCGAGTGAATCAAAGACTTCTGAAATAAAAGCTCGACTTTTGAATCAAGAATGAATAAAAAGAATTCAAAATATTTCTGAGGGTCATAAGACCTTGAACTATGTCCTAGGTTATCAAGGGTTATACTTGAAAACTTTAACATTCATAAGACTATGAACTCTTCTACTCGTACTTAGGGGGATCAGCCCTTAGTACCATACTGTGCACAATATCTTAACGCTAACGCATAAATAATCTCTATACAGGGTTGTTCATCTCAGTTTGACAATAGACTCCGCACCAAAGGAAGTTTGGCTTGGATAAATCAACAAGGGTTCTAAAATTTAGAACGTCCATCAACTCTGGACTAGTTGAATCAAATGAGGGTTCACTAGTCTAACCAGGTTCAACAATAAATGGTAATTAAATTGAATAATAATCTCAATATGTATACAATAGAACAATTATTGTATAACAGAATCATACTTTGAAAAGATAAGTAATCTTGAATATAACAATTGAACTTGATTAATAATAATGAGAATGACTTGAATAATGATAACAAGTAGGGTTAGGAAACTTGCCTCATGCGTAGATTACACGTTAATTAAACACGTTCCTTGATTTTAATCCTACATATCATTTCCATTCACAACTATAGTTAATTATAATGTATCTAGTCATCACAAGTTCATTCTCTTGTCTAAACTTTGGTTATGACTATACTTAGTCAAATTATCACACTTATTGTCACGTAATAACATTTCACGAATAATAAGCTCATTATGAACTCAATAATTCAATCCAAATGCAATTATGTTATTGACATGTTAATAATCTGTTTTAACATTTCATTATACTTTTAACATATTTTTATGTTCATTAGATTAAGTTAATAACACATTGCTAGACTTAAACATTTTTAAAACTCATTTCTGGGCCATTCAGCTAAGTGGCGCTGCGGCGCCGTGGCGCTACGGCTAGAGGCTTGGCGCTGTGGTGCGAGACTTCAGTTCTGGAGTTGGCGCCGAGGCGCGAAACTCCAGATTTTGAAATTTCAGTTCGCGAAGAACACAGAGTTCAGCCAAATAAACACTACATGATCATTAATTTCACAAATTTAACATACCCACATGCTAGAATTCATCCATAATCATTACCCAATATTTATAGAATGATTATAACCCATTAAAACACATTATTATAGAGTTAAAATATGTAAATTTCACTGTTCTTGATGTTTTTGAAGGTTTTGAACATAAATCATAAAATTTAAATGCAACAGATTCATTATAACACTAAATCCAACCATTCAAGTTTTGTTCACTTCGTTTTAACATGCATAATTATATACAAGAGGAAATTTTACAAAGCAATTTATGTTTGACATATTAAAATCACGTATACGGGCCATATGTCCATATTCCATACTCTGTAAATTTTGAGGCCATAACATACGTTGTAATTATGAAACTGATGATATGGTTTGTATAATATATATATAATCAAATATGATATGATACATCTTAACACTACGCAAACCCATAATCATATTGTTTCCCCATTCATAGAGTTTTTAACAAAACGTGAAGCCATTTTATGAAAACTTAAACGACGTAATTTAAAATTTTGGAAGAAGAGATTACCTTGATTACTCTGTTTGGATTATTCAAGGTTGATCACAACTTACGATATCTCCCAAATCTTCTCTTTTACTCTCAAAATTTCTAAATTCTCTCTGTGAATTTCTCAAACTCTTTTTCTTTGCTAGACTTAGAAATTAGAATACGTATATTAAATAAGCAAACTGATGGGCATTATGGTCAGTTACCCAATCATGGGTAACTGCTATCAACTCCCCTTAAGGCCTTGTTTGGCTGGCAAGAATAGGTTTCACAACTATTTATTTTAATGATACTCTTATACTATAGTTTAAATCGTGTCACACCCAATTGTACAATAACTAAAATATATTATTTAATTTAATTTGAATAAAATATAATAATTTCTCATTAATTCACATAATCATATAATTTATTTTCTCATTAATTATAAATTAATATTAGGCTTATTAAAAATTTATTTTAATTTAATAAACTCACATAATTACATACTTTGAATAACAAAATTCTCTACATTAATTTAATAAATATAACACATATAATAAAATTAATCTACCATAACTTCATCAATTAATTATTTAATCTAATAATTAAATCATCAAAAATATTTCTTTAATTTAATAAATATTAAAATTAAATTACAAAAATCTCGTTTGTCACATCTTTCCCCTCTTAAAAGGATTTTGTCCCCAGGATCACGACTCAATAAATTCGACCCGTTACATTCTCCCCCCCCCCCCCTTACAAAGATTCTGTCACCAGAATCGCTTACAAATAATTTTAAGTAAATAAATGAGGGTAATATTTCATCATACCCACGTAGCTTCTCAGCGTTGTGGTTCCTCCAAATTACCTTAACAGAAGGTATTACTTTATTTCTGAGAACTTGTTCTTTTCTGTCGACAATTTGAACTTGAATTTCTTCGTAAGATAAGTCTTTTTCAAAATGTAGGGGTTTGAATTCAATTACATGCTTGTAATCGGCTTTGTAGGGTCGTAAAACAGAAACATGGAAGACGTTGTGGACATTCTCGAGTGTTGGAGGTAGGGCTACCTCATACGCAACTTCTCCTATTCTCCGAAGTACTTCAAATGGTCCAATAAATCTTGGGCTTAATTTTCCTTTCTTCCCGAACCTGATCTTTCCCTTCCATGGAGAGACCTTTAAGAACATATAACTACCCGATTCAAACTCAACGTTTTTATGATGTGGATCAACGTATTTCTTCTGTCTATCTTGAGCTGCTACCAGTCGTGCATAGATCACTTTGACTATTTCTGCTGTCTGCTGTACCAATTCTGGGCCTAACAATTGTCTTTCGCCAACTGCATCCCAGTAAAGCGGAGTTCTGCATTTCCTACCGTATAACGTTTCATAAGGCGGCATGCCAATACTAACGTGGTAACTGTTATTGTAGCCGAACTCTACAAGCGGTAGGTGATCATCCCAATTTCCCTTAAAGTCCATCACACAAGCTCTTAGCATATCTTCTAAGGTCTGAATCGTTCTTTCACTCTGTTCATCTGTCTGAGGGTGATAAGTCGTACTCATCCGCAATTGCATACCCATGCAATCCTGTAGACGTTTCCAGAAGTTTGATGTAAAGCGCGGATCCCTATCGAAAATAATTGAAACTAGCACTACGTGCCTCAAAACAATCTCTTTTACATATAACCTAGCTAACTTATCTAAGTTGAATCTGATTTTTATCGGAAGGAAGTGTGCGAATTTTGTCTGTCGGTCAATGATCACCAATACTGCGTCGTAGCCTTTCTGAGTCGTCGAAAGGCCAACCACAAAGTCCATTGTAATATGTTCCCATTTCCATTGTGGAATCTCCAATGGTTGTAGCAATCCACTCGGTCTCTGATGTCCTGCTTTCACTTTCTGATTGGTCAGACACTTGGCAACACATTCTGCAACATTGCGTTTCAAATTCGGCCACCAGAAGTGTTGTTGAAGATCTTGATACATCTTGGTACTACCAAGGTGAATCGAATATCGTGAACTATGAGCCTTACTCAAAATGTCTTCCTTAATCTTTGGTACTGGTGGTACCCAAATTCTGCTCTCAAATCTCAGTATTCCTTCCTTATCCATCTTAAATCTTGGTTCGGTTCCTTCAGATATCTTCCTTATCACCTTTTTGCATTCATCATCCTGAAGTTGAGCCTCCTTAACTTTATCAAGTAGGTTTGTACCAGATTGCATCTGAAATAACTTCTTATCAATTTCTATTGGATACTTCACTTCCAACTCCAGTTTCTCCATTTCTGAAATTAGCTCCTCCTGAGCGGTCAACATCATCAACTTCTCCCGACCCTTTCTACTTAAGGAGTCGGCAACGACATTTGCCTTACCCAGATGGTATAAAATCTCATTGTCGTAGTCCTTAATTAATTCCAACCACCTTCTTTGACGCATATTCAAGTCTTTTTGTGTAAAAATATATTTCACACTCTTGTGGTCTGTATATATTTCACATTTCTCCCCGTAGAGATAGTGCCTCCAAATTTTCAAAGCAAAAACTACTACAGCTAACTCCAAGTCGTGGGTCGGATATCCCTTCTCGCAATCCTTCAATTGTCGTGATGCATACGCAATGACTTCGCCGTTTTGCATCTGCACGCATGTAAAACTCTAACTTTTTGAATAAAGATGAATTTTCTATATATGTTATTTTTGAATATTATGGAGTGAAATTGATATAATGTTATAGTTGTGGGTAATATTTATAAATTTTGCATAGTATGCAAGTTGTTATATTATATTTGATTGGTCGGGGAATATTCATTTTAGCAGGGAATATTCGTACAACGGCGCAATCATTGGTGGACCCCACAACAGAATTATTATCGGATTGAGAAAACAATAAAAATATTTTTATGAAAATAACGGCAGAAGTTTTACCGTTGACACTGTTGAACTACTCAAAAGTAAAAGTACAGTAATACGCGTGGTTGCATAGTACCACACGATATTGGTTATTAATGTTTACGTGAGAAGTCATTCAGTTTTTTTCAATTATTGCTATAGTAATTGTTGCATAGTATCTCACGTTATTTGATTCAATTATTGTCGATATTTATTTTATTGTTAAAATCAATAATTGAGACGACAAAATTATTAATATTATTATTTGCAATAATAACGATGTCTAGAAGTTCTGTCAAGGAGAGGTTTGGTCACCTAATTGCGCGCCAATAGGGCAAAATCCTTATTGAAAAGCCCCCTCTTTCTTGGAAACGACCTGGTCGATTAATATTGTGAATTGTAATAAAGATGATAAATGTTGTTAAAATTATTAAGGTGATTTTTATGAAGTTTGCTTATTTTATGGATTCCTATTTACCCATTTTTCAAAATAATCGATAGAAAATTATATAAAGGTGGGGCCCACTGGGGCCACATGTGGGACCCATATGTGTTGAAAAAATGATTTTAGAAATGGAAGAGTATACGCATAGAAGTATATGTATGTATTGAGTATATGGTGGGAGAAAGTGATATGTGAAAGTGATAGGTGTGTGATGTGTGTATGAGTGGAAAATGGTGGAAAAGTGGTAGTGTGATAGTGATGTGTAAGAGTGTATTTAAATTAATTTTTGGGAAGGTGGGGGATTGATGTTGGATATGGGGGATAAAAAATATAGTGGTATATATAATATTGATATATATAAATTGAAAACATGTGTTTATATATATGTATTATATTTTAATTTTTGTTGAAATCTTATTGGTTAGTTGTTTGACTTAGTTGTTAGTTGATTGAAGAAATAATTCTGCAAAATTATTTCGTACTTGAACAGTTCCCTTCCATTCTCCTATAAATAGAAGCTCATTCCTTCATTATTTCTTACGTATTCACTTAAACTCTAGAGAGAGAAAATTATAGGGAGAAAGAAGAAAAGTTTTCTGCTACATAAATACTCTTATATTCAGTTCTTTTATGGTAAGGGATATTATTTCTTTTGTATGCATGAAGAGAACTTCTGTTATTCCATTCTTTATTATTTTGCTGGAATAACCCGTATACGCGGACTACCCTTCACTTGGTGACATTCTTCTATTATTCCGTCTTTATTATTATTCTGTTGTAATATCCTGTCTGTGCGTTTTACGCCGGACCTGATTCCGTCTTTATTATTCTGTTGGAATATCCTTTCTGTGCATTTTACACCGGACCTGGTTCCATCTTTATTATTATTCTGTTGGAATATCCTGTCTGTGCGTTTTACGCCGGACCTGATATGTCCTTATTAGTATTCTGTTGGAATAACCTATTTATCCGAAGTACCGCATGCATGATGATATCTATTGTTATTCCATTCTTTATTATTCTGTTGGAACATCCTGTCGGTGCGAATTTCGCTTAACCTGGTTCCGTTATTTAGTATTCTGTTGGAATAACCTATCTATGTGAAGTACCGCATGCATGATGATTTCTTTTGTTATTCCATTCTTTATTATACTCAGTTGTTTAAAGTTTTGACTTCTATACCCCATGAAATTAGTGGAATATCCTTGATATTTGCGCTTCATCCAGTATCTTTTCATGGAAATATTCTTCTGAGCATTCTTGAATTTTGCTCTACAAAGCAGTATCATGTTGACAATTTGGACGTTATTAGTTCCTAGATAAATTAATTCTTGAACTTGTTTTATTGAATTCTTATATCATTTTCATCATCCTCATGTTTATATTATGTTGAAAGTCATCTGTGGCCTGTAATGCATAGATGGACTTGGTATGATTATGATCAGGGATTATTCGGTGTAATCATGACCGTAATGTTACAAATTATGTGGAAAAAGTCCTCATTGGCCCGTAGTGCATTGATGGACAGTTGTTGGCATGATCATGACCATTAATGAATATACAAATATTCTTGGCCCGTAGTGCATGGATAATTGTGGTCGTGATACTAAAGAATATCCTTGGTCGTAGTGCAGGGGTGATTCAATGATGTGTAATATTTATTAAGCTGAGTCTCGGCGATAACAGTGATGAAAAACCTTTTAAATCATAAAAGATAGTAGATTTTATTTTCTACTTGACTCTTTTAATGGATTGCTTATTCCGCTACAATTAAACTTGATGTCTATTATATTTTATCAGTTTAACATTGTTGGAGAATAATGATAATTTATTCTGCATTATCTTAGTCATAATATTTCTTACTGGGATAGTTGAGCTCACCATTTATTTCACTATTCTCTTCAGGAAATGAGAATATAGCTGGGACGAGTCGGGGAACGGAGTGATGGTCCAGAGGATAACATTAGTAGTCCTCACTATTCTATGAAATAGCGTGATAATAATTGTAATAAGGACTCCTTTTGAGTTTATATACTCTATAGTAGACAATATTTGTATTCAAACTCAAAGTTTATGTTTTGTCGTATTGTACACGACAATTGTATTAGTAAGTTATATTTGAATTCTGTACCATGTATCTGGCGACCCAAGATGGGTGATGTATACCTAATTTTTGGGGCATCACAGTTGGTATCAAAGCTTAGGGATATGATCCCTGGCTAAGATGTGAGACTAGAACTAGGAGGGGAGAGACGGGGAATTCCTTCGCTAGTATGACCTACCTAAGTTTATTTGGTATTTAATTGGTCGGTCAAAGTATATGGATAATATGTTATATGTTAATGAACCTTTGTTTTGTAGCAGTATCTAAAAATGACATCCGAGAATGTTAAAAATACCAATGGAGCACAAGAGACCGTTGAGTCTCCAAATATAAATAATCAGGAGAATGTGCATCAGGAAGGCGATAATCCTCATGCAAACAACAACACTGACAAAATGATGAATGATGGACTGTTCAGAGGCTTTATGCAATTCATGCAACATCAGGCGAGAGCGGCTCCTGTCCAAAATGTAGGTGGAAACACTAGAAACTCTCGGACGGTCACTGCTAAACAGTTCAAGGAGCTGGGACCACCGGAGTTTATAGGAGAGCCAAAACCACTTAAGGCGGAAGCATGAATAAAGCAGATCACCAAGATATTTGATGTCTTGGGATGCTCCGAGGAGCAAATGGTTCCCTTTGCCACCTTCATATTGCGTGAAGAGGCAGATTACTGGTGGGAATCTATAAAACGTACCCAGCCTGACGCACTCAAGATGTCTTGGGAGAAGTTCCAAGAGCTGTTCAACGACAAGTACTTTCCCGAGAGTATTCGTCACATGAAAGAAGTGGATTTTATCAAATTGGAACAAAAAAATATGACCGTGTCGCAATATGAGGCTAAATTTGCGAAGTTATCCCGGTTTGCATCCCATTTGGTCGATAATGAGGAGCGAATGACGCGAATGTTTTTAAGAGGTTTGAAAACGGAGATACGTCAATATCTTCTTTCTCATAAACTGTGTTTGTACTTTGATGTTGTAAATAGGGCTCAGTTATTGGAGCGCGGTAATCAGTCAACGCAACTAAGAGAAAGCAGCCGACAACATGAAAATACTAGTGGTATAAGTCATCGAAACGGCGACAACAAACATGGAGGGAATCAACATGCCAGAAATGGTAACCACTTCAGTGGTAATCATGGCCAAGACAGTAAAAATGGACATTTCAAGAAGAGGAGATTCAACAATGATGGAAAGACGTCATCACCAGCACCCATTGTTAAGGAAGGAGAACAACCACCTATCATATGCTTCAAATGCGGAGGAGAGGGACACATCAGTCCAAACTGCGCGATGCCGTCCAAAGTATGTTATAATTATGGAAGAGAAGGTCACCTAGCTCGATTTTGTCGTTCACCAAAGACAAGTTCAGCTAGGATGGAGGCACCAAAGGTCGTCCCAGCGAGGAACCCGAATGAGGTCATCATGGGTTAGCTTATCATAAACTTAAGCGAAGTCTATACCTTATTTGATACCGGTTCTACCCATTCTTTTATTTTTCCTACTTGCGCTCAACGATTAAATTTGACTCCAGAGAAATTAGACTTTGACTTATCTGTGGAAACTCCGTTGGGAGAAATCTTAATTACATCCACGGTTTATAAGTCTTGTTTGGTTCAAGTTGGTACCCACACATTACCTATCAATCTTATTTCATTAAAAATACTTGCATTTGATGTAATTCTAGGGATTGATTGGTTAACTACTCATCATGCAAAAATTAATTGTTTTCATAGGGTTGTTAGCTTTCATATTCCTAATCGTCCTATTATGCGAATTCAAGAAACCAAACCACTAAAATCAATCACTGTCATCTCAAGCCATAAAGCTATTCGTTTATTGAAAAACGGATGTCAAGCTTTCTTAGCTCATGTCACAGATCGAAACAAAAATACGTCAGTTTTGAATAACATTTCTATTGTTAATGAATTTTCTGACGTATTCCTTGAAGAACTTCCTAGCCTACCCCCAGAGCATGAAATTAAATTTTGTATCGACCATGAACCCGGTACAAAACCCATTTCTAAAGCCCCATATCGAATAGTTCCTATTGAACATCAGGAGTTAAAGACTCAACTCCAGGAATTGTTAGACATTGGCTTTATTCGTCCTAGTACTTCTCCTTGGGGTGCTCCTGTTCTATTCGTGAAGAAGAAAGATGGGAGTATGCGACTTTGTATTAATTATCGGGAGTTGAATCATGTCACCATCAAAAATAGGTACCCATTTCCATCTATTGATGACCTGTTTGCCAGTTGCAAGAAGCCAAATTCTTTTCAAAGATTGATCTTCGTTTCGGATATCACCAATTGAAGATTAGAACCGATGACATTCCAAAGACGACTTTCAAAACTCGGTACGGGCATTATGAATTCCTTGTCATATCATTTGGATTGACTAATTATCATGCTGCCTTCATGGATATAATGAACCGAGTATTCAAGGAATATTTGGATCACTTTGTGGTCGTCTTTCTTGATGACATCCTTATTTATTCCAAAAGCCGTGAAGATCATGAACAACACTTGATATTGATACTCTAAATGCTTCGTGAATATAAGCTTTATGCCAAGTTGAAGAAATGCGAGTTCTGGCTTGAGGAAATAGCATTCCTTGAGCACGTGGTATCAAGTCATGGAATATCTGTTGACCCAGCAAAGATTGAAGCTATTCAAAGCTGGGAGCAACCTAAATCAGTGACTGAAGTACGTAGCTTTCTAGGCTTAACTGGTTATTATCGGAGATTCGTAGAAGGGGTTTCTCGAATCGCTACTCCACTAACCCAACTAACTCGAAAAGATACAAAGTTCGATTGGAGCGAGGAATGTGAGAAGAGTTTTCAAGAACTCAAGAGGAGACTCATTTCAGCACTTGTTTTGACTATACCATCTGGTTCGGAGGGATTTGTCATCTACTGTGATGCTTCGGGCAAAGGGTTAGGATGTGTTCTCATGTAACATAGGAAAGTCATAGCCTATGCCTCACGACAACTCAAAGAATATGAGAGGAATTATCCTACTCATGACCTAGAGTTAGCATTTTTGGTCTTCGCACTTAAAATTTGGAGGCATTACTTGTATAGGGAGAAGGTGGAGATCTTTACGGATCATAAAAGCCTCAAATATTTCTTCACTCAAAAGGAAATCAACATGCGATAATGACGTTGGCTTGAACTATTGAAAGATTATGATCATACCATCCAATACCATCCTGGAAAAGCGAACGTGGTAGCTGATGCATTGAGTAGAAGATCATATGCAAGTACGAGTACGATATTGTCAACACAAAGGCCCATTTTGTGTGACTTGCAAAGGATGGAGATATAGTCAAAGACTCCAGGGACCTATGTAATGATGGCGAATATACGAGTAGAACTGACTTTAATTGATAAAGTTAAAGCTGCTCAAGCTACTGACCTGGAGCTGATGCGTATGAGAAAGAAAGTGCAAGAAGGTGCTATGCCGGAAGCAAGAATCGATGAAGAAAGAATACTTCGAGTCAACTCCATACTTTGTGTTCCTAACGACCCTGATTTAAAGTATAAAATCATGATGGAGGCGCACAACACACCGTTTGCAAACCATCCTGGGAGTACCAAAATGTATCATGATCTTCGACATACATTTTGGTGGGGCAATATGAAGAGAGAGATAGCGCTGTTTATCTCAAGGTGTCTAACGTGTCAACGAGTCAAGGCGGAGCATCAAGTACCAAAAGGTCCATTGCAACCACTTGAAATTCAAGAATGGAAGTGGGAGCACATTACCATGGATTTCGTTACCGGTCTTCCTAAGGTTTCTCAAGGTATAGATGCGATTTTAGTAATTGTTAATAGAATGACCAAGTCTGCTCATTTCTTACTGATATGAGAAACTTATACACTTGAACGTCTTGTTCGTATGTACATAAATGAGATTGTAAGACTGCATGGTATGCCAGTATCCATAGTTTCTGATCGAGACCCAAGATTCACTTCACGATTTTGGGTTAGTTTGCAGAAAGCTATGGGCACAGATTTACGATTTAGCTCGGCATATCATTCTCAGACGGACGGACGGACAGTCAAAAAGGACTATTCAAACTCTTGAAGATCTATTAAGACTCTGTGTCCTTGATTTTAAGGGAAGTTGGGACAAGTTCTTACCATTGGTGGAGTTTTCCTACAACAACAGTTATCAAGCAAGTATTAGCATAGCTCCATTCGAAGCGTTGTATGGAAGAAAATGTCGTTCTACAGTATGCTGGGATGAGGTGGGTGAAGCAACGTTATTGGGACCGGAGTTGGTACGTATGACTATGAAAAAGATTCAAACGATCCGACAATGTATAAAAACCTCACAAGATCGATAAAAGAGTTATGTTGATCTTCATCTAAAGGACGTGGAATTCGATATAGGAGATCATGTGTTGTTACGTGTTTCTCCATGGAAAGGAGTTACGAGATTTGGAAAGAGAGGAAAGCTCAATTCTCGATTCATTGGCCCATTTTTAATCCTTAATCGAGTAGGAACTGCCTATAGACTCGCTTTACTGCCAAGTATGTCTCGTGTTCATACCGTTTTTCACATATCCATGTTACGTAAATATATGGAAGACCCGAACCACATTATTGAGTTAGAATCGGATGAAATAGCGGAAGATTTGACGTATGAAGAGGTTCCTGTTCAAATCTTGGATAAGAATGAACATATTCTACGCACCAAGGTTATACCTCAAGTCAAAGTTTTATGGAGAAACCACGATGTTGAGGAAATGACTTGGGAGTTAGAATCTGAAATGAAATCAAGGTATCCTTACCTCTTCGACATACCAGGTACGTACCCTAATTTCGAGGGCGAAATTTCATAAGAAGGGGAGATTGTAAAACACCAACTTTTTGAATAAAGATGAATTTTCTATAAATATTATTTTTGAATATTATGGAGTGAAATTGATATAATGTTATAGTTGTGGGTAATATTTATAAATTTTTCATAGTATGCAAGTTGTTATATTATATTTGATTGGTCGGGAAATATTCGTTTTAGCAGGGAATATTTGTACAACGACGCAATCATTGGTGGACCCCACAACAGAATTATTATCGGATTGAGAAAATGACAAAAAGATTTTTTTGAAAATAATGGCATAAGTTTTACCGTTGATACTGTTGAACTACTGGGCAGTAAAATACAGTAATACGCGTGGTTATATAGTAGAACACGGTATTGGTTATTGATGCTTATGTGAGAAGTCATTCAGTTTTGTTCAATTATTGTTATAGTAATTGTTGCATAGTATCTCAAGTTATTTGATTCAATTATTGTCGATATTTATTATATTGATAAAATCAATAATTGAGACGACAAAATTATTAATATTATTATTTGCAATATTAACGATATCTAAAAGTTCTGTCAAGGAGAGGTTTGGTCACCTAATTGTGTGCCAATTGGGAGAAATCCTTATTGGAAATCCCTCTCTTTCCTGGGAACGACCTGGTCGATTAATATTGTGAATTATAATAAAGATGATAAATGTTGTTAACATTATTAAGCTAATTTTTATGAAGTTCGCTTATTTTATGGATTTCTATTTACCCATTTTTCAAAATAATCGATAGAAAATTATTTAAAGGTGGGGCCCATATGTGGGGGCCACATGTGGGGCCCATATGTGTTGGAAAAATGATTTTGGAAATGGAAGAGTATACGTATGGATGTATATGTATGTATTGAGTATATGGTGGGAGAAAGTGATATGTTAAAGTGATAGGTGTGTGATGTGTGTGAGTGGAAAATAGTGGAAAAGTGGTAGTGTGATAGTGATGTGTAAGAGTGTAGTGAAATTGATTTTTGGGAGGGTGGGGGATTGATGTTGGATATTGGGGGAATAAAAAAATCTACTGGTATATATAATATCGATATATATAAATTGAAAACATGTGTTTATATATGTGTATTATATTTTAATTTTTGTTGAAATCTTATTGGTTAGTTGTTTGACTTAGTTGTTAGTTAATTGAAGAAATAATTTTGCAAAATTATTTCGTACTTGAACAGTGCCCTTCCATTCTCCTATAAATAGAAGTTCATTCCTTCATTATTTCTTACGAATTCACTGAAACTCTAGAGAGAGAAAATTATAGAGAGAAAGAAGAAAAGTTTTCTTCTACTTAACTACTCTTATATTCAGTTCTTTTACGGTAAGGGATATTATTTCTTTTGTATGCATGAAGAGAATTTTTGTTATTCCATTCTTTATTATTCTGTTGGAATAACCAGTATACGCGGACTACCCTATACTTGGTGACATTCTTCTATTATTCCGTCTTTATTATTATTCTGTTTGAATATCTTGTCTGTGCATTTTACGCCGGACCTGATTCCGTCTTTATTATTCTGTTGAAATATCCTATCTGTGCGTTTTACGCTGGACCTGGTTCCGTCTTTATTATTATTCTGTTGGAATATTCTGTCTGTGCGTTTTACACCGGACCTGATTCCGTCCTTATTAGTATTCTGTTGGAATAACCTGTCTATGCGAAGTACCGCATGCATGGTGATTTTTGTTGTTATTCCATTCTTTATTATTCTGTTGGAACATCCTGTCGGTGTGAATTTTGCCTGACCTGATTCTGTTATTTAGTATTCTATTGGAATAACTTGTCTATGCAAAGTATCGCATGCGTGGTGATTTTTTTTGTTATTCCATTCTTTATTATACTCAGTTGGTTAAAGTTTTGACTTCTATACCCCATGAAATTAGTGGAATATCCTTGATATTTGTACTTCATCCAGTATCTTTTCATGGAAAGATTCTTTTGAGCATTCTTGAATTTTACTCTACAAAGTAGTATTATGTTGACAATTTTGACGTTATTAGTTCTTAGATAAATTAATTCTTGAACTTGTTTTATTGAAATCTTATATCATTGTCATCATCCTCATGTTTATATTATGTTAAAAGTCATCTGTGGGCTGTAGTGCATAGATGGACTTGGTATGATTATGACCAGGGATTATTCGGTGTAATCATGACCTTAATGTTACAAATGATGTGAAAAAAGTCCTCATTGGCCCGTAGTGCGTTGATGGATAGTTGTTGGAATGATCATGACCATTAATGAATACACAAATATTCTTGGCACGTAGTGCATGGATTAATTATGGTCGTGATACTAAAGAATATCCTTAACCGTAGTGCAGGGGTGATTCAATGATGTGGAATATTTATTTAGCTGAGTCTCAGCAATAAAAGTGATGAAAAACCTTTTAAATCATAAAAGATAGTAGATTTTATTTTCTACTTGACTCTTTTAATATATTTCTTATTCCGCTGCAGTTAAACTTGATGTCTATTATATTTTATCAGTTTAACATTGTTGGAGACTAATGATAATTTATTCTGCATTATCTTAGTCATAATATTTCTTACTGGGCTAGTTGAGCTCACCCTTTCTTTCACTGTTCTCTTCAGGAAATGAGAATATAGTCGGGACGAGTCGGGGAACGGAGTGATGGTCCAGAGGATAGCATTAGTAGTCCTTACTATTCTGTGAATTTGTGTGATAATAATTGTAATGAGGACTCCTTTTGAGTTTGTATAATCTCTAGTAGACAATATTTGTATTCAAACTCACAGTTTATGTTTTGTCATATTGTACACGACAGCTGTATTAGTAAGTTGTATTTGAATTCTGTACTATGTATCTGGCGACCCAAGATGGGTGGTGTATACCTAATTTTGGGAGCGTCACAACGCAGCCAAGTCCTTTATGCGATGCATTACTATAAACAACAAAATTTTATGTATCGTCCGGAAGAGACAACACAGTTGTTGTTCTCAACCTCTTCTTCAATTCTTGAAAGCTTTCCTCACACTTCTTCGTCCAAACAAATTTCACAGCTTTTCGAGTTAAATTCGTTAACGAAGTTACGATCTTGGAAAAGTCTTGAATGAACCTTCTTTAATATCCTACCAATCCGAGAAAAATTCGTACTTCCGACGGCGTCCTCGGCTGATCCCAGTTAATCACGGCTTCGACTTTGGATGGATCTACTGAAATTCCGTTTTTATCGATCACATGCCCAAGAAATTGCACCCGCTCGATCCAAAATTCGCATTTCGAAAACATGGCATACAACTTCTCCCTCCTCAACACTTCCAACGTTAATCTCAACTGCTCTTCATGTTCTTCCTTGGTTTTCGAGTATACTAAAATATCATCTATTAATACCACTATGAACTTGTCCAAAAATGGTTTGAACACACCATTCATTAATCCCATAAATGCTGCGGGAGCATTCGTTAGACCAAACGTCATAACCAAAAATTTGTAGTGACCATATCATGTTCTGAACGCTGTCTTCGATACATCCTCTGGCCTCACCTTCAATTGATAGTAACCACTTCTCAAATCAATCTTGGAAATGTATTTCGCTCCCATCAATTGATCAAATAGATCATCGATCCTTGGTAATGTATATCTATTCTTAATCGTGACCTTATTCAGTTCTCTATAATCAATGTAGAGCCTGCATCGTTCCATCCTTCTTCTTCACAAACAACACCGGTGCTCCCCACGGCGATACGCTCGGTTGAATGTACTTCTTGTCCAGTAATTCTTGTAGTTGTACCATTAATTCTTTCATCTCTACTGGTGTCATTCAGTATGGTGCCTTCGATATTGGAGAGATTCCTGGCGCTAAATAGATCACGAAATTAACTTCTATATCTGGTGGAAGGCCTGGAAAATCATTTGGAAAGACATCGATGAAGTCTCTCACTACCGCTATCACCTCTACTTTTGGGTTCTCTTTACGACTGTCGACTATGTAAGCTAAATATCCTACACAACCTTGTCTTAAGAACTTCCTGGCCTGCAACATCGTTAGATAACTCGCTTGTCTAGGCGACTTGCTACCATAAAACACAACCTTTGACAGAGTTATAAGGTTATTACGCTTCTTTTGGTAATCAATTACAGCCCCATAATTGAATAACCAGTTCATTCCCAAGATAACGTCAAATTCCCCAAGTCGAATAGGGATAGGATCTACATTCATGATATTACCCTTAATATCCACTCTACAGTTCTTATGTACGTACTTAACAGGGATTATTTATATATTCACAATTTCTATGTTCATGGGGTGATCCAACTCATCCTTAGGCAAATTTAAATTCTTAAAAAAGTCATCGAATATAAAGGAACAAGTAGCACCCGAATCAAATAGTACATAATCATTAATTTTATTGATCGGAATGATACCTGACACCACATTACGAGACTGAACTGCATCTTGCATCATCATATTGAAAGTACTTGCGGTCGATCGGTTGGTTGCGGTTGGTCCAGTGATAGTCAAGGCATTTCCACTGTTATTTCCCTTGTTTCCTCCTGATCCTGCCCCTCTAGATCCCTTTTTAGGACAGTCTCTTTCCAAATAATCCTTTGAACCATAAGTGAAGCAGGCACCCTTCTTTGGGTTAGGACAGTTAAGTGCTATGTGGCCCTCCTGCCCACAATTGTAGCACACCCGCTTTCCTTTCATACAAATCCCCAGATGAGCTTTCCCGCAGGTCAGGCATTCTTCAATCCTCTTTTTCTGACCTCCTTGCTGACTCCCCAGTGATGAGTTGTCATTCCACATCTTCTTCTGATTAAAATTACCACCTCTTGTGCAACTTCCACTAGTCTTATTATTTCCTTAACTTTCAGTCTTCTTCTTCTTTTGATCCTTATTGTACTTGGTCACCGCATCGCTACCACCTTTAGCGAGGATGGCCTTTTCCAGTACTCTAGCAAAAGTGTTTACCTGAAACATTGATACTTTGCTATACACCCAAGGCTTCAACCCTTATTCAAATCTTCTTGCTTTTCTCTCATCCGTGTGTACTTGATACGGGGAAAACCTTGCCAACTCGTTGAATCTAGCTGCATAATCAGGTACGGACATATTCTCCTGTTTCAACTCCAGAAACTGAACCGCCATTTGGTTCTGCGAGCTGGTCGGGAAATACATCTCGAAAAACATCTCTTTGAATCCCTCCCGAGCATTTACACCTTCACCTCCTCGCACTTTGTTTGCTTTCCACCAATAGCTAGCTTCAGACTTCAGCATAAACGTTGAAAAAGCGGTCTTCTGGTCTTCTCTAACCCTAGCGACGTCGAAAACCTTCTCCATTTCCATAACCCACGTTTGAGCCGTGATCGGTTTCATAGAACCTTTAAACTCTGGCAGTCCCACTGCCTTAAAATCCTTAAACGTAGTATTTAGTGGTGCTTGAGGTTGATTATTCATTGCTCCAGCTAATAAGTTAACCAATTACTGAACATGATTAGCATTGGCATTATTGTTGTTATTTGTAGATCCTTCTTGAGCTGGTCGACGTTGTTGTTTTCTTCTTGGAGGCATATTTCTGTTAAAATATATGCTTATTAAATCTCTATTAAATTCTCGAAATAGTTAAGACTTAACTCAACAATTTAATATAATTATTTAACACATTATCTCAAACAACTTGATATATATTCATTCAAATAAAAAGTTTTAATATCAAACGATAGCATTACTGCTATTTACATCCATTATCCTCAGATAAAGAATCCACAGGATTTAAAATATTAAAAATATCCCTTTGTTCAAAACCACATCAGAATTTACATCTAAATACTAGATAAGTTTATCACATAATTAAACAAATTATATCATTGTCTGTCAAGGCGCTGAATAGCCTTGCTACGCTCCTCTTCCATGATGCGAGACATCGTCCTGCGGTCCAGCATGTACGATGGTAGCCCTTCGAACTGGATTGGGTACCTCAAAACTCGAGCATGGGCCTCATCTATTGCCTTATTAAGTGTAGAGTACGTCTCCCCAAGCTTAGCCTTCTTTGCACGACCATCCTCTTTCGCAAGGTCAGCACGACGTGACTCTCTTACCCAGCCCTCCTCTGCTATGATCAACCTTTTAGATCTTTCCTTCAGTTTCTTCTTCAACTTCTCTAATTCCTCAGTCTTATCCTCATTTGGACCCTTCTCGTGGACCAAATCCTATTCTACATTTCCTAGTCGTGAGTGAAGAGTCTCAATTTCCCTCTCCTTCTGCTCGAGAGTAATCTGCTGAATGATGGTCCGCTCAGTCAGATCCTGGACATTGTCCCGTAACTCTACGTTACTTTCGTAAACACGTCGTACATCTCAGCATCAATAGAGTGTGGTGGAAACCCCTCTTATTCTTCTTCATCTTCCTCCTCCGGATCCTCCTCAGGATCAGTCTCAGGTTCATGCTCCTGACCAACAACAGTGATCAATAGAGATGACCCTCTCTGTACCAACTTTTCCCTAAGGACATAAATGTCTCAGGGCTCCTCCTCTGTAGGTACTGTAGGTACTCGGGGTTCCTCTGTGACAACCCGATATTTTCTATAAAAATAAATCATAAAGTCCTCAATACATTTATTATCACACTATTTCACAGAATAGTGAGGACTAATAATGCAAACATCTGGATCGTCACTTCGTTCCCCGACTAGTCCTAGCTATATTCTCATTTTCCTGAAGAGAACAATGTGAGAAAAGGGTGAGCTCAACTAGCCAGTACTAAATATTATGACTAAGATAATGCAGAATAAATTATCATTAGCCTTCAACAATGTTAAACTGATAAAATATAACACACATGCAGCGGAACAAGCAATCCATTAGAAGAGTCAAGTAGAGCATGATATCTACTATCTTCTATGATTTAAAAGGTTTTTCATCACTTTTATCGTTGAGACTCAACTTAATAAATAAACCACATTATCCCTGCACTACGGCCAATGATATTCATTAGTATCACGACCACAAATTATCCATGCACTACGGGCCAAGGATATTCGTGTATTCATCAATGGTCATGATCATGCCAACAACTGTCCATCAATGCACTACGGCCAATGAGGACTTTTACCACATCATTTGTAACATTACGGTCATGATTATACCGAATAATCCCTGGTCATAATTATACCAAGTCCATCTATGCACTACAGGCCACAGATGACTTTCAATATATTATAAACATGAGGATGATGACAATGATATAAGAATTCAATTAAATAAAAGCAAATCCAAATTGTCAACATGATACTGCTTATGGAGTAAAATTCAAGAATAATATTGTATCAAAAATGATTTGGACCGAAAGAGATCAATTTTTGTTATGAATAGTATCCCAGGTGAATAGTAACTGAGTGAATAATACCCCATGAATAGTAACTTCGGGATTAGTAACCCCGTGAATAGTACCCCGACATAAAAAAGTTCCTAAATAGGAGATTCGACGACCATCTAAGCTGTGGTTGTGCCTCAAAGAGCAATACCAATTCATAAGAGACGGAATTAACTAGGCTCCTCCTAAATAGGAGTACTGGAGACCAACTATGGTACGGTCAATCTCAGAGAGGAAAGCCATACTCATCTCCACATTTCTATACAGAAACCAGTCCTAAGACACCAAAGATGGTAGGGATACACACAGATCAACGGTACATTCTGAAATATCCAAAGACAACTCAATGTCCATCCATCAAAGAGGAATTTAGAACACATCAAGATCACAAGCCCTGAACAAGTAAGCAAAATATCAAGCTAGTATCCAGGAATATCTAAAAGGGAAGCGATCACAATTATATTTCCCTGCTATATATATAATGTTGTTTGATATACACAATGTAAATTGTACATGACAAAATGGCTAAGGTAGTCTGTGCAGAAAAATACAAGCTCATCTATAAATCAATGTATATGCGAGATATCAAGCCCAACCTGGCATCCTTATCAGCAGAAAGAGGTAAAGTTGTGGTCTCCTGTACAAGGGTATCCACGCGAGCTAACAGATCTACAGCCATCTTCATGGTGACTCTATGCTCATCAATATACGTGCTCATCTCTGCAATCATGCCAATGGTAAAGGACCTCACTGTAGTACTATCTGTGATGGCTACATCCGGGCAGATATGGCGCTATCCCTCTCGACTGTCATGGCATCTCTGGCTGATCTGGTCTCATCCCGCTCAACAACAGTGGCATCTCTACGAGCTAATGCCTCGTCTCTCTTTGACAAAGTTGCATCTCTCCCATCAAGGGCTGTCAACATTAAGGCTCTAGGCTGATCTCTCTCAAAGGTCATCAGATGAAGACTTTGCTCGAAGTACTGTGTTGAACGCTGGATCACAACAGTGCTAGTACTGGGAGAATCTAAAGGGGATGTTGGCAACCCAGTAAATGGCTCCTCCTCAATGTGGGAATCAATGTCCTCTATGGGCTCTCCATCGTCTGAATCACTACTCGTCACTGTGGATACTGTCACGACTGATGAAGTCTCTGTCTCCATCCACGCAGAATACTCTGGCGAATAGCCCGGATGGCTAACAGAAAAAATAGTTATCTCACGCTGATCCCAACATGCATACACCCGAGATTGGTCTTCTGCTGATAGATGGTGAGAAGATAAACACTTACCTAGTGCCCCCTCAAAAGGATGGAAGTCCTGGAACTGGTCAAACTGTGACATCACGGCTAGTGGGTGGTAGGTAGTCATGCCCCTCAAACCAGCCAGAGGGAGATAGTCCATGCCTGGAGCATGAGTAATAAAGCTATAGGGTGAGTTAAGCCCTGTACACGGCAGAATGTCAAATAGATCACTGATCTCTGCCAAAAATACCGACCAAGACATAGCATCTATACACTTCGATGGTTGAAAGGAGTAAGACATAGCTATATCATGGGTAAAGCAGTACCCATGTCGGCGAAAGGTCCCAATCGGTCTCAAGTGTGACATAAACCACACGTACAACATGACTGAACTGCCTATGAATACCCCTACATGGTAGGTGCTGCAAAACGTGGTCGACCTCAACATCTCCGCCACAATCATCGAAATAATGGTACGACCCTCCCTGGGAGCTCTTACCACCATGATAACACCGATGTCCAGCTCATCCATATATCGTGGCATGTACACATACGCCACTATGTACATCACGAATACATCCACTCTAGCCAAATGCCACTGATCCTCTAGTGTGGTGAAATCCCCGGAATAATGTGTGTAGTTGTCCAATGAGCCAAACCTATCTATTAGAAAACGCTGGGATAATACATGATCGGATGTAATCTCATCCTCTACTACTCTACGCCGTAACCCGGTGAGGGTCATGAACTGTCGACGCATATCTTCGACAGCCATATGGGCGCAAGGTTTATCAAAGGGCAAAGTCTTCAATCACTCGTACTCCTCCAATATAGGAGTCAACCCCTACATGGGTCCCATCCCTCCGTCTCAGTCCATTTCGAGTTGCAACGGAGTTCTCACGAGTTGAAAAGGCCAAATCAGGAATAAAAATTCTACACGATTGATCAAAATAGCTTGCAATCCTGGTTTTCTCAGACCGAATTGTGGGTCTGCAAATCAATCATTGGTGATCGCATGAGCATAGGGTACACTATACCGATGATTTCAGTTGTTACAAGTTACACTCAGCAATACCTTACGCAGGTCCAATGCCTCGAATTCAGGGTTGTCACCATAATCCTTTAAGAATCCCCAGCGGGGGCATCAAGCATTCTCATACAGAATCCCCGGTGGGGGCATCAAGCATTCTCAATCAAATCCCTGGCGGGAGCATCACGTGTTTTCATCTGTCCAAATACAGAAATCTCCGATAGGGGGTATCACGCATTTTCATGTGTCGAAGTACATATCCCCAACGGGGGTATCACGCATTTTTCGTTGATGCACACGTCAGCGAGGATCAAGTTGGTCCCCGGCGGGGGTTATAATGCGTATTTATCCGTTGATTCACACGTTAGCGAAGGTCAAGTAGCCTTGACAGTCTGCCCAATAGGGGTGTTTATCCGTTGATTCACACGTCAGTGAAGGTCAAGCAGCCTTGATAGTCTGCCCAATAGGGGTGTTCATCCGGTGACGTACATGTCAGCGAAGGTCAGGTAGCCCTGACAACACACATTATTGGCAGTAAATCCAACAGAACATTGATATGTCCTGGCGATACAAACTAGGAAGGATCAACATCATCGGGGAGGATCGATGATGGAATATGTTATACACATCCTCAAACAGACAAAGCTTTATCCCCATAAATCTCTTGTACATGAGAGGCACATCTTCAGAATAAAGATTGTATCAAGGATTAAGGACTTAAGTGATAGCCCCAACGTCAACATCCTAAAAGATTTGGATCACACATCCAAGCTTATCATTGTTGTCGATCCCAGACAGAAGCCACAGGGAGCCGGCAATCATCCCATCATGTTGGAGAGCAATCCAACAATCCACATGCATCATACATTTTCATCATGTTGCTGCACATGGCATCATGTTTATCTTGTTGTATTTTCAAGTGTCTAGGATTCTTTATCCTATCCATGCAACTGCATTGCATGAATATGATAAAGAGGGGTATCTGTAGACACTCGAAATTTTCTGCACACCTGTCACTGACATTTCAGGAAGGCAAATTCGTCTTTCAGAGATAACCCTAGAAGACAGCTCATATCCAGTCGAAATACTACCGAACATTCAGTCTCAACCCCGGAACACACACCGAGAGTATCAGTTCTAACCTCAGAGATAACCCCAAGGCATGCAGTTCAAATACCAGAAATTCCAACAAAGAAGGCCAATTCATCTAGGAGATAACCCTGAGATATTCAGTCTCAGTCCCAGAAATAACACTAGGAATAGTGGTTCCAACCTTGGAGATAACCCTAAAAATGCTTATTTCAAATGCATGCAATTAGCTTCAACCTTTGCACTCACACCGAGACACTCAGTAAAAGACCAGGAGATAACACCGGGAAGACAAGCACACCTCAGAGATGACACTGGGGACCTTTAACACTTGCAGCAGTCCAATCTCAGAGATAACCTTGAGCAACGTCTGCTTTATCAGCCCAAACCGAAGATAACCCCGGTGAGGGACAAAGTAGTCATCTTTCCACCTTGACGCCACATCGTACCATCTCAACATTTCATACATACATTTCCACACAGCAATGTCCCACAAGAACTAAGGAGGTGCAATCCCGAGTGACTATTGCGCAGGGCAACGGATAGAATTTGTAGCTTGAAGACCGGAGGGCATGGTCCCATCTTCCTGACTTTGTACAACCTCTAATCCCATGCCATTGCATAACTCTCGACAACGGCGATCCAAAATAGGTCTTACTTACCTCAGTAGAATGCCCGGATTACAATTCTGAAAGTTCAAGTGGACATCATAGTGCATGTGTGCACGTACTTTGAGACAGTAGGACTTACAGAGCCCGGGGCACCCCGGGCAACCGCAGGTACACCTGCGGCTCCCCCCTCTATAAATAGAGGGCTTGGGGTTGCCATTTTGTAAGAGAAAAAGGCGAGGAAGCCCTGTCAAATTTGATCTGTACACACCCTAAACTGAGTGCTTTCTCATTTTAAACACTTGTGAGCTCACATATAGCTACTATTTGTACCTGCGGGAGCCGAGTGTTCATCCGCTTATAGTTATAGAAATCTTCCTTGGCAGCCCACTGTAAGCCTTCTTACACACTTTAAAGCCTTTCTCTTCATCTTTGTACACAACATTCTTCACGTTGAGAGTCGTGTTGCGTGTGTATGCCCGGACTTCGGTCCGTGGTTTCATTTCAGTTTGTATATATATATATATATATATATATATATATATATATATATATATATATGGACTAACATTATCGAGTTATGCCTCAATTAAGCCTAGACTAATGTCTGGAGCATTACTTGCTTTAATACATATATATATATATATATATATATATATATATATATATATATATATATATATATATATTAAAGATGTAAAATCTAGGCTCATCAAACAAAGTCTGACACCAGTTGATATATATAAGTATATATATATATATCAACTGTTGTTGGACTTTGTTCGATGAGCCTGGATTTTACATCCGATGCGTTTATCGCTTTTATATATATACATATATATATATATTTACGTTTTCGTCCCTCCTGGAGCTTACTTCATGGTGGTTGATTACTTTTATAGCTTTATCTACATTTATGATCCCCCATGGAGGTGCTTCGTGGTGGCTGATCATGTCTATATATATATTTACAGTTTTTATAAATATATAACTGCTTACTACTTTCATATCAATTACGACATCATGTGAGCCTAAGAATCATGTGATCACGAATTTAGTCTACTGGATCTAGATTCGGTTCCCGTGATGGACATTTTCAGTTGTAAGCAGCTTGTAAATTTATTCACAGTGTCTGGATTTCCTTAGATGGTTTTCATGCCCATGAAGAGTTCGGCACTGCTTTGTACATTATTTCTCGAAGATACTTTGCATCTCAAAAATTAAAAGCAATTAAGCCGAACATTTAAATAAAAAAAATGGAAGTGTAAAAGGTCTCAATTACTATTGAGCATAAGGGTTTAAAAAACTTTTTTCTTACAAAACATCACTGCCATATCTTGTTTAAAACTGAATTTTTACACAAATTCAAACCTTGTGTATATAGGTGCAAATGAGGCCTCGCACTACTTCCATATAAATAGCACATTGACCCACACACACACAAATTTATATAACAGTTTCTTAAAAAGTGGTGATCACCGTGGTAACACGAATGTCGGGGGGTGCCTAACACCTTCCCTCCGCATAATCAAGCCCCCAGACCCTAATGAATCTCGGTTTCACAGACCCGTTTAGCAGTGTCACAACACTAGGTCAATGTGCAAACCTTTTCACGGTTGTGTTGGTACAACCTTATAAAAAATCAACGGGCGACTCTTACAGTCCAATCGTCGACATATAAATGTCGAACCTTTTAACAACTTGTTTTTTCAAACAAATCTCACCTAACATGAGAACACCAAAGAACAAGAACAAAAAGGGACAAATAAAAATCCCAACGTTGACACATGAGTATAAAATGTGGGTTCAAAATTTCCTTGCATGCTTAGTTGGTTTAACATGAGATTTCCGAGAAAGATGTTGAAGTTGAAAACCAACTTTGTTGGGAAATACCCTATTTGTATTCTGAACTTTTGGACCATCATAATAAAACATTGTATGCATCTAGACATGATTGATATGTTCATCCATCTAGCTAAGTATGTTGTGAACTAGTCAAGCATAGTTTCAAATGATTTCTAAAGAAGTAAAACTATGTTAATTTTGAATACATGGGTAGAATAACTTGAGTATGTATATTTAACCTCATTATGTGGTATGATGGATAAATATGAGAAGTCGGTTGAAAATTGGTTCCATTTAGCCTTGTTGAAATAGAAATTTTTCTAAAAACAAAACCATAACATTAAAAAAATCTTGGAATGGCCATAGAAGAGACCAAACATATTCATAAACATCACATCATGTATGATTCTAAAAGTGTCATAATAAATGTTTATGGGTGTGCAAGTCTGGCCAAGCTTCTGTTTATCAACTCTGGTTTGAACTAGGAGCAGCGCGGCCGCACCACCCTACAATGAAGTCTGCATTTTGTTTGTGATCTTAGGTTTGATGCATGCTTAAATTATTATCTTAACCTATAATAAATTACTAGTACCTTATCCAATGTGTCAAGAAGCATGTTAAACAAAAGAATTAAATATGTAATAAGTCATTATAAATTTTCAAACGTTAAGTCCAAAAGATGTTTACGAGCTATGTTATTTGATTTTATAGTTCTTATAAATTAATTTTATGTTACGTGATGTACTTAATAACTTACGTATATAATTATACGGTTAAGTTAGAATCGTATGTGTATGATAAACTTACATATCGAGTTTGTGTATTGGATGTACATAACTAATGAATATCCTATATACTTAATTATGTTATAATAGGATTTAAAAACTATTGATAAGCTTTACTTTGGTAAACTACGCTTAAGGCAAGTTTCCTAACTTATACGACTTTGAATGTTGTGCAAGTATCATAACTCTATTTTATATTTAGCAAGTATCCTAACCTATGCATTTACTTTATGCAAGGAATCTATGATGATGCAAGTATCTAACTTACACAACTTTTGTTATTGTGCAAGTATTTAAACCTTATGATTCTTATCTTATGACATAATACTTCATAGTTAGAATAGAGTTGTTTATATTCTTGAACTTTGATTAATTTTGAGTGTTAAACTTATAATTGTTCGAATATACATTTAAAGAGCATTCTATGCCAATTGATTCGGCTAGACCTAAATCATAATTTGAAAGCAATCCAAACCATTTGATTGGTTCGGAAATCTTGTATTGACTGAGATGAACAACCTTCTTTGAAGGAGAAACTATATTGTCGGGAGACCAACGTGCGCACTTGAGTACGATTAAACGATATGCATAACGTAGGGTACGTTAGGCTGATCACCTATTGTACTCATTTTGATTGGATTATCAGTATATTACTGTTAATTCTAGTAGAAGTTCATAGTCCTTAGTGACTACTCAGTATTCATTATTTTGAAATCTCAAGTTGAAATAGCGTTGAATCTTATTGATATCTTTCTTTCCTTAGCGACCGTTGTTGAGAACCATTGATACTTCTTGTTATCCTTGAACTGTCATATATTGATGTACTCTTGAGAAATTTAAAACAACATTGAACATCCTTATTGCAATATTACTTGTTTAGCAAATTTGTAGCTCATTCTTGTTTTCCCTAAAAATATTTCAGTTAAGGCAGAGCAAGGCGGTCCCTCAGGCACTGATAAGGGCAAGGGCAAAGCTACGGAGTAGTTTCATATGTTTTTAGAAATATTATGATTATGTAAAGACCTAAATCATGTTTTGTATTAGTTATGTTTAAACTATGTTTAACTATGTTTAAGGTTTGTAAGAGATGTTTAAGTTACAAAACATTGGGACATGAATGATTATATTAAATAAATGTAATATATTTTGTTATTTCCAGTTGCATGAGATATTATTTAGTCATTAGATTGTAGTACGTGATACACCGAATTCGAGACGTGAGTGGTCTGAATTTGGGGGCGTCACTAAGGTAGTATGGAAGAACCACAATGTCGAAAAAGTAACGTGGAGGAAAATTTTCCCCATTTATTTACTTAATTGTGTCGAGATTCTAGGGACAGAATTCTTATAAGGGGGGAAGAATGTAACGCCCGAAAAAAATCGGATTATTATGTGAATTAAATTTTATTTGATTAAATGAATTTAATTGTTTATTAAAGTGAGTAAGATGTTTAAAGGTCATTTTATGACCTAGAATGTGCGAATATGGTTAGGATTCTGGTTGTGTGCTAGAATTAGTTGATTTGAATTTTCAAGATGAAAATAAAAATTTTCCGAGAAATTTTTGAAAAATCACTATTCATCAATTTCTGCTCGGGAATTATTTTTGAATTTCCGAGAAACGCCTAATGATAGGAATAAGACGAGATGGAATATCCAATAATATTTCAGTTATGGCAAACGAAGTTTTCGCCCGCGGACTTAAAACCTTAAGGGTTAGGGAAGTGAAATCTTAGAAAAGAAATGATTAAGTGTAATAAGAATTGTTATTATACATGAAGAATATGAGTATAATACTAGGTATTGTACGAGTATAATACGAAGACTAGTACTACGTATAATATGAATATCATACGAAGTATATACAAAGAGAATACGAGAATAGTACGATAAAAATACAAATACGTCTTAATGGACTTTAGTTATTGGGCCTAGACTTTGTCAAGACCAATTGGACAATGAATAAGGCCCAATGATGAATTATATCAAGGCCCAATGATAAGATAAATAAAGCCCGAGACTAGGCCCGATGTTGAATTAATTCAAAGCCCGAACCAAGAATCGAACCTGTTGGTCGAACCGATGGGTCAACGAGTGGGTAAATGGGTTAGGGCAACCTATGAGTGCCCCACAACCCCATAGATCCGGCCACTTAGTGGCCAAGTATGTTGGTTAGCTTCCTTTGGAATATTTGAAGAGGAGGTGTAAATTGTAAGGAGGTTCCATAATGACCATTTTGCCTTCACTTTGATTTTCTATAAATAAGAAGCTTAAAAGTTCATTTATTAGTTTACAAACATGGAACACTTATATTGAGAGCGAGAGAAGAGCTATAACAAGGAATCAAAGAAGAAATGAAGAAAACTAAACAAGCTTTAAACAAGAACGCGAAGAACACAAAGGTAAAAACACAAAAACTTAGACTTTCGATTAAGTTCTTATAAGAGAGTATGAATTGGTGGAGCATGTCTCTTTCGGAGTAATAAGGTTGGCTATTAGTGAACAAAAACGTTAATAAGTCATGTCTAAGTGAGAATCATACTTGACTAATTAATCATTAATCGAAGAAAACGCATCAAAACTTAGGAATTGTTGTAGATGGACAAATTGAAAATCATCGCGTATAAGTTAGGTGAAAACTGCTTGGTTAAGATATAGATGACTAACCAATGGATTGATTCTATTTGGTTTGGCGTAAAAATCTTTAGTGACGAAGTTATGGCAAAATTACGGGAAAAGACGTTAATCATCAAAATTGTAGTTAACTAAGATTTCCGGAACGATAGTCAAAAGTCATCGTTTAACTTAGAAATATAGGTTTTTGGTGGAGTATCGGAGAACAATGTATTTAAGAGTTGTGGACTCAAGAATGGTCGAATTCGGACTTTAAACGAAGAAACGAGCGAAGAACGCTCACGAACGTGTAACGAACTTATACTAAAATTTAAACAGTGAATTTATCATTAATGAGTTTAGAAACTTATTATGTCCAGATGAAATTGTGGAAGATGAGATATAAAAGTTAATGGATTTTGAATGAGTCAATTCCGAGTTATAATGATCGAGTTATGAGCTCGAGAAGTCGTATTAAAAATTACAAAAAAATTCAAAGGCTCAGGGGAGGCGCTGCAGCCCCACCCATGCCTTGTAAAGCCCCGATGCAGCGCCGGCTCGGGGGCTCACTCAATACTAACTCGTGCTGGAGCATGAGTATTAGACCTAAAGGTGGCGCTGCAGCGCCCTTAAGAGAGAAAAGTATGACGCGAGCTTTTGTTAATCCAAATTTTTGCGTGATAATTATGGGGAATGTATATACTTAATATACATGAAGAAAGACTTCCTAAATAACATATATAACTAATAATTTAGGAATTAAACGTTGATTAAAAATAATTAAACGAAGAACATAAAATGCAAGGACGTGAACTGTGAATCGTATTCGAGTTTAACGTGTGTTATGAGGATATATAGAATGTAATAGACATGCGTAGTACAAGAATGATGAAAAATGAAGATAAAACTTATGTAATTCCTATACAAAATCCGATATTGGTAATCCGGGGGAAATGTGACTGAACTAGTAAACAGATTAGGTTTACAACCATCGTAGTACTTAAACGACGATCGGTGAGTATTGGTTTATGACATGTAATGTTAATAAGCCGTCATAAATGTTAATAAGCAGTAATGTACGTTAAATATGCTTTGAAAAAATATTATTAATGAAATAAATTTGATTAAGACATAGACGAGAAAGAAGTTGGTATAAACAATATGTTTAGATTATTTGAAAGCTAATTTCAGTGTGCTATTTGAATATATCATGTAGAAACTATAAAGACTGAGAACGGTTGAACTTAAAAAGTAGAAGACGCTTGAAGGCAAGTTCTTCTAACGCTTGTCTAACCTTCGTGTTAGCCAAGTTTCTGTGATTCATGTTATATTGTACATGAGTTATTTACGAAAGAGTCGATGTCATTCTTAACTTGGCTAGACGATTCTTAAAAGTTGATTGATTTATTTACAAGTTTTTCAAAGTAGTATTGATAACGCTATCATATGCTAATTGTTTGGTACGGATTGAAAGGTAAACCTAAGTATGAATAAACAAAGGTATTTTATGTCGTTTACTCGACAAGCACACGAGGTTACAAAAACTTAATCATATATACATTTAATGGATAAGTGTTGATCAACATAGAGTACTATAGGATGATGACCTAGATAATCTCGTAAGTTATATCGGATATACGATCTTAGTGTCGGGATGTTTTTTTCAAGAATGAAAATGAAATGAGAATGTTCTTGGTTTTTTGACCTACTCAGAATTCTTAAGTATATGTATACACTTTGGAACTGTTTTACAGGAATGAAAAAGTGTTATTTTAATTGTTCATAGTACTTCATAACTGTAAGACCCCAAATTTTATGAAATAAAAGTATTCAATTTTCTTATAATTATTATTTTATTTCGTAAATGGTTAAATTGATAAAAGGTTAAAGCTAAGGGTGAAATGTGAAAATTTTATAAAGTAAGCAAGTAGTTATAAAATATTCTTTTTATCGAGGAATATCCGTACGACAGCACAATCATTGGTGGACCCCACAACGGAAGTATTGTCGTAGTTAGAAAATGATAGAATTATCTTTTTATAAAAATAACGGCAAAAGTATTACCATTAAAACTGTTGAACTACCCGTTAGTAAAAGTACAGTAATATGCGTGGTTGCATAGTAGCACACTCAATTATTACTACAGTAATTGTTGCATCATATCTCTCATATTATTGATTCAATTATTGTAATAGTATCATCTGCATAATATGTTAAATTAATAAAAAAATAACTGAGATGACAAAGTTATTCATATTATTATTTGCAATATTGACAATGTCTAGAAAGTTCTGTCAAGGAGAGGTTTGGTCACCTAATTGCGCGTCAATAAGGAGAAATCCTTATCGGATAGCCCCCTTCTTTCCTGAGACGACCTGGTTTGGTCACATTATTTACTATTAGGGGAGATGGTGCAAGTTTGATAATACTTGCAGGACTAAATCATGATCGTAATGTTACAAATGATGTGGTAAAAGTCCTCATTGGCCGTAGTACATTGATGGACAGTTGTTGGCATGATCGTCACCATTGATGAATACACGAATATCATTGGCCCGTAGTGCATGGATAATTTATGGTCGTGATAATAATGAATATCTTTGGCCGTAGTGCAGGGATGATGTGGTTTATTTATTAACCTGAGTTCCAGCGATAAAAGTGATAAAAAAAACCTTTTAAATCATAGAAGATAGTAGATTTTATTCTCTACTTGACTCATCTAATGGATTGCTTGTTCCACTACAGTTAAACTTAATGTTTGTTATATTTTATCAGTTTAACATTGTTGAAGACTAACGATAAATTATTCTGCATTATCTTAGTCATAATATTTCTTACTGGGCTAGTTGAGCTCACCCTTTCTTTCACTGTTCTCTTCAGGAAATGAGAATATAGCTGGGACGAGTCAGGGAACGGATTGACGGTCCAGATGGTTGTTTTAGTAGTCCTCACTATTCTATAAAATAGTGTGATAATAAATATAATAAGGACTCCATTGAGTGTGGATATTGTCTAGATAAAAATATTCTTATTAAAACTCTTAGATTATGTTTTGTCATATTTTACACGACTGTTGTATAATTAAGTTGTATTTGAATTTTGTACCATGTATTTGGCGACTCAAGATGGGAGATGTATACCTATTTTGGGGGCGTCACAGTTGGTATCAAAGCTTAGGGATATGATCCCTGGCTGAGATGTGAGACAAGAATTAGGAGGGGAGAGACGGGGAATTCCTTCGCTAGTATGACCTACCTAAGTTTATTTGGTATTTAATTGGTCGGTTAGAGTATAGGAATAATATGTTGCATGTTAATTAACTCTTGTTTTTTGGCAGTATTTGAAAATGGCATCTAAAAATGTCGAGATAAGCAATGAAGCACATGAGACCGTTGAGTCACCAACGATCAATACCCAGGATAATGTGCAACAGGAAGACAATAATCATTAGGTAAACAACAACACCGATCAAATGATGAACGATGGGATGATCAGAGGCTTTATGCAATTCATGCAACATCAGGCGAGCGAGACTCCTGTTCAAAATGCAGGTGGAAACACTGGCAACTCTCAGATGGTCACCGCTAAGCAATTCAAGGAAGTGGGACCGCCGGAGGTTTTGGGAAAGCCAGAACCACTTAAGGCGGAGACGTGGTTAAAGCAGATCACCAAGATATTTGATGTCCTGGGATGCTCCGAGGAGCAAAAGGTTCCCTTTGCCACCTTTATGTTGTGTTAAAAGGTAGATTACTGGTGGGAATCTGTAAAACGTACCCAGCCTGGCGCACTCAAGATGTCTTGGGAGAAGTTCTAAGAGCTGTTCAATGACAAGTACTTTCCCGAAAGTATTCATCATATGAAGGAGGTGGAGTTTATCAAGTTGGAGCAAAACAATATGACTGTGTCGCAATACGAGGCTAAATTTGCAGAGTTATCCCGGTTTGTATCCCATTTGGTCGATAATGAGGAGCGAATGACGCTAATATTTCTAAGAGGTTTGAAACCCGATATACGTCAATACCTCATTTCTCACAAACTTTGTTTATATTCAGATGTTGTGAATAGGGCTCAGTTATTGGAGCGCGATAATGAGTCAGCACAACCAAAAGGTAACGAGCAACAACACGATAATAATCATACCTGTGGCAATGGCCATCGGAACAATGATAACCATCGTGGGGGAAATTATCATGCCAAGAATGGTAACCACTTCGGTGGTAATCATGGCCAAGATAATAGGAGTGGAAATTTCAAGAAGAGAAGGTTCAATAACGATGGAAAGATAGCAGCACCAACACCCATTTTCAAGGAAGGAGAACGACCACCAATTGTATCCTTCAAATGCGGAAGGGAGGGACATATCAGTCCAAGTTGCATGATGCAGTCCAAAGCATGTTACAATTGTAGAAAAGAAGGTCACCTAGTCCGATTTTGTCGTTGATAAGTAGGATTTACACCTACTTATGGAGTACCAATTCATGCGAACTATGCCCATCTCAAGTACATTTTAATAGGTTTTAGCTGCATTTTATGATAATTTGCATTTCGCATATTTAAACTCCTTTTGGTGAATAAGTGCAGGAATCGGCCTATTTTGGTGGAGTTATTGAGCATAAGGCTAATGGATGCTTGAGATGAGGCAAAAGATGGGATATGCATGGCATGAAGGTGCAATAGAGCAAGGAGATAAAGTATGACTGAATAAGTAGCAGCAGCAGTAGTAAAACAGGAACTAGGATTCGCAGATTGCAAGCCTCACGGTCGCGCGACAGAATAGCCTTGAGAGCGAGCGTCCGCGCGATTACCCAGCCAGACCTTGGAACCTACTGCAAGTTGCACGGCCGCGATAAGGACAAGCCTAGGGAGTGCGCGCCCGCGTGCGAGATCGGCCAAACATACAAACTTATTGTAAGTCTCGTGGCCGCGAGAATATCAAGCTAGAGGAACGTGCGGTCGCGCGCAAGACCTGAAGCTGCTGACTTGTTTTATTTTATTTCCAATTTTAAAAGGTTGTAATTGATTTAAAATGATTCCTGACTAGTGTCAGGGGTATCACTTAACATTATATTAGTTTTTCACGTATCTTTACATCGTAATTAGGGTTTACTCTCTGGGGGAGATTCCAACGTAGAAGGAGGCCACAACTCTACTTTTCTACTCCTTGGGATTTTCTACCAAAGTGGTTTATTATTATTAGTTTTTGCTGGAATCTTATGAGGATTTGAATATTGATTTGTATTCAGCACTTGGGTGTAATAGTTTCATCTTTCATCTTTTAATTGTCATTTATTGACCATGTTTAGATTTGATCCCATAATGGCTTTTTGGTTCAGTCATGAACTAAACTCCATTATGGGATTCTAACAGATTTTAATATGTAGTTTGATTGCATGCTTAAATGCTGGATTGTTTTGCATATCATATGGGATGTTTATCATGATTGTTTTGCATATATGAATGCTTGATCACCATTCGTTGCAGTATTTGTATGGAATTGACAATGAACATGCAAATATGGATTGTAATCATGGTAGTATACGCATATAGGGCTTTGTTATATGGCTTATGTATTTCGTGAACCAGATAGACATATACTGTTTCACCATATAAGTTAGAATAAGGACTTAAACTTAAAATCAATATAGTTGCAATTTCACATTGACATATAGTGATTTTGGTTATATTGATGATTACATAGAGTCTATCATCTGTGGATGTTGTGTAAGTAGGTCTTAGTGCATTGAAAAATGGCTAATACTATTTTAGTGCTCTTGGCTACTTTCCTGTGATATGTAAGCAAGTCATGCATGATAGTGGCGATTGAATGAAGTATTAAATGAAGTTAGAATCTCTTTAGTTTCAATATCATTTATTCTATCGTTATTATTGTTTTAGTTGTTATTTGCAATTTGAGAACAAACCAAGTTTCATCATTAGTTTGAGCATATAAATAGAGTGAATTAATTAATGAATAGTAGTTTAAGTTAAACAACTTTCTCTGTGGGATCGATACTTTACTTGCTCTGTATTACTTGTTGACGCATGTATGCTTGCATGAGTTAGAGCTCTTTTGTTAAGACTAAAAAAGAGGCAACAAGTTTTTGGCACCGTTGCTGGGGAAAGGCGTTTAATTTAGTATTATTATCATTAGTTTAAGCTATATTGTATGACTTAGAAAATTCTAGTCTTATCTCATTTTAGTTTTTTATTTTTGTTTCAGGAATTTGGATAAAGTTTTATGCGCACGCAGTCATAACCCCAATTTAACACCTGTTCAGGATAATATAAACGAGAGAGGTTGGAAAGCGGGTGTTCAAAGAAATTTACAAGAACAATTGGAAAACACGACAGCTAACATGGCAGCCGAGGCACAAGAAGAAGATCAAAGAGAGGAGCATAGGGCTTTGAAGGAGTATTCCATGCCCAATATTAATGGACTACAGTCTAGCATAGTCAGACCAGCAATAGCAGCAAATACATTCGAGATAAAAACTAGCACTATTCAAATGGTGCAGAATACAGTTCAGTTTGGGGGTGCTGCTACAGACGATCCGAATGAACACCTATTAAGTTTCATCGAAATTTGTGATACATTCAAATACAACGGTGTGACGGTGGATGCTATTAAATTAAGGTTGTTCCCGTTCTCATTAAGGGATAAAGTGAAAAGTTGGCTTCATTCTCTGCCAGCAGGATCAATAGTACATGGCAGGATTTAGCACAGAAATTCTTAGCTAAGTTCTTCCCAATGGCTAAGACTGCTAAGATGAGGACAGTTATCTCTCAATTTGAGCAACAACATGGCGAGTCATTATATGAAGCATGGGAGAGATACAAAGAGATGCTGAGAAAGTGCCTACATCACGGTATGCCAGATTGAATGGTAATCAAAACATTTTATAATGGATTGGGATGGCAGTCGAGACCGATTATAGATGCAGCTGCAGGAGGGGCATTATGGGCAAAGAACTATGAGGAAGCCTATGACCTTATCGAGACAATGGCATCGAATGATTTTTAGAATCCTACATCTCGAATGCCACAAACCAAAGTTGCAGGTGTATTGGAGGTTGAGGCTATTACTCAGTTGTCAGCACAGATGGCAGCCATGTCAAAGAAGATAGATACTTTGGCTAAAGGAAAAGTAAAGACGGTTGCCTTCGTATGTGAGATTTGTACGGGGTCACACTCGACGGATTAATATGCTATTAGCTCAGAATTAGTACAGTATGTGAGCAACTATAGAAAAGACTAAGGTCAATTTCAGAACACATACCACCCCAACAATAGATTTCATCCAAACTTTAGTTGGTCGAATAATCAAGGGAATCAGCAGACCCAGTTTCAACCAAAGAATCAATTTCAGGCACAACCAGCGCAGCCGCAGTTTAATCCTAGACCACCCTTTCCGCCAGGATTTTCTCAACAACAACAGCAACATCATACTCCAGCTGCACCTCAGCAAGAAAAGAAATCTGAAGTGGAGGAGATGATGATGAAATACATGGCAAACACAGAAGTTATGATCAAGAGCCAAGCAGTGGTTATAAAAAAATCTTGAAACTCAAATGGGGCAGATGGCGAACATGCTTACTAATAGGCCCCAGGGTTCATTGCCAAGTAATACGAAGACAAATCCAAGAAGAGAAGGGAAGGAACAGTGTCAAGCGATCACATTGAGATCTGGGAAAGATTTGTCAGTTACTGCAAGTCGCGCGCTCGCGCGAGAATGCACTAAGGAGGGCGCGTGGCCGCGCGAGGCAGAGGAGCTAGCTACTGAGAAAGAAAATTTGGAGAAATCTGAGGATCAGCAGGAAGAAAAAGACAAAGCAGGTCCAGAGGAGACGTTTAAGAGTTCAGTACCACCAATTCACATTCAAGTTCTGTATCCGTAGAGATTAAATAAAAAAAGGGAAGACAAACAGTTCAGCAAATTCTTGGAGGTATTCAAAAAGCTGCAGATCAACATACTATTCGCCGAGGCATTGGAACAAATGCCAAGCTACGTAAAATTTATGAAGGGTATATTGTCAAGGAAGATGAGATTAGATGAGTTTAAAACAGTAGCCTTCACAGAGGAATGCAGTGCAGTGCTTCAACAGAAATTACCTCCAAAGCTGAAGCATCCGGGCAGTTTCACAATTCCATGCACCATTGGAAAGATGAACTTCAGTAAGTGTTTATGTGATCTAGGGGCAAGTATAAATTTGATGCCCTTGTCTGTATTTAACCAGTTGGGATTGCTGGATCCAAAGCCAACAAATATTGCATTGCAGTTAGCGGACAGATCCATCACATATCCATGGGGAATTGTTGAAGATGTGTTGGTTAAGGTGGACAAGTTTATTTTTCCAGCTGACTTCATCATTCTAGACTACGAGGAGGACAAAAGCATACCAATAATACTGGGGAGGCCATTATTGGCCACAGGCAGAACGTCAATAGATGTGAAAAAAGGTGAACTCACAATGCGTGTCCAGGATCAAGCGATCACCTTTAACGTCTTTAAAGCAATCAGTTTACCAACGGATGAAAAAGAGTGCTTCCTGGTTGACGTGGTGGATTGGTGCCTACAGGATGAAGTACAGAAATCGAGGAATTATGGACCATTGATATGTGCAACAGGTAAAAATTCAGAGTTGAAGGAAGAACCATTGACGAAAGATGAGGTCATTAAATTTTAGGGTGCAGAGGACAAGAAGGAAGGCACCTCAATTCCATCTGTAACATGAAGCTCAGAGACAGTCAAGCTAATTGACTATAACTTAGTGCTGGATGGGAGGCAACCCATTATTATTCTCTCCATTGATTTGTTTTTTGTTATTCATTTTGAGTTATTTCAGTAGTTATATCAAATTCCTTTTTAATAGGATACTTGATGTTCATGCTTAAGAGTGTAGCAAGAATTGTTGTGCGAATATTTGCAAGATGTTAGTGTTATGAGGCCACTAAGTCATGCCTTAACAAGATGCATTAATATCTATACAGGAACCATTATTAGATGGCACCACTGACAGGCAGAGTGGAACTGAATTTTAGCATTACAGATATCAGCATCGTGCGGCCGCGTGGCATAATTAGCACAAAATATTGTGCGCTCGTGCATCAAGCCAATTTAGACAACAAGTCATTCTGCAAGTCTCGCAGCCGTGCGGCCTATGAAGCAAAAACTCGCGCGCCCGCGCGTCGAGTTAATAAAGCCACCAAAATAATCTGCAAGTCTCGCACCCGCGCGCCCAGCTCAAAAAAATGCGCGCGGCTGCGCGCGACACCGAGTTAAGACAGATCTGAATAGTTTAAAAATATAGTTGTGGATCATTTGGACTCTCATTTGGGATAATAACAGAAGTGAAATTCTCTCACTCTCCATAACTCACGTCGCTATCTATCTATCAGTTACAAGTTGTGTCGTACATCTCTCAATCAATTAGCCACGATTCGTGCCTCATTCAAAGTACATATCTCCTCAACTTCTCCAAAGTGCACTGTAAAGCTAGGGTTCCAAGTTGGATTAAAGAAACGAGTATTAGGTGTAGAAATTCTTCAAGCTTTTCTTCATTTTCCATCATATAATCTGTGCAACCTCTATCAAACACAAATGGGGCCTAAACGAGCAAGGTCTATTACGTCATCTTCTTCTTCCTCGTCAGGCAGTCAAGAGGCTGACATTGTGGATCACACCAAATTCTTCAATTTGGAAGCTCAACAAGAATACTACCGCATTGTGGCAAAGACATTGGTCAAGGAGCGAGGATTCAAGCCGGAGGGGCAGGATGGCAAGTTGTGCGCCATGATTCGAGAGAGAGGCTGAGGTGGACTGACGGCTACTCCAATACCTATTCCTATGAGCGTAGTCCATGAATTCTATGCCAATGCCAAGGTCACTATGAGCGGGATATCCCTGGTTCGTGGTATCAAGGTAAATTACAGTCTCCTTGCCATCCGATTAATTTTCAAAATTACGGATGCACCACCAGTGGGGGCTGCTAATTGGGTAATCGGTGATCATTTGGAGACCGACATGGAGTTGATTATTGCAGAGTTATGTGTTTAGGGTCGAAATGGACATATAAAGTTGGCACGATACAGCCGCGTATATTCCCAGTTGCAACCCTAAATTGCTATGCAAAAGCGTTGAACTTATTCATATGTGCCAAGCTCATGTCTTCCCCCTATCAGCACGAAATAATAGCGGAGATGGCATGTCTTCTGTGGGGCATAATCACCAAAAATTACATCGATATTGGTCATCTCATTCACAAGAATATGTTACGCTATTTATAGGGAGTAACGATTGGGAGCATTCCACACGCATCCGTGGTTGCCATACTTTGTGCTAATCAGGGATGCACCTGGGGCAATGAGCAGATGCAATACCCAAGCCAGGACATTACTCATGCCACGATCGAAAAATTCAAAGACTGGGCAGGTGGTGTACCACACCCACGCAGACTAGGATTCATCCTTCAGCCCATTTTCCCAGAGCCACCACAATAACCCCCGCAAATAGATGAGGCAGGCCCATCCACGCACGCGCGTGCCACCCATGGAGATCACCAGCTTCGAAGGTTGGAGCGCAAGGTCGATGCCATGTACGATAATTTGGGCACATTTGTGACGGGACTCACAAGGGCTTTAGTCGAAGCGTTTGCGCAACAAGGAACAACACAAGAATGGCCTCAGTTTGGAACCGCAGCACCATATCCACCACCAGATTCACCACCCAAGGAGGATGGCACCACCGATAATTAGGGGAGTTTTCGTACCTTTTACTTTCATTCAATTGGGACATTGAATATTTTAAGTTTAGGGGGTAGAGTAGTAGTATTTTTAGTCTTGCATATAGTTTTGCATGATTCATATAGTTTTGTATGATTAGTTTAATTTTTATTTCCATGTTTAGATTACATTTTAGCATATAGTTGCATGTTATAATTGCATACCTCACAGTTCTTACCGTATAGAAAAATTTTGTCTAGCCAATGATGAGAGTGAAGTTTTTAAATGATTTCTGAATATTTTGGATAACATGAGCTAAGATGTAACATTTTATACAATGAAATTCATAATGCTGTTTAAATGTTTTCGGTTTGCACAAATGTGTTCACAAGCACTTGTAGGTATAAGAAGTACGTTGTGCCTTGCTCGATAGAAAAATGTAGTGTTAAAAAGAGAAATATGTGAAAAGTGACTTTTGGACTATATAAAACATTGATTTTTAAACTTTTGGAAAACATGGGTATCTGTGTATATATAAAAAATGAGAAAAATAAATAAAAGTAGAAATAACATGGCTAGTCTTATTTCGGGGCCCTGGCTACTTGAGTAAGTACGCCCGAGGGGATTGTCTCTACACCTAGCGCCCTAAGGTCTTTCATAGTCTGGGAGTCGTTGGTCAAAAGCTCGCTAAGGGGTAGCAGTATGCCTAATGGAGTAAGATATTGTACAGTCATGAATAAAAAGAAAGAAAAGAAAAATAGCAAAAAACACCGCGAGAAAGTGCGAAATTCGCCCTCGTGAGTAGAATAAAGCAGTTAAGCCCATTGTTGAACCTTAGTTTATTTTGAAATGTTGGAATAGTCCGAGTCGCATATATATACATAAGTCTTGATTTAAGCTATAATTTTTCTAGTTTGAGAAAGATAGCATGAGCATTCTACACCTAAATCAAGTATTAGGCGAACACAACACACACACAGCATGTGTATAGTATTTTTGAATTATATGAGTATATGACATTATGCCTGTAGTTTGATTTGAATCTGTATTCTCGAATATAGAAAAATTTTTGTTGAGGCAAATTGGACTGAATTTCTGTGATGGTTGGAACAAGGTGAGAATTAGTTTCATAGTAATATAGTTGCATTTTTATTGTTCATTAGTATGTACTGCTTGAGGGCAAGCAATGGTTCATGTTTGGGGGTATTTGATAAGTAGGATTTACACCTACTTATGGAGTACCAATTCATGCGAACTATGCCTATCTCAAGTACATTTTAGAAGGTTTTAGCTGCATTTCATGATAATTTGCATTTCGCATACTTAAAACTCCTTTTGGTGAATAAGTACAGGAATCGGCCTATTTTGGTGGTGTTATTGAGCACAAGGCTAATGGATGCTTGAGACTAGGCAAAAGATGGGATATGCATGGCATGAAGGTGTAATGGAGCAAGGAGATAAAGCATGACTGAACAAGTAGTAGCAGCAATAGCAAAATAAGAACCAGGATCTGTAGATTATAAGCCGCGCGACAGAATAGCCTTAAGAGCGCGCGCCCACGTGATTACCCAGCCAGACCTTGAAACCTACTGCAGGTTACGCGGCCGCGAGAAGGACAAGACTAGGGAGCGCGCTCCCGCACGTGAGATCGGCCAAACATACAAACTTACTGCAAGTCTCGCGGTCGCGAGAATATCAAGCTGGAGGAACGCGCGGCCATGCGCGAGACCTGAAGCTGCTGACTTGTTTTATTTTATTTCCAATTTTTAAAGGTTGTAATTGATTTAAAATGATTCCTAACTGGTGTAAGGGGTATCACTTGACATTTTATTAGTTTTTCACGTATCTTTACATCGTAATTAGGGTTTACTCTCTGGGAGAGATTCCAACGTAGAAGGAGGCCACAACTCTACTTTTCTACTCCTTGGGATTTTCTACCAGAGTGGTTTATTATTATTAGTTTTTGCTGGAATCTTATGAGGATTTGAATATTGATTTGTATTCAGCACTTGGGTGTGATAGTTTCATCTTTCATCTTTTAATTGTCATTTATTGACCATGTTTAGATTTGATCCCATAATGGCTTTTTGGTTCAGTCATGAACTAAACTCCATTATGGGATTCTAACAGATTTTAATATGTAGTTTGATTGCATGCTTAAATGCTGGATTGTTTTGCATATCATATGGGATGTCTATCATGATTGTTTTGCATATATGAATGCTTGATCACCATTCGTTACAGTATTTGTATGGAATTGACAATGAACATGCAAATATGGATTGTAATCATGGTAGTATACGCATATAGGGCTTTGTTATATGGCTTATGTATTTCGTGAACCAGATAGACATATATTGTTTCACCATATAAGTTAGAATAAGGACTTAAACTTAAAATCAATATAGTTACAATTTCACATAGACATATAGTGATTTTGGTTATATTGATGATTACATAGAGTCTATCATCTGTGGATGTTGTGTAAGTAGGTCTTAGTGCATTGAAAATGGCTAATAGTATTTTAGTGCTCTTGGCTACTTTCCTGTGATATGTGAGCAAGTCATGCATGATAGTGGCGATTGAATGAAGTATTAAATGAAGTTAGAATCCCATTAGTTCCAATATCATTTATTCTATCGTTATTATTTTTTTAGTTGTTATTTGTAATTTGAGAACAAACCAAGTTTCATCATTAGTTTGAGCATATAAATAGAGTGAATTAATTAATGAATAGTAGTTTAAGTTAAACAACTTTCTCTGTGGGGTTGATACTTTACTTGCTTTGTATTACTTGTTACATGTATGCTTGCATGAGTTAGAGCTCTTTTGTTAAGACTAAAAAAGAGGCAACAATCGTGAACCAAAGTCAAGTTCAGCTGGGACGGTGGCACCAAATGTGGATACGGACAAAACAAAGTCGGTGGTTTCAGAAAGAGCGTTTTTTGTAACTTCTCAAAAAGCGAGTAACCCGAACGAAATTAGCACGGGTTAGTTAATTATAAATTCATATGAAGTCTATACCTTATTAGATACCAGTTCTACCCATTCTTTTACCTCTCTTGCTTGCGCTCAACGTTTAAATTTGACTCCTGAGAAATTAGAATTTGACTTATAGGTTGAATGAAGTTAGGAGAAACCTTCATTACCTGTGTTATCCAAGTCTTGGATGAGAGTCGTAGTTCTGAATGATATTTCTATCGTTAATAAATTTGTTGTCGTATTCTCTAAAGACTTCCTGGCCTATACCCCAGAGCGTGAAATTGAATTTTGTATTGACCCCAGTACAAAACCCATTTCTTCAACCCTTAAATATTTCTTTACCTAAAACGATCGTATAATGTGCCAAAGATGTTGGCTCGAGCTGTTGAAGATTACGACCATGCCATTCAATATCATCGTGGAAGAGCGAACGTGGTAGTTGATGCGTTGAGTAGAAGATTGTATGCGTTTATGAGTGCGATGTTGTTAACATAAAGACCCATTTCGTATAACTTACAAATGATGAAGATAGAGTTAAAGACTCTAGGGACCCATGTGATGACGGCGAATATACGATTAGAATCGACTTTAATTAATAAAGATAAAGTCGCTCAAGCTTCAGACCTGGAACTGATGAAAATGAAGAAGAAGGTTCAAGAAGGAGTTATTCTAGAAGCAAGAGTGGATGAAGAGAGAAAATATCAACCCTCAATTTAATTGGCCCATTTGAAATCCTCGATCGAGTAGTAACAGTGGCCTATAGACTCGCTTTACCGCCAAGTATGTCGCAGTGTTCATAACATTTTTCACATATCGATGTTACGTAAATATATGGATGACCCAAACCATATTATTAAATTAGAACCAAACGAGATAGCGAAAGATTTAACGTATGAAGAGTACCTGTTAAAATCTTGGATAAGAATGAATATATTATACGCTCAAAGGTTATATCTCAAGAGTTAGAATCTGAAATGAAGTCAAGGTATCCTCACCTCTTCGGCATACCAGGTACGTACGTAAATTTTGAGGGCGAAATTTCATAAGGAGGGGAGATTGTAAGACCCCGAATTTTATGAAATAAAAGTATTCAATTTTCTTATAATTATTATTTTATTTCGTAAATGGTTAAATTGATAAAAGGTTAAAGTTAAGGGTGATATGTGAAAATTTTGCAAAGTAAGCAAGTGGTTATAAAATATTCTTTTTGTCGGGGAATATCCGTACGACGGCACAATCATTGGTGGACCCCACAACGGAAGTATTGTCGTAGTTAGAAAATGACAGAATTATCTTTTTATAAAAATAACGGCGAAAGTATTACCGTTAAAACTGTTAAACTACCCGGTAGTAAAAGTACAGTAATACGCGTGGTTTCATAGTAGCACGCGGTATTGATTATTGATGCTTACGTGAGAAGTCACTCAGTTATACTCAATTATTGCTACAGTAATTATTGCATCATATCTCTCATATTATTGATACAATTATTGTCACAGTATCATCTGCATAATATGTTATATTATTAAATCAATAACTGAAACAACAAAGTTATTCATAATATTATTTGCAATATTGACAATGTCTAGAAAGTTCTGTCAATGATAGGTTTGGTCACCTAATTGCGCGCCAATAGGGAGAAATCCTTATCAGAAAGCCCCCATCTTTCCTGGGAACGACCTGGTTGTTAAATATTGTGCGTTATAATATTAATGATGAATAAGTTCGTGTTGATTAAAGATGAAATTGATAATTCCATTGTGTTGGGATTATTAGTATTAGTGGAAATCGACATTTATTTCGATAATAATTGATGTCTGGAGGTTATATTGACCAATCGGGTAATTAACCGGATAAATGAGAAATTAATTGCTATTAATTCACATGCTTATAACTATTTGTTCACATGTGTGTACTATTGATTCACATGCATGTACTATTAGGGGAGGTGGTGCAAGATTGATAATACTTGCATGACTAAATTAAAAATGGATGTATAGATGAAGGTACTATACTATAATTAGTTTTTTCACATGATTATACTATTGAGTCACATGAATGAACTATTAATTCACATTATTTACTATTAGGGGAGGTGGTGCAAGTTTGATAATACTTGCAGGACTAAATTAAAAATGAAAAAAAAAGATGAAGGTATTATACTGTAATATTTTGAGCCCCAAAACGTGCAATTATCGAAACTATATTTTCCTATAAATAGAAGCTCATTCTTCTTTCATTCTCACCAATTCACTAAGTCTCACAAGAGCAATTATTATAGAAAAAAATTATATAGAGAAAGAAGAAAAGAAGTCTGCTACCTCACTATTCCAATATCCAGTTTCTTCAAAGGTAAAGGGTATTATTTCTTTCGTATTCATGAAGAGAGTTATTTTCTTTCAATACTCGTAAGGGTTGTTATTCCATTCTTTATTATTCTGTTGGGATAACCTGTCTGTGCGGTCTATCGCATACCTGGTGAATTCTTTTGTTATTCCATTATTTATTATTCTGTTGGAATAACCTATCTATGCGGTCTATCGCATGCATAGTGAATTCTTCTGTTATTCCATTCTTTATTATTCTGTTGGAATAACCTGTCTATGTGGACTACCACATGCATGGTGAATGATCATTTGTATTCATTCCTTATTAAATTGTGGAAATGATCTGTCTACGTGGATTACCGCATGGCGGGCAAAAATCCATTTGCAGTTTCATATATTCTATTATACTCAGTTGGTTAAAGTTTTGGCTTCTATACTCCATGAAATTAGTAGAATATCCTGGATATTAGCTCTTCATCCAGTATCTTTTCATGGAAATATTCTTCTGAGCATTCTTGAATTTTACTCCACAAAATAGTATCATGTTGACAATTTGGACGTTATTGATTTCTGGATAAATTAAATTATAAATATTTAAAAATTTATCCTTGAACTTGTTTTATTGAATTCTTGTATCATTGTCATCATCCTAATGTTTATAATATGTTGAAAGTCATATGTGGCCTGTAGTGCATAGATGGACTTGGTATGATTATGATCATAGATTATTCGGTATAATCATGATCATAATGTTACAAATGATGTGGTAAAAATCCTCATTGGCCGTAGTGCATTGATGGACAGTTGTTGGCATGATCATAACCATTGATGAATACACGAATATCATTGGCCCGTAGTGCATGGATAATTTGTGGTCGTGATACTAATGAATATCCTTGGCCATAGTGCAGGGATGATGTGGTTTATTTATTAACCTGAGTCCAAACGATAAAAGTGATAAAAAAAACCTTTTAAATCATAAAAGATAGTAGATTTTATTCTCTACTTGACTCTTCTAATGGATTGCTTATTCCGCTGCAGTTAAACTTGATGTTTGTTATATTTTATCAGTTTAACACTGTTGAAGGCTAACGATAAATTATTCTGCATTATCTTAGTCATAATATTTCTTACTGGGCTAGTTGAGCTCACCCTTTCTTTCACTGTTCTCTTCAAGAAATGAGAATATAGCTGGGACGAGTCGGGGAACAGATTGACGGTCTAGATGGTTGTTTTAGTAGTCCTCACTATTTTATAAAATAGTGTGACAATAAATGTAATGAGGACTCCATTGAGTGTGGATATTGTCTAGATGACAATATTCTTACTAAAACTCTTAGATTATGTTTTGTCGTATTTTACACGACTGTTGTATAATTAAGTTGTATTTGAATTTTGTACCATGTATTTGGCGACTCAAGATGGGTGATGTATACCTATTTTGGGGGCGTCACAATAAATATTTGTTCAGCTAGTGAATATAAATCATATGATTCTTGATGTTATGATTTTATTATATTATTGACTTGCTGAGCTAGTTATGCACACTTCTTGCTTGAATTATATGATTGCAGCTAAGAACGAACGGACTGAGGGTTCCAGTAAGGATAAGGGAAAAGCCAAGATGGATAAATAAGTTATCTTGTAATAGACTAGTATATATTTGTATGAACTTATACTATGACAGTGAAGAATGTAATGGTTAACAGAACTTGGGAAGGATTTATTATTATTAATATTATTGTAAGAAGAACTTAGCAAATATGTTCATTTTGAAATAATTTTATTGGAATGAATGTATAGTTAGTAGTACCGTGTAGCACCATATTTGTAAGACCCCAACTTATTATAAATGAAATTTAATTTCCTCTATTTATTATTTTGAAATAGTAAGGGTTGAATTGATTAATGTGGTTAGTTATGGATAAAATGCGCGAATATTTTAAAAATAAGCAGGTGGTTATAAAATATTCATTATTGTCGGGGAATATTCGTTTGGTAGTGGGATATTCTTGCTGTCGGGGAATATTCGTACGACGGCGCAGTCTTTTGTGGGCCCATAACGGAAAGCGGTTGGATGAAGAAAATGACAAGTATAAGTTATTTATAAATAACGGCGCAGTTGTTACCGTTAATACTGTTGGAATACCCGGTGGTTAAAACACAGTAATATGCGTTGTTGCACAATAGCACACGGTATTGCACCAATTATTGATTCTTACGTAAGAAGGACGCTACTCAATAATTGTTACAGTAATTACTGTTCAGTATTTTATTTTATTGATTCAATAATTGTTGCGTTGATATTTTATATTACTGTTGTTTAAATAATTGTCACTACACAGTATTTTCCATTATCGAAGCAATAATTCATATTATCTGAATAATATTATTAAAAAATATTATTGGCAATATCTAGAAAGTTCTGTCTAATGAGAGGTTTGGTCACCTAATTGCGCGCCAGTAAGGAGAAATTCTTATTGGAAAGCCCCCTCTTTCTTGGGAACGGTCTGGTTGCCAGTACTGTGATTCTGTAATATTATTTATGAATAATTAATTATTGATTTATATGATGAGAAAAATATTGATTTTATGTGGATATAGATGGAGAAAAATTTTAAAGTGACAATTGTTAAAAAATCGATATTTTATCTTTTCTGATAAAATAATATTTTATTATATTATTATAATATAATAATGATTATATCTTTTTACAATGAATGTGGGATATATGAGTAAATGAGGAGGAGTATTTTTGTTGTAATAAATACTAAAAACATGTTAAACATGTTGGTGGACTCATTTCTTGACTAAAATTTGATTATAGCCTGTAAAATCGCCCGTTTATGGATTTTGGTCAATTTTTGTTTGGAATTTAAAAAAACTTTCTTCTGTAAAGTTGTAGAGAATTGAATTTCTTATAAAAAGTCACGAGATTCGAATTTTCTGATGAAAGAGCTATTTATTATGAATTATTGAAGTTCCGTAGTTCCAAAATAATTGATTTTTGGAAGTTTTAAATATTTATAATTATAAAAATGTTTTTGGTTATATAATTGGGTCTTGCATGTGATGTAAATGGATAATTTCATATCTAAGAGTGGGCGTAAGAAATTTGGTTATATTATTATTATATTCAATTTTGTGCTTTGGTGTTCTAAACATTTTCCTATAAATAGGGTATTTAGGTTAGAATTGAAAATCACACCAGAAACTACAGATTTCTCTCTCTTTCTCTCTCTATAATATCGAACGTATTTTGTGAGTATTTTTATACTTTGAGTGTTGCTATACGGTGCAAGTTCCTTCAGCACTATATCTAATATTCCAACCAGAAGTACTATTCTAGCTAAGGTAAGGGATGTTATTTTATTCAAAAATTATATTATTTCTTCAATATCATTATGCCGAAATATTGGTGGGAACTTTTTATTAAATTTGGAACTTTTCATGTCTGGGTTACTATTCATGAGTTACTATTCACGAGATACTATTCATGAGTTACTATTTACGGGTTACTATTCACGAGTTACTATTCATGAGTACTATTCACGAAGCATGATGATCTTTTTTGAGAAATTTCTATCTTTTAGTGTCGGAGTTACTATTCACGTATACGGTACTATTCACGTATACGGCACTATTCACGAATACGGCACTATTCACCAAAAATGAAATTTTCTTCTTTTTGTCCAAAATATCTATTCTGGATACTAGCTTTGATTGTATCCATGTTTTGATCATTCTTGAATTTTACTCCACTATGATTATTTATGAGGTATTTTTGGACATGGAATAGCTGAAATACGAATCCTTAATATTTATTCTTTTGTTTCACTGGATTCGTTTTCTTTAAAATATTTTTCATCATCCTCAGTCCTAAATGATGATATAACTGAATTTCTTTGGCCTGTAGTGCAAAGATGAATGATTTCTGATGAATATCTTTGGCCAGTAGTGCAAAGATGAACATGACCAACTGGTGAATATCTTTGGCCTGTAGTGCAAAGATGAATATTTAATTCCAGATATATATTGATTGATGTTACAGGGATAAAATATCGATGACGAACTTTTAAATTCATATATAGAAGATAATAGTTTGCATTCTCTACTTAACTCTTCTAATGGATTATTATTTCAGCTGCGAAGATTGATTTAAAACTGGTTGTCTATTGTATTCTTTTAGATTTTTTCTTGTTGAAGACTAACGATAATTTGTTTTATGTTATCTTAGTCATAATATTCTTTACTTGGCTAGTTGAGCTCCTTTTTCCTTTTTGTTCCATTTTTCTTCTCAGGAGGCGAGAATGTAGCGAGTACTAGTCGGGGTGTGGAATGATGGTTCTAGAAGTGGTTCTAGTAGTCCTCACTATTCTATAAAATAGTGTATTAATAATTGTAATGAGGACTTATTTGAGTGTGGATATTGTCTAGATGACAATATTTGTATTTAAACTCACAGTTTTTATGTTGTATTAATAAAGTTGTAGTTGTTTCTGTACCATGTATTTTGACGACTCAGAATGGGTGTTGTATACCTATTTTGGGGGTGTCACAATATTTGTGGGTTGGAAGTACCTGGATTTGGGGGCGTCACAACAAGTATACATGCGGTTGACCTGGGGTGCGCCCCACTTACTCGATTTTCATGTCTCGAAGTCAGTTTTTCGTGTTGTGCGTTGGAACGTCCATAACTTTTAATCCGAGAGGAGTTAGAAGATGTATCCTACCATTCTAGAAAGTTCTCTGCTTCGCGATGATACATGATTTGTCCAATTCTAAGTTCGAGAAGATAGACAAAAAGGTGGAAAACCTTCCTTTAGTATATGAGGGCTAGTCATCTGCCTTGCTTTGCGTAGTCGGTTGTTTGGAGGCCTTTGTGGGAGCTTTAAATACTTGTTCTTGGGCTCTAATATGAAATGACATTGGGCTTAATCAATTTCAGGTCTAGGAAAATGGAGAAAAAAAAACATAAAAGTATCTTTCCTAAATATGCCGACTAGTCAACCATCTTGCCTTGAGTAGTTTGCTGTTTGGGAATTGTTGTAATAGCTTTATATGTTTGTTCTCAGCTTGCACTTGAGTAATCTATTGTTGTAGAATTGTTGAGGTGGCTTTATATACTCACTTCTCATTTACGATCTTTGCTCGGATATATTGGCTTAGAGTCAAATGACATTTTTTCCCTCCTGTCAAGGTTAGAGAACAAGTACACAATTTCGGGTGTCTACCTATACAATTGTAAATTTACAGAAAACTTTTGTAAAACATAGCAAGACTGAATTTGAAAATAATTCTTACTTTGACTTTAGACAATTATATTGTCTGAGCAAAAAGTTGTAGTTGTCGCCAGTCCCGATGATGTTGATTTTTTATGATGACAAAAGAATGCATAATTTGTATTACTCCCACCGTCTAGCAAAAATTGGCTTGCTTGATCAGTCAAATTCATCATTTTTGTAATCAAAATTTGTACTTATTTTCTTATAAATATAGATGGAAAAATTGTAATCATAAGAAACTATATAAATAAACATACTTAATTCGTAATTTTAAAATTCAAAATAACTCGAACTAAGCTAGTTTTTGAGCCGAAAAGAGTAGTAAAGAGTGCATAATTTGTATTAGGAAAAATGAGAAAGCCAAGGATAAAAGCTAAATTTAAGGTAAAATACTTTCTAAGTCACTGTACTTTATGTTAATTTACAAATGGGTCACTGAACTTTTTTTCTTACAGTCAACTCACTGAACATTTTACTAACAAAACGTTTGTAATTTCGTTAACTATTTTGACTTTAGACGGAATTGGCCAAATAAGCTGATGAGTTGTCCAAAAAAAGCTGACTGTGGCGTCCTTGTGTGACGTGGCGGTGATTATGTGGATTTCAAGGAAAATTTTTATGAAGAAAATGAAAAAAATATTTTAAAGTATAATATAAATTTAAAAAGTGTGCCAAAAAATAAGAAAATAAATATAAAAAATATTTAATTATTTTTGTAATTAATATCAAATAAAATTTTATTTATAATTAAGTCATTTAGAAAATACAAAATTCAAAAATATGCTAATTAAAATTAAGGGTAATGTGAAATATATTTAGGGGGAATGAAAGAAAATTATAATAAAATCAGAAAATTTAGCAAAAAATACATGGTAGAAATTAAAAAATAAAAAGAGTTATTTCGTTTTTTTGTAATTAATAGAAAAAAATTATATAATTAATAACAAATATAATTGAGGAAATTATAAAATTAAAAAATATGTTAAAATTAAAAATCTTTTCAAATTCGGACATTAAAATTATAATTGAGTCAATTTGGTGATAATTTTTTTTTCTTTTCTAACTAGGATAAATAAATTTGTACTTTTACATGCAAATAATTTTTATTGTAATTTTAATTTTATCAAATAATTTTTGTTTTAAAGTTATACAAAATTTAAATTTTATAATTTAATTTAATCAAATTTAATAAATAATCATTTTTATTAAAAAGTGCATAAAATTGAAAGTTGTATTTTCCTTGGCCTTGTTCTTCCAAAAAAATTCTTTGTTTAAAAACTGAATATCATCTTGATTATGTTCTCGCTGTTTTGCAGTATTAACTTCGGCGGGCGTAAAATAAATTTTTTCCCTTGCTCTTTTTAATAAAAATGATTATTTATTAAATTTTATTAAATTAAATTTTAAATTTTGTATAATTTTAAAACTAAAATTATTTGATAAAATTAAAATTACAATAAAATTATTTGATAAAATTAAAATAAAAGTTATTTGCATGTAAAAGTATAAATTTATATAGTCCTAGTTAGAAAAAAAATTATCACCAAATTGACTCAATTATAATTTTAATGTCCAAATTTGAAAAGATTTTTAATTCTAACATATTTTTAATTTTATAATTTTCTCAATTATATTTGTTATTAATTATATAAAAATATTTTTTATAATTACAAAATTAAATAAATAACTCTTTTTAATTTTTAATTTCTACCATGTATTTTTTGCTAAATTTTTTGATTTTATTATAATTTTCTTTCATTTTCCCCTAAATATATTTCACATTCCCCTTAATTTTAAGGGTACTTAACACTAATATACAACAATTAGAAAGTATTTACAAAAATAATACATACACAAAATATTACAAAAATAACGCAATTCACATTAATAAGGAAACCTAAAATCAAGGAGAAATAATTACAATAATTAATAATTCAAATTCAAATATCTGGGATCTAACAACAAAAATAAATTCAAATTCAAAATAATAATTCAAATTTAAATATTCAAATTCAAATCTTGATTCCCCTCACAGTAGCCCTCTCATCCGCTACTCCGCCGCGAATCTCCTTCTTCACGGGTTGCCCCCTCCTCCGCTACTCCGTCGCGAATCTCCGTTGTCCAAAACGCCAATGAAAAGAAGAAGAATATTCGCCCTATAAAACGTTTAAAAATAAATAGATGTAACTCTTACTGTTCTGAAATTTTTTTATGACTATTTGGTTACCCACAAAAACTAAAATGGTTACCTTTGTATGAATGGTTGGCTACCAACTGCATCACATTCAAATTAATTTGGTAACTTAATAAAACTGAATTGGTTATCTTGGTCTGAAGGTTTGGCAACGTCATCTTCCTCCTCCCCCTTCACCGGTGAGACATAGCGAGAGTCAACCACAAAATGGTCGATGGAATAGAGAAAGGAGGTGGATATTTGATTTTTCATAATTTCTTCATGTCCGGAAATTCCAATTTCATGTCCAAAGAAAATAAGAACACTGCATAGGAAAGAGAGAGATAAGAGAGTGATGTGTAATGTACTGTTGATAATAAAATCTTCGTACCAAGGTAACCAAATTTTTATACCAAGATAACCAAACCTTTATACCAAGGTAACCAATCTACCTCCACACATGCAGTATGAATTGGTTACCTTGGTCTGAAAGTTTGGCAACCAGCTGCATGAAGGTTTGGCTACCAACTGCATCACATTCAAAATAAATTGGTAACTTAATAAAACTGAATTGGTCACCTTGATATAAAGGTTTGGCTACCCACTACATGAAGGTTTGGCTACCAACTGCATCACATTCAAAAGAAATTGGTAACCTAATAACACTGAATTGGTTACCTTGGTATGAATGTTTGGCTACCAACTGTACTATGAAAAAACTGCATGTGTAGATGTGTATTGGTTACCTTGGTATGAAGGTTTGGTTAACTTGGTGTGAAGGTTTGGTTACCAACTGCACTATAAAAAAACTGAAGGTGTGGAGGTGAATTGGTTACCTTAGTATGACAGTTTGGTTACCTTAGTATGAAGTTTTGGTTACCAATTAGGGGTGTTCAAAATTTTTAATTTTTTCAGTTTTTTACCGATACCGGCGGTAGCGATTTTTTCGGTACCGATTTTTCGATATTTTAACACTTTTCAGTACCGGTAGCGGTAATGACTTTTTTGAATTTGATAAAAACCGAAATACCAAAATTTAATAATTAATAGTTAATGTTTTGTAATTTTATATATTAAATAATTTTTTTTATATATTACTAATTTCTATATAATAGTAGTTTTATTAAAAAATTTATATAAATTAATAATGCTTTGTAGTTTTATTTTATATATTAATTATTATTAATAGTTAATGATTTCTTAATTTTAAAAAAAAAGTATTAATATATAAAAAAATTATTTAATTATTATTAATAATTATATATATTACCATGCGGTATAACCGAAAACCAAACCGAAAAAATCGGTACCAATTTTATACCGAACCGGTACCGAAACCGATAATTCGGTACCGATTTCGGTTCTCGTTTTTTCGATAATTTTGGATCGGTACCGGTTCGGTTTTTTACCAATGAGCACCCCTATTACCAATTGCACTATGAAAAAACTACAAATGTGGAAGTGGATTGATAACATTGGTATAAAAGTTTGGTAATTATTTCTAACAAAGAAAAAAGAAGGTACTATAGAACAACACATGTATACATTGTAGGCCTTAATATATCTCTCCCAGCAGTTTTCCCATCCTTTTTGAAGGCTTGGGGATCTATTGCTTCTGTGCAGAGGAAGAAGATAATAATAGAGCTGCAAAGCCCATTGAGCCTCCACCCAATTATTCGTCGCCACCTGAAGAGGACATTTTGCACACCCTCTTGGTACAGTAAAGGAAACTGTGCCACATAAAATGGGAAAAGATTAAGAAACAAATATATCAAGCTTGGACAGGGAAACAATAAAACAGTGTTTTATAATAGAAAAGGTATAGCTCAAAGTCGAGAGATTATTAATTTCCGGCAAGTGATTCAAGAGTTTCTGTTCCTATAACTTGAAAGATGTAACCATGTAGCCAGTTATACAATTAGGTCCATTTGGCAGTTAACCCAAACAACGGAATAAAGTCCAAAAATATCCCTGAGATGTCCCACTTGTATCTTAAATTAATTTTTTTTTTTTAAAAGTACCCTTGACGTTACATTTTAAATAGGAAATATTGATTGAGTTTATATTATATTCCTACTCAAATATATAAACTCAATCACTATTTTCTATTTAAAATTAAAAATCATAAGACGATAATTAGTAATTATTCTTATACATATTTTGTTAATAAGTATAAGGATAAGTATAAAGATAATTATTGATTATCCTTATAATTATCCTTATAATTATCCTTATAAATTTTCATTATTTTATTTTACTGATTAATAAGTAATATGTATAAGGATAATTTGTTAATAAGTATAAGTATAAAGATAATTAGGAATAATCAGGATAATCTAATTAAGCCAAAATTTTATTGTTGGTCGCTACACTCTCTAGCGGCCAGTCAAAACACGATCGTTTTGACTGACCGCTAGAGGGAGTAGCGGCCAACAACAAAATTTTGGTTGGCCGCTAGAGGGAGTAGCGGCTAGGCCCTCATCTTAGTCATTCACTTTAATTTTGGACGGCTGGATGAGCGTTAGTTGAAAAAGTCTCTCTGACTAACGTATTCTATGGATCATTTTCTTATATATATATATATATATATATATATATATATATATATATATATATATATATATATATAGACAGGATCAAGAGTATACCTCTTAAGTAGTAGAACTCTCTTAAATAATAGAACTTTATCAAAACGACGTAGATTTGATAAGACTCGGTGGCATTTTTGTAAAAACCATGTCACCGCGTATTTACAAAAATATCACCGCGTCTTATCAAAACTACGTCGTTTTGATAAAATTCTATTATTTAAGACATTATATATATAATTCCCTTCTCCAGCGAACCTTAAACAGTGAACCAAAAACAAACTGGCTATAATGACGATTTTTTTTCGTCGCTATAGCATACAAAGTCGACATAGCTATGACGATGGTCGAACCGTCACTATAGCTCAAAAAATCGTCGCTATAGCCAGTTCATTTTTTGTTTGCTGTTTAAAATTCGTTAGAGAATGGGTCCGTATATATACATATATATAAATAAAAAAAATATTCAAATTACAATTAATATACAAAAATTATAATTTCACAATCAAAATTATTAAATATTATTAATAACAAAAATTAAATCCCCATTAGAATCCTTGCTAATTAATAGTTATTAAGTCGTCGCTAGTCGACAACTCGACTTGATTGTCGTCGGCTCGTCGCTAAGTAGTACTACTTGAGCAATTAGTCATCGCCAAGTCGATTTGACAAACTTGGTATCTAGGCAGATGATTTGAGAAACAAACACAAATTTTACTCAACTCAATTCCAAATTCCATCCAATTAAAGATCTAAACAAATATACCCAAACATGTAACCAAGAGTTTACTTCAGGTAAGAAAAAATATTGGCAGCACAGAACAAGGGAATTTACACAATCTAATCATCAGCAGAAAAAAAAATTCGACTTACAATTTAATGTGTTAGTATTATGTAAATATCTAAATGGTGAATAGTTCAAGAGCCGAAACTTATGATATGAGCTGCAATGGAAAGAACCCATTTGACTGTATTGTGTAGAAATCATTTTTGTTTATGCACAAGGGACTGAATAAATGTTTCAGATGAATATCAAATGGTTACTCCAGTTTTATATTCTTTCTCATAAATAAATTAAGCTAACTGAATCCAATCCTTCACATATAAAACTTGCACTCTAAACCAATAAAAAAAGTACTACAATTGAAGCCATGTCTCCGAGAATCCAACATATTATTAGGACTACAGTATGAATGTTGTCTGACCCTAACTTTTTTGTATATTTACAAAAATTGACAAAGGAGCTACTTCTTCATGCTTTTACTAATGAATATTACTATAAAGAACTTTATTCCTTACTATAAGAAAAAACAAATGAATAACATTCTTTTGTACAAAGAAGACACAATTACAGTAACTTGCTGACTTTCGCAGAAGCAATAAAATACCAGCAATGGTAAATTTTGTGATATGAACCTTCCTAATGCCGTTCAATAATAGACTACTCAAAAGTTCTCCAAGTAATGATCAAAAATGGGATAAACCGGAAGCAATGTTCATTTTAGTCTGAAGTATTTTGATTATGTTTTAAAAGCTGATAAAACCTTATGCCCGAACCGCTGTAGTCTGCAAAAGCTTCATGTATAATCTCCCAAACTAAAGAATATTTTTACCTGCTAGATGCATGCTTACCTGAAACGCAAACAAACAATTTAGGTACTAACAACATCAGGAGCAAAGCTAGTAGTATATAATTTGATGACTGAATCAAAGACATGCATTATCATTTATCAATGCACACACAACTTTAAGTTCACATGGTGAGGAAATAAAAATAACACAAACACTGTGCACGCCACCAACAAATTTCTACAAGACAAATATAAATAAAAAATATACTTTCATGTATCCATGTTTTCCCCATAGGAGGTGAGGTAGCTTGGGATAATGAATGAGCAGTTCAGGCAAACAATAATCTTGGGTCATGTTTGTTTGCAAGGATTATAATTCAATGGAATTATAATCCCAAAACTATTAATTCTAAGATTAAAGTCCTAGTTACGTGTTTGTTTTTTATGTGATTATTAATGGTATAACTTAAAATAATCACATGTTATGTTTGTTTTTTTCTGGATTAATTAAAGGATTGGATTAAAAAATATTGTTTGGACTATTATACCCTTAACAATAATAACATTTTAAACTTATTTATACATAAAAAATGATGAACAATTAATTAGAAACTTTTAAATAAGTGGTTATATTATTCAATGATAACCGGAAAAAACCTACCACCCCCCATCCCCCGACCCCTATCCCCCATCACCCCACCTCCCACCCCAAAAAAATAATATTTACTGATTATGTAAAACTCCACACCAACCCCCTACGCCCTACCCCCTCATCCCACGCCACCCTGACCCTACCCTACCCCCCATGCCACCCCACCCCCTTAGACCCCCTACCCCTACATCCTCACCCCCTTAGACCCCCCCATCCTCACCCCCTACCCTCACCCCCATCCCACTCCAAAAAAATAATATTTACTGATTATGTATACAACTCCTACCCCCTACCCCACCCCAAAAAAATAATACTTACTGATTATGTATACAACCCCCACCTCGACCCCCACTCCTACCCCCCACCCCTATGCCCTACCCCACCCCTATACCCTACCCCCTACACCTAATCTCACCCCCTCTACCCCCCCTCCCTCCCTCCCCCCCCTCCTCCCTCTACCCCCACCCCATACCCCTACCCCCCTCCCCAAAAAATAATATTTCCTAATTATGTATACACCTCCACCCCCGCCCAGCTCCTCAAAAAAATAATATTTACTGATTATGTATACATTCCCACTTGCCTATCCTCCACCCCACCCCCCACCCCACCCCCACCCCACCCCCCACCCCCACCCCTCACCCCCCACCCCCCAAAAAAAATAATATTCAGTAATTCAGTAATTATAATACCAAGTAGAATATGGTATTAAATAATCTCACATCTTAAGTTATTTTATAATCTTAGGACTAATAGTTCTAAACTCAAATTTAAAATCAAACAAAACACTTGAGATTAATAGTCATATCCCAAATGTAATCATTGCAAACAAACATAGCCTGGAAATTAGTTCACCACTCACTCCTTGCAACACAATGTGAGCATGGATTCACTTTTACTACAAATACAAACACCGAGATTTCATCAACTACCTAAAGTGCCGATTCATGCCATTGCTCTTTTGAATTGATTCTTTATTTGGCAAATTCTAAAGAGTAAAGACATTTTTTTGGATAAAAGAAGAAAATATTACTGGAAACTGAGAAAGAAAAATTACAATGCAGATAAAGGACCGATAAGTCCTCCAAAAAACAAAACAAGTGGAAAAAATTATCATGGCTCCAGTGGAAGACAGTCACTTCAATCCCCTATGTAAACCTCATAAAGAAACTTCTCATAAAGCTAGAGGCCCACGTATTTTAAGGAGCGAGTAAACAAAATGAAAAAATCATATTATGTGTCATGAATTCTAGTTCGGGGTCTGACATACGACCTGACTCGTATTATATTTTGCAGAGACCCGAACAAAAAGAAAAATGAGGTCTAGTGGTGGTAGCAGAGGACCAAGGCCGATATGGACTTGTTTTGTTATTTGGGCCTATTATGTTTTTTAACCCAGCTGTATATATGTAATTGTAGCTATGGTTTTTAGTATTCTTTCTTTCTCACTTTTTAGCCTCCTTCAGAGAGAAACAGTTTGGGTGTGGGTTTTAGGCTGTGAGAGTTCTCTAAATAAATTGTATTCTTCACACTTTGATGAAGTGATACCTTTTGTCTCATGTATGTGGTTTTCCACAATTTGGGTTTTTTGTGTTTGGCCATAGTTTGAAAAAGCAAAACAAATTGGTTCAAAGACATTGGTCACATTTCACTCGTCAAGAGCAGATAAGTGAACAGTAACAGTCTCAAATATGCATCAGATACAGAAATAAATCTTAATCATAAACTGAAGGCAAGTCTAACGGACTGCAACTAGAAACAACAAGGACATATAAATGGATTAAGAAAACAGGCATACCTTTAAATCTAGTACATTCCTTGTCCTTTTCAAGGTGAATCCTTTCTAAATAAGGTGCAATCAAGCTATCCAATTTGAACAACCAGATTGCCGCTGCAGATGACGTTTGGAGCATAGTTGGAAAGCCTGCAATGATTTCTTCCATTACAGAGTTGGATCCAAAAGCAGCATTGCATTGAAGCAACCAGTCCTCATTGATGGAACTAACAAAATCAGCAAGAACCTACAACATATAGAAAATTAGGTAAGATAATGTGCAACTTCTACACATTAGCAAACAAGAATCGGATTGTGTTTGATTACATCTGAATATCTCTTAATAGATGTGCCTCTGATTCGGTCAGAGGCTAAAAACTTGTTTAGTAAAAAAAAATTCCCTCAGAATGCCTCTAAATAGTTCAGATGTGGGTCTGAAAGAAAGTTGCCTTTTTTAGACCAAAATAACCTCTTCAATATTACAAATTCCTTTTGTATCCCTAATTACTGTTAGCAACCCTCAAACCCAACAGATCTGTGCCACTCAACACCAAATCTGTGAGTTAGGGCTTGATTTTAGATGCACGGTGGAGAAAATTTTTGAAGGGGAATGTATTGAGATGATGAATGCGAAGAGGGAGAATTGAATGGATTGATCGAAATGGAGGTTGATGCTTACAGTGGTTATGGAGGAATTGGACACTTGGACTCCATTTGAAATATACTCCATAGAATAGAAATCATTCTCTCTTCACAAACATATTGAGGCTAATGGGTATGGCCATTAGTCTTCTGTATCTCTTCCTCGTGTGTTTCAGCTTTTATTCTTGATCTCCAATGATGCCATTATTACAGAGCAAACAGAGATTCCAGGCTCTGAAAGAGATTACCTGCCTTCCTTCAAGAACTCACTCCAAAACCCACTTCTTTCTTCATGGACCCCTACTACCCCTCATTGTCGCTGGTCCGGTGTGTTCTGCGAAAACAACCGAGTCATCTCACTCGTTCTCTCGACTCACTCGCTCAGTCCCTATTCTCCCTCACCAACCTTGTTATCCACAACCTTTCTTCTAACCTTCTTTACGAGCAAATCTCACCCAAGATAGCATCACTTCGGAGTCTCAAGGTGTTAAATTTGGGTGACAAGAAGTTGGGTTGTTGTTTACAGTGATTATGGAGGAAGACAAGAAGTTGGGTTGTTGAATAGGAAGAGAGAAGGAAAGGTTAAAATGGTAAAACACTATTATTCAGACATTTTGAAAAAATAATTATCAAACAACATTTCTTCATTCAGACACAATTTTAGACAGATACTCTATATTATCAGATGTCTAAATTATTCAGATCTTAAAATTCAGTTTTATCAAACACAACCTCAGTCTTATAAAACATAGTTTTCATAAATCAGAAAATAGATGCTGCATATCAAAAAGAAGAATAAGAGGCAAGTATTACCTGTAGAAACTCTACTAAAGTTGAGGTCCGTCGTAACCTTTTGATCCATAGGTTATGAGCAGATTTAGTCCAAGCACCCACCAAGGCATCTTCAGGCATAACCGACTGCATTACATGTATAAGAAGATAAAACATTACTCCAGGCTACAGCCTACAGATATACCATAAGCTTTAAGGAATTGAATCTCATTGCTAAAATTTAATCAGGTTGTAATTATTGTATTTTTATTTTAATACCCAACTAAATCTAAGTATCTTTACTAACTGGGTTTTACATCACAATACTACTGCAAGATATCTCTTGGGACTAATCTTCAAAATTTTACAATGCACATGACTCAATTTAGATTTCAGGGTTTTCTTGAATTACCTTGTGCCAGAAACACTTTTATCTCATAAATATTTTTTTTTAGATAAATCCCTTTTTCTCATAACTATTACCTGTTCTACCATTTTTGGGTCTATAATACTAGCCTAGAACCATGTAGTTTTCACCTCAGATGCCAGTGGTTTTGTCACATGTGATGTAAGCATCCAACAAACTTGAGGAGCTTCACCTAATAATTGTAATATCAACTTCTACAAACTGAAGTCATTTTAATATCCACTTTCATATGCTTCCAAATCTGTCCACACACCCTCGGTCAAGCTACACTAGTTACCAGTCATACTTTAAATGTTCAGTGACTTCAGTCTATGCAGGTCTACTACATGTATGTGATTTAAGCACTTCTTCGCCTCCTACTCTTTTAAGTATTTCTCAGCCTCCTCTTTTTCCTTTTTATACTAGTCTTCTCAGCCTCCTACACGTGGATGGTTTAACAAGTAAAATATGCATGTTGACTCTCGAGGTAATCATCTTAGCAATTCCTGATGATGCCCCAAACATAAAATGTCTGTTAACTTATACTTTACTAGTTTAGAAACGTATGTAATTGTTTTCTAATCTTCATGCAGTATTTACTCTTAACAAAAGTTGTCAACAAATAAGCATAAAGGGTCCTATATGTATAGAAATCCTTTCACAATGCAACAGCAGAAAATAGTGCAATTCTGAATGCTTGTCCAGGAAAACTATCAAACCTGGCATTCAAATGCATTTGGACATCCAACTCAACGAAACAGTGTAGCAATTTATATTTCAGAAACGTGAACACCAACTACTGTGCTTTCACTAACTAGACTGATTCCAAGATCAAATATTACTCGAAGTCATTCAATGTTTTCAAATGGAGTAGAATATGCAACTTTCCCATTGACAAATTGTATGACAGATAACAATACATGTGTGCATCTGGTGTGTATAGCAAGACAAAAATATAAAGCTTTAACAAACAAATGACAGCTCACCTCAATTGCATAAGTTGCAGCTTTGAGCGATTGCAACTGTGATGAAAGAACTTTATGCTTTGGAGAAACATCAGTGTCTCCACTCTTCCTACATGTGGCAGCATGAATGGCATATCTTTCTTCTAGATCAAAATCAAGCTCAAATGTAGTGTGGCAAATCTTACAATGCTTCTCATCTCTCCAGTACAGATCATGACAATGTTCACACCTAACGAGTGAATCAAGAAATGATTTTTTGCCATGTTTAACAGCATTAAGGTTTGAATAAAAAGAATTCCAAATCCACAAGTCAAATGCTTGGAGTCGACTCCATTTTTGCTTTTGCTGTTCTCTTTTCTTCCCGGTTTCCAGAACAATGGCACCGGTAGAAATTCGAAAATCATTTCCAATCTCAGACAGGCACAGATTGTTATCTACATCAGACACTGCTGATGAACTGTCTTCTCTGGAGGTATTCAGTTCGGAATGAACAGACTGGGTTGGCTGTCTACTTCCAGCATGATCCGGGATACTGGACATTGCACTACAAAGAGAAGCTTCTCGTTTCTTCAAAGAAAAAAGAAGGTGAGCCTCTCGAGAACCCCTGTTGTCCAAAGTCGACAACAATGCGCTCAGAGCCTGCAATCAATTAAGCAAACAGAGGCAAAGTTTAACAGTTGAATTGACAGCATAAAAGGAGAACATATATACCATAAAAAAGAGACATAATTAGGAAAGATTACTTCTTCAGTATCAATAACCTCCCATTGACCATCTTCAGAAGATTCAAAATAAATCCTCTTGTGGCCCGGATCATAATCATTACAAGGGCCCAAGAAAAGCCAGTATCTATTATATCGACGGTCAGAACCCAAATAGATAGATTGCATAGGATGTAAATCATCCTCGATTTCTATATTGTTGGCATCCTTTTTATTGGTAGAGGACTTCTCCTTTCCATAGACCTTTGAGAGAGATGCTGAGGAATCAACAGGTTGCAGGGAAGATCTTGTATATGCTTCGCTAGTACTGAGCGCTTGTCCAATGTAGCCTTCAAATGGCCAGGGTAAATTATGTTGCCCTGCTGTTGATCTCTTTATTTTCCCACCAGAACTAATTCGATTGATGTTAGGAGCACATTGTGCAATCAATGTTATCGGATCCTGAAAATAATATTGGAGATCAATGTGACCATTCAAAAGATCTCGAAGGGTAAAGAATTTAACCACAATGTAACTACTAATATTTATTATGCATGACCATCAGTTTTGTCATCAGTGTTAGCACCAAAACATCACAGGAACAATAACTCGTAGCTATATACGCCTACACTCACAGATTTTGTGGTCTAAAGCATCAATGCATGTACATTTTTGCATGCTAATCATGAAAGAATAAATGAGATTGGTTAGCACAAGTTTCTGTATCCTGGGAGAAGAAACAAATATACTTAACAATTAGAAATGGGATTGAATTAGAATAAATTTAAAGAAGACCAATTCTTATCAATTGAGCTATTTGCATTTCTTTTTTATTTGATAGATAGTTTTAGCCCCAAATTTGAATATAGGAACCAGCGACCTTGAGGTTATTCCCCAAGGCCTCCAGCATTTCTCGTACTCCTTGGGGTCAAGCTCTTCGCTTGATCTTAATTTCCTCTAATCACATTGTATTGCATTGAGCCTAATCAATTTGATAAACAATCGAGAATATTGGAACCAACGACACTCTAATCACATTGTGCTGCATCGAGCCTTATCAACTTGATAAACAATCGAAAGCTATACAATATGAAAAATAAATAAATTAACCATAAAGAGCCATCACACACTATGATTTCCAGACCTAATAGTAAAAAGAGAATATCAATGCAGCGTAAACAATAACAAAGAGAAATGGAAGAAAAACAATCACACGCATGATACAAAATATACGTGATTTGCCGAAAGGTTGGTTACTCCACAATCGGGGGTAAATTAGTCTCACAATCTTAAAAAATCGTACATACTACAACGCATGATCCACTCCTTATATAATACTCCTGAAAATACAAAACTACCCCTCAATCATCTCTAAATCAAAGTCGGATCAAGCTTCACTAATAAAATATATCAGCTCGAAAATTCTTACAAACTCAAAGATAATATAAATTCAAAGTAAAAGCTTTAACTATAAGCTTATGAGAATTTAATCCTAAGATAAGAAATTCGCTCTCATAAGATGATCATAACCAGAGTTACCAGGTGCTCTCATTGACAGTGTAATTGTACTTGCATGTCCAAACATGGTACTCTTACATATGCTTACCGAAAAATTTCTTTATTTTTTACGTTAATTTACACGAAAATCATTATTCTAACTTAGTATTGGATGTTCAAACATCACATTTATACTAAACTGAAAATAAAACAATTAACGTATTGATTCAACTAAAAATCTTCTATAAAATTTAAATTTGTTACAATAAGATTCTAAAAGAATTCCTAACTATAAGTATTAATATAAAACCCTAGCATACAACGTTATAGCTATGTAGTGTACTGTGTACCCGTATTGATTATACGAACCACAACGAACCGCGTTCCAAAAAACACTAATCACAACCACATGAACTTTAACCCAAAATATATAATTTTTTAATGACTGCATGTTACATTAGTGACTATTTTCTAAAAGGTGTTAGCCGAGAGGCGGACGACCGGGGGACCTAGCGCATAGGCCTGAATTTTTTATTTTAAGTCAATTTTAATATTTTATCTTACATTTATCCAAACAAAACAATAATATAAAACAAAACAATCTATAATAAAGATAATAAAAGTATTTGCTTAAAGTTCAAACACATATCCATATTGTTAATGTCAAAGTTCAAACACAAACATGCAATTGTTCAAAGTTCAAACATATCTTTAACGTATTACTTTTATTCATAAACAAGATTACTATTAAATAATAAAATTTAAAATTTCAAGAATTCAATTCAATATTAAAACTTAAAAAACTAAATCAAAAAATTACAACTATAATAAAATTATACATTTTGACTTGATCATATTCACTTCTTGTTATGATTTGATGTGCTACAACCTCTGTTCTGAATATGGTAAATCGTTAAAAGAATAAATATATCAAGACCTCGTTTGGGTAATTATTATAAAAAAAAACCTCTCCGCCTAAGCCCCGCCTAATTTCCTGGAGGAATTAATCGGACTTAGACAGGAATTTTTAGAACACTGATTAGATATCACAATAGGAGATCAAGCCATGAATAAACTGAACCAAGAAATACTCAAGACAACACATGCGAACTCTACATGAGATGCAAAAATCCTTAATTCCCAAGGTCTCCTACACACTTAACTCCTTATTATTCTCATTCCAAAAAAAAAATAGCCATATTTTTATCCAATCATTTTTTAACCGACACATGAAGTGTGAGAATGAGTAAATAGTAAGTAAGCAAGCATGCTCAACAACATACTCTTAATAAGAGCAAGTTTTATTAAGAAGTCAATTCTGCAAACCTACCAATTATGGTGAACCATTGTCCAGAGTCTGGACATTGGACAGGGTATGTCTTCTCTAACCAAGGGATGGCTAGAACACCATCTTGTTAACTATGTAAGACTACCAATTCAATATTTGTAACTTTTGTCTATGTATTGCATTGTTACAGAGAGGGAACGTCGACAGTACTTCATTAGTTAAAAAGGCTACTACAGAGTGGGGACGACATCAATATACTAGTGATTACTTAAAACCTCATGAGTACTTCTACTTCACTTTAAAATCAGATAGCTAACGAAGTCTGAACAAATAAACACCAACATTATTGATTTTTTTTCTTTTAGTTTAAGGTAGAGTAGTGACTGCCCAAGGAGGGCAGAACCCATGCACTCATCAAAAGCAATACAAGAGTATACGCTACTAGAATCATGAAAAAAACAGCTTCTATTCCCAAAATTAAACAAAAAATGTCCCAAAGAAACAAAAAAAAAAGATAAAAATAAAAAATAAATTCAGCAGCACCAATATTCCACGCAAAATAAATATCTTCATTCCCAACAAAAACATATGAATCATCCAACCCCCAAAATCAAAGGAACTCAAAAAATCAACAAATAACCGAACATGGGAAAACCTCGTGAATCCAGGAATGGTGAAATCTCAACCTCGTGAATCCAGGAATGGTGAAATCTCAACTTCAGTTGTTGCAATTGAATATATGTAGGCTCCTTGTTGAAAGTACTATTGTTCTTTCCCCCATTTACCAGAAGCATTGCAATATGAGCAAAATAATCAACTAAAAAGTTACCAACTTTTAACAATGTCTTAAGAATTGTAGTGTAAACCTATATGCTTTGTCAACACACCCAAGAATTTCATTAAAATGTTCATGTCTCATCAGCTATTTTAAACACACCATGTTTTGTTAAAGTTTAAATTACCTCCTAAGACATTCATATTCATGGAAATCCTTAACGTAGCAGAGATATTATGTCAGATTCCCACTAAATCCAAACCAAGCAGCCTTTTGAATATATTTTGAAAAGTGAACAAATAGAACTCTGCTGTCCTAACTCTAAAAATAGTCTTAAAAATGCATCAGATTGTGCACCAGTGGATAAAATTGAGATTCTTGAGTAACAAAGTTCATCGTGGATCAAAAGCCATCAGAGACCGTATCAACTCACAATGCAGGGGGAAAGCACTAGGGGGTCAACTTGCAAGTCAACTCGATAGAAATAAAAATTATCCCTAGTTGACTAAGGAGGATCGGAGGTAGGACCATACTTTTCCGCTGGCAAAAAAAGGTGCATAGCCAACCAATAAGTCCCATTTTCGAGTCCATTCGTTTTTTACACACCTTGTGCAACTAAATCCCAAAGCAATAAAAAAAATCACTCCCTCTTTCACTATCCTAGGTATTAATACTAAAGATTACTATTTTTCAAAATAAAGGATAGGGAACTTCTGGGATTTTGTTCTTCAAATCTAACTTTGTAAATAAAATCTACATTTAAATCTAGTATCTTATTTCTTTTCCAATCAGTTGAGGGAACAATTAGCCCTCTTTTACCTAGTGGGGTTTTCTTCTCCACTAATGATGAGGATGCTGCAGAGGTGGATGAGGATTGATAACTGGCTTATACCGTGTAGCTGACTGGCACCAGATTTTTAGATCTTTTTTTGTGATAACCAAGGATTTCTAAGTCACTCTGTATATAAAAATATTGATGATATTGAAAACTGTGGCATGTAATGAGTAAATATATGGATAAATGAATATTATGATTATTTATCAGTGATGAGTATCTATTTTTATAAAGGGAATTAGAAAGGAAAGTTACATAACCTAATATACACATTAGGTATAAGGGTTATAGTAATTGAAGAATGCTAGTATTTAATAAGTATACTAGTATGCAAATTCTAAGAGATTCATTTTATATATCTCGACTAATTAATTTTTAACTTAATTTAAGCAAGTCTAATTGAGTTATAGAAATTAAATGTGCATGGTTATTTATTTAAATTCTAAATGAGTGGAATGGAGCCCCTAATTAAATAATTAGGGTAAGATAAAACTTGTGTTGAGCCCATGGTTATAAACATGGCACAATCATTTAATTTAGAAAGCCCAAGTAATTAATCTAGTGGCCCAAACTTAACCCAACTTGGGAGGGGCTTGTTCGTCATTTTGCTAAGCAAATATGGGCAATAGAAATAAACCAAAAATGGGGGATAAAGGAGCCAAATTTTCGGCCACTATGGAGGGGAGAAGCCCATGTGATGTTATCCTTACCTTTAATCATTACCTCATGTGTTACTCCATCATTTAGCCACTTTAATTGTTTAAGTGTGCAAGTAAAATTAAAGATAGGGAAGAGAGAAAAAAGTGTTGGGCAATTGATAATATATACATAAATTGTATCTATACTATTTCACCAATACCAATTACCCATCCCATTTTTAATTATCCACAAAATTACTTTACCTTTTTACTCTCTCCACTCAAAGAAAAGCAAAAGAAGCAAAATAGAAGAGGTAGAGAAAGAGGAAAAACCGTGGGTAAGAGGGGGAGAAAGGAGAGGGATTTGATCTTCATGCTTCCAAAATCCATCTCCTACTTTGGCAAAGCAAGAAGGATAGCACATAGATCAAGGTATAAATTCCTACACTAGTTTATTTTGTACTTGGTTTGTTTTACAAATAAAGGGGTTAATGTTTTTGAACTCAAATCCTTAGATCTACATACTATTGAGTGTTGCATGTATGCATCTAACCATTTGAGTGCTTGCATGTTGATCAAAAAGGAAGAAATGGAAGTTATGTCCTTAAAGGCTAGAGAACCCTTACTTTCTTCCACTTTGATCAACTACCATTTAAAATCTACACCTTTTTGTGATCTGTAACAATCAAGAATTTTTGTATGTAATTTAAAATATTTATTGAATTAAATAAATATTTTAGTTGATGTGTTCAATAAATATTTGATTGATTGATTTATTTATTTATTAATTAAATAAATAATTCATGAATTGTTGTGGCTTAATTTAATTTAAGTGTAATATATTAATTAAGTTGATGTTTGGCAATTTTGTGGCTTGAGGATTTAATTTAATGAGTTAACTAGATGAATTGTTAACTAATCATTAAATTATATAATGATAATATTCTAATTTAATTTGTTAATTAAATTAGAGAGTTGGTAATGATTAAATGAATTGTTATAATGTTATTTTAATTTAATTTAATAATTAAATTATAGATGTACTAATTTATTAAATAAAATTATAATTTACAATGAAAATTATAATTTTGTAGCAATGTGATTATGTGACATTTTGATTTAATAAGTTGTTAGCAATGTTCGAAATAGGCAAATAGCGCTCGAGGCGTACGCCTCGAGGCGCGCCTCGTAGCGAGGCGGAGGAAATGGGTTGCGAGGCGACCGCTTACTCTGGACTTAGAGAAACAACCACCTTTTTCTGTCGAAGCTTGCGCCTCGTGACGTCGCGCCTCGAGGCGTCGCGAGGCGTACGCCTGGATTTGGCTTAAAAAAAAGACCGAATATCAGATTGGTCTCGACTTACCATTACCGAAAACCATATTTGGCTTGATCGTGAGTCTCGCGACTGAAGACTGCTTCGATCGACTCCAGTCAACTGCTTCTCGTCGATCGCGACTCCAGGTATTCCCCTTCTCCTCTTTCTTCTTCTTCTACTTCTCCTTCTCCTTCTCCTTCGATCGCGACTGTCGTTCCTCTTCTCCCTCTCTGTTTTTTTTTGTTTTTCTTTTATGTTTTCTTCTCTCAGTTCCTCTTCTCCTCGCGTCTGAATGTAGTGACCTACTAACCTTCATGAATGTTCTGAGTTCTGTTTTACAGTTTTAGTTTTAATTGTTATTGTTTTAATAGTGTACAGTGTATCACAATAGCAATTATAGTTTACAGTGTATCACAATAGCAATTATAGCATTAACAGTTTTTATTGTGTACAATAGCATATGATAATTCCATTTGATTTTTTAGACTGTCAATAACAATATCAATTTTTGTGTACATGAATTGCTATTTGCTAATGTAAATATGTAATAACAATTTCTTTTATTATTACAGTGAATTAAGATTATGGGTAAGAAAGATCCTGCATGGAAATATGGCACCGCAGCCCCTGGAGTTAATAAAGCTCATTTATATGTGGAATGCAATTTTTGTTAGAAAATTTGCAAAGGAGGGATTACAAGGTTAAATAATCATCTTGTGGGAAATCATAGTAACGTCAAGGTTTGCAAAAAAATACCAAACAAAGTGAAGGAAGAGCTTGCTTCATATATGAAGAAAAATATGGACTCCAAAGAGGAAAGACAAAGAGATGAAGCTGAAAAAATATAAAGTGGGTCTTATTATGGTAGTCATCCATCCTTGGGAATGGGAGGTTCAAGTGTGGGTAGTGCCTCCGAGAGGGGAATTCGGGGACCCATGGACAGATTTGTTGTGGATGTTGATGCTGGTGATGATGATGCTACTACAAGGCGTACCGTATTTTCAAAGGAGGCTCGTAATGCAGTCTGTCTTGATATAGGTAGATTCTTCTTTGAAAACGGGATTCCCTTCAATGTTGCTAACAGTCCTTCATTTATAAATATGTGTCGGTCTATTGGGAACTATGGTCGTGCTTTGAAACCCCCTACCCCATACGAGCTTAGCTCTTGGATATTGAAGGAGGAAGAGAAGACTACAAAGGCCTTTGTTGAGGAGGTAAAAAAGACTTGGGCACATACGAGGATGTCAATCTTGTCAGATGGTTGGAACGATATTAGGGGAAGACGGCTAATAAACTTTCTTGTAAACAACCCCCATGGAACTGTATTTTTGAAATCTGTTGATGCATCTGATGCAATTAAAGATGCTACTTTGATGTTTAAACTACTTGATGAGGTTGTTGAGGAAGTGGGAGAAGACCTTGTCATTCAAGTAGTCACTGACAATGCATCTAATTATAAGACGGCGGGGAGGATGTTAATGGAGAAGAGGCCACGTATGTGGTGGACACCGTGTGCCGCACATTGCATTAATTTGATGCTTGGGAAGCTTGGAGAGTTGCCTCAACATAAAAATACTTTAACAAATGCAAAGAAGGTAATTACTATTATTATTATTTGGTTATAATTTTTTTATTCAATGAATACTTGAATTATTATTATTTTTTTGATGAATGTCATTATGTAGGTAAGCAACTTCATATATAATCATGGATGGGTCTTGGCATTGATGAGGGCAAACACTAATAAAGATCTTGTTCGGCCAGCCGCCACTAGATTTGCCACCGCTTATTTAACTTTGCAGAGTATGCATAGTTTGAGAATTTGGAGGCTATGTTTACATCTAGGGAGTGGGAAAATTGTACTTCGGCAAAAAAACCTGAAGGTAAGGAGGCGAGAAAAATCATACTGAGTGATAGGAATTTTTGGGGTAGCGTGGGATATGCAATTAAGACTACAAAACCTCTAGTAGGTGTATTGAGGATGCAGATTCAGAGAAGATGTCGGGAATGAGATTTTTATATGGTGCCATGGACAATGCAAAAGAAGAGATTGCAAAAAATTTGGATAATAAGGGGGCCTATAAAGAGATATGGAGCATAATAGATGCTAAGTGAGATAATCAGTTGCATCGGCATTTGCACGCTGTTGCATATTATTTGAATCCTCATTTTCAATATGAAGACAATTTCTATGCAAATGCGGAAATTAAGGTGGGATTGTACTCTTGTATGGACAATCTTATTCCTAACGCTGTGGAAAGAGAGAAAGCTGATTTGCAAATGGATGCATTCCGATAGAGGCAAGGGTTATTTGGCTACACAAATGCCAAAAATACGTGTAAGAAATGTGCTCCCGGTAAGTACCGTTGATTAATGTATGGTTATACTTTCATTTTGATTAAACGTGTACCGGTAAGATTGATATATATTTTAATATTGATCCAACTGATTGGTGGACCGCATATGGAGATGAAGCTCCGGAATTAAGAAACTTTGCAGTGAAGATTCTAAGTTTAACTTGCTCATCTTCGGGGCGTGAGCGTAATTGGAGTACTTTCAGTCAGGTATTTATTAGATATAAATCATTTATTAAGATTGTATGAGATCTTACATTGTCACTAATGCTAAACTACTTGTAATATAGATACATACAAAGAGAAGGAATCGACTGTCCGCATCCAGGCTTAACTCATTGGCTTACATTATGTACAATAAGAAATTGAAAGATCGGCATATCAAGAAAAAGGCACTAACGGAAGAAGAAGAAGATCTATTGGTTGTTGAAAATGTGTCATCGGATAATGAGTGGATTGCAGGGGAAATGATGAAAATATCTCGGGACTGATTTCTGGGAATGATGATATGGAGGAGGGTGAAATGACTCATGGGAATGAGAAGACAGTTGGGGGAGAAGAGACTAATGTGAAGGAGATTACACTTGGAGGGCAAGGGACTTGGGGAACAAGTAGTAAACAAGGAAGTCAAAAGAGAGAAACACTTTGCTGTCAAAAACTATGTCAAAAGGTTAGTGTCATTACTTAAGTTGCCATTAAGGTGTTCTTTAAAAAAACATATTCATTTGGATTATATATATTCACTTGTTTATTTATAGATAAAGGGAAGGGATTGCAATTAATTGATGAAGAACTTGAGTTTGAGGATCTTAGCACTGACAATGAGGAGGATGACAGAGCTATTAGATATGATGATGATTCCATGGAGGATCCTCTTAGTGATGATAGTGATGGTGATGGTGATGGGGATGATGATCTAGGATTTGATCCATTATTCAAGCCGATACATACAAATGATACATTACTTACATAGTGATGGATGATCACTATATAAATACTTGATGATATTATGTTATTTTGATGTTTTGTACTGATACATTACTGTGACGTTGGTTATTTATGTCTTCTATGACCTTATTTGTAATGATGAATTATTTTATGGTTTTATTAGTATTTTTTCATAATTTTTTGGAGACTTTTAGGTCTTTAAATCAAGGCTTCCGCCTCGCTCCGCCTCGAAGGCTTACGCCTCGCATAGCCCAGAGAAAAACGTCTCGTACCGATTTTAGCTTTTTCGAACATTGGTTGTTAGCTTTAATTTAATTGAATTTGAACATTAGAATTTAATTAAATAAAGTGTGACAAATAAACTATATAGTAAGTGAGTTATTAAAATAAGTTAAAAGGATTTTTAATTTGATTTTACCAAACAAGACTTGAGGCTCAAGGCTTTTGAATTTTTTTTTAAAAATAACTGACAATTAAGTATGGGTATTTTATGTCGTCAGTTTTTGTATTATATTATATCAGTTATATTATTGTTTTACGTAAATTTGGAAGAGAGAAACAGAGAGAAAAGAGAGAATAGAGTTTACAGAGAAAGAGAAGAGGGAGAGCTCTAGAGAAGATTTGAGAGAGAGAGAAGGGAGGATTACGAAAGCGTGTTGCTATTAAACAAGAGCTTGAAGGTAGTAATCTAACTTCAAACTATCAGTATATATTTTTCATTGTTCTTCATTGTAGGAAATATTTTTATTTCTCTGTAATTTGATTTTGGTAATAAATTGTTGAATATATGATTTGTATATGTTAAATTGTGTATATAAACTGTTTTTATGTGATTTAAAGTTAACTAATCCATGAAAACATGGTAAATATGAAGAAAATCATATTACAGTGAGTTTACAGTAGTATATACATGAATATGGCTTATGTGATGTTAAAATTGATGCTCAATTCATGTTTTAATGCGTAAATTGGTTGTTGATTATAAAAATATATGAAGAAATGAAAACAATGTGATTTAAATGGACTGTTTTGATTAAGAAATGAATTTACAGTGAACGAATTTGTTAAAAGTGTTAAAAATGGAGTTTTTACAAAAAATAGTGAATTTAAAGGTTTTAATTTGGATGTTTATGTTCTTTATATGGTTAATATCATGTCAGAAACATTAGTTTGTGTTTCTGTAAAGTTTATACAACTTGTGTAAGTCAAATTTGTTGTTTGAACGAAGTTTTTAGGCCTATTTGGCTTTGTTTTGTGTTCTTCGCGAACTGGAACGGCCTGGAACTGTGCTGAGGCACTGCAGCGTCGGCACAGCGCGACAGCGCCTGTCCAAGGCATGTGCGGAGCGCGGCAGCGCCGGTCCTCAGTACAAACTGGGGCGCTGCAGCGCCAGTTGGCAGTTTAGCCCAGAAATGTGATTTCTAATACACAATCATGTAAATGCTAACATAACATGATCTTATGATTATAAAATGTGATTAATCATGTTATATAATGAAAGAACAGATTGTGGAGTTGTTATAATATCAAATATGAATATTATAATTAGTAATTAATGAGTTATATGACAATTGGAATTGATGTTGATAGTGTGATTTGATCATGTGATTAAACCTAACACTAAAAGTTGTAAGCTAAATGAAATAGATGTTTAACGTGATCATGTGGTAATTAATTGTGTTACGATTTTAAATGACATGTGCGTAAGATATTTGGAAATCAAGTTATAACTGTTTAGCTTACGCACGAGGCAATTTTCTGACCCTTACTCTTATATTAAGCAAGTTTCTTACCTTACCTTGTTTGTGATTCAGCAAGTTTGTTATCCTTACTTGTTCAAGTTCTTTAACTTTAGTCGTTAACGAGTAAGATTTCTAGTTCTTGTTTCTTGCTAATCAAAGTTTGAACTATTTTAGTCTTTGACTTCAAACAAGGCTTTCTACTTTTCGGAAGCTTTACCTTGATATACGTTGTTATTCAATCACAAATTATTGTTGTTTAAACCTTGATTATAGATCATTGTTCGAATGTATGTTGTTATCGAATTGTTAAACAATTAGTGATCCTTTTCTGATTCAACTAATCTTAGTTGATGATCGTTTTGAACTCTAAATTACCCTTGAAGCTAATCCAAACCAAACTTACTTTAGTGCGGACTCGTAAGTTAATGCCGAGATGACCAACCCTATTATAGGGGATTATTTACGCAAAAGCGTTAAGATGTTTGTGCACAATACATGATACGAAGGGCTGATCCCCCTAAGTACAAGAAGGAAGGTCCATATAGTCTAACGACTGTTAAAGGTTTAAGTAGAAATACTTATAACCTAGGACATAGTTCATGGTCTTGTGACCATCAGATGAATTCTAATTTCAGTTCTTTATTATCAATGATAGAAAATATTATTCAATTGAGCTTATTCATTGTCAGTTACTATGCTCTTTCAAGTGAGCATTTGTGTTGCTCACTCTTGCACATATATAACTATTGCAGCTAAAGTTGAGAAGGTTAACGAGCCAACCACTAGTAAAGGAAAATGCAAGATAAACAAGTGTTGAAGACTTATTAATTTGTAATGGTTTATGTAATCAGACTTAAATTTCATTGTGATGTATTTATCTTTCCGCATTTTGATGATGTAATTAAGGTTAGACGACCTGATATTTATTTGATCAAGTTATGTAACCTTTTACTGGGAAGGTTTATTGGTTAAATTTTATTTAACTTGGGTAGTTAGATATGAATGTTTGGACAGTGAACACCAAATCGTGTGGGAATGAAGTACCCGGATTTAGGGGTGTCACACGATCCGTCAAAAAGGAGTGCTAGATATATGAGTTAGCTTCTAAACCCAAGTGGTAGCACTCAAAAATGATGATTCTACAAGCCATGGTGGCTGTTTTAGTCAAAACAGTCCAGCTTGTGAAGAAAAGGAAAGGACAGCTTCCGGCAATTTTTCTTACAGGGGCATTTTCATCCTTTTTCTGTGCTTTAAAAATTCTGGAAAATTTTGATATGTTAATATGATGAGTTATCAAGATCTGGTCCAAAGATGGCGATTTTTGGATGTGTAGAATGAAAGTTATGGATTTTACAAGAAAATAATATTTTAAAAGTAAATTGAAATAACTCTTTGTGGTTGACTCCAAAAATTGTAAAATTTTTATTGGGAGTAGATGTATATGAAAGGAGCATACTCAGAAAATTTCATGAGTTTTGGACAAAAGCTCGATTTATGATAATTGTTGCAAGATCTGACTGTTTTGGACCCTTTAAAAATAGTAAACTGAATTGAAAAATTCCAGAATAAATATATGTTCATGGGAAACTATATTCTGTTGATTTCCAGAAAAGGAAAAAATTCAGATCTGTTTTGGTATTTTTCATGTAAATATTTGAGTTATGAATAAATGGGAATAATAAGTTATGTGATGTCATAAATGGTAAAAATATAATTTTATGGCTTAAAAACCCTAAAAATGATGTGCAGATTTTTAGGGGGTATTTTGGTCATTTCTGATGAGATGTTATATTTATGACATTTTGTGATTATTAAATAAGTGAATTAGCAAGGTACAAACAATTAAAATAAATTGTTTATTGATTTAATAAATGATTAAAATATTATTACATGATTAATAATATTAGATCAAAATATTATAAATATAATTAATATTATTAAAAGATTAATAATATTAGATGATGGTTAATTTATTATTAAAAGATTAATAATATTAGTTAATGATTAAAATATTATTAAGTGATTAATAATATTAGTAATTGATTCAAATATTATTAAAGAGTTAATAATATTAGATAAAGATTAAAATAATATTAAGTGATTAATAATATTAATAATTACTTAAAATATTAATAAAGGGTTAATAATATTAGATGATGATTAAAATATTATTAAATGGTTAATAATATTAGTAAAGGAGTAAAGTGTTAAATAATGATTAAAATATTATTAAAAGGTTGATAACATTAGAAGATGATTAAACATTTTTTTTAGTGTGTGATAATATTAGATGAGGGTTTAAGTTAATGTTTATGTGATAATAATATTATCAAGAAGTGATAATATTATTAAAGATTTAATGTAATGTCTAATATTTAATTATATGATTAAATATTAGATAATTTATTATAAGGAATGTTATATGTAAATCTATGCAATGCTAATTGAAAGACTATTGATAGGTCTTTCAAAGGAAGTTAAGTTAGACTAATTAAGCGGATAAATTATGTGTATCAGTAGTCAGCAGACGAGGCAAATTCCCTAACTCAAACTCGAGTTATTAATTTCAAAGCATGTTATTAGATAATTATTGTTGATTATTCCACAACCTTAATGATTATTGATATTCGCACTTTATGCAGTTGAATTCATGTTCTATTATTATAGAACTGTAAATTAATTAAAGTTCTTTCATTCATGAACTGTTATGAAATAGATCTATGCTAGTTGTATCAGCTAGATCAAGCATGTTTAAATTTATGAAATCAAATATTTTAGAAGTTGTTCCTAACCAATTGATTTGGTAAGGACTCTTGACTGAGAAAAAGAACAATTTTACTAAAGTATTATATTGAAAAAACAATTGATGCTCGTTTATCAAGTATTTATGCATAATTCACCGGGTATGAGAGGTTGATCCCCTAGATTACCAAAACATACTAAAAAAGTCCAGTTTAAATACTGACAACCTTAGTATATGTTCATGGTCATTCTAGACCACTCAACATCTATTATTCAATTATTCGAATATACAATTGTTGAAACTTAATTTATGGTCTTTAGTAATCAACTTCCATTGTTGAACATCGAAAGAAAAATTCATTTCTAATCATGATATATCTCCTTTGTACTTAAACTCGCTAAGCAAATTAGTTGTTTACCCTTGTTATATCATGACGTTTATTTCAATTAAGGCCGAAGGTTCAAGTAAGAAAGACAAAGGCAAGGGCAAGATTCAGGAGTAGTTTATGAAGGGTGTTTAATTATTATATTATCGGATGTACTTGTTGATGTAAACCTTTTATAATATTAAGGGTTTATTTAAGTTAAGGTTAAAAAGACCTTGGGACTATGTTGTAAGACTTTATTTTAATGAACAATGTATGTTTATTATTCTGCAATAGTTTATAGAATGTTGATGATGATGATGGATCATGGGCACCGAACCCGAGCTTAGAGAACCTCGATTTGGGGGCGCCACATTTTTCTACTTAAAACAAATGTTTTGGGATTGAAATGGAATATCATCTAAGGTCAAAACACCAGTTTTGAAGGCCCATATCAATACGATAAAAGTCTTATATCCTATTCATATATGAGTAAGCTCTTTTGAAGCACCTATATTAATCTGTCAGGCAAATGCTATATTTATAATGGTGTACAATTTTCTAATGGCTATAAGGGGTTCTTAAATTTTAAAGCATTCATCAGTCATTTAAAAATTTTGAGCATTATATGTAGTCACCTGAGTTAGTGACATACTGTTTGCAGACTTGAAGTAGTCAATGCCTAACAATAGATGAACCTCTTGATGCTCATGGGAAATTAGGAGGGAGAAGGAGAATTCTTACAGAAAAAAATAAGCCTCCCCACCCAACCCCCCCCCCCCCAACCCAAAAAGAGAGAGAGAGAGAGAGAGTAGCTGAGTAATAAAAATATCTAGCTTCAGTAAAGAGCAACATAATCAACCCAACTTCCAATCAAAGAAAGAAGCCAATAACTTGAAGTCAAGAAACTATTAGAAGTGTTCCAAAACATGTTTAATTGAACTTCAGTCATTCCAATATTATTATGAAATTGTGAAATGGAGTCTCAAAGTCGAAACAATATATAATAAAAGGTACCTTCTGTTTGAGGACTTGAACATAATTTCTATTATGTTTAAACAACTTGTTTCTAACAAAAGAATAATATCAAATAATTGACTACACAAACAAATAATAATAAGCCAAGCTAGAATAAATATGCAATAAATAAATAATTTCAGTAAAATATACGACACAACAATTGGATATATTACCTCCATTCTAATACTGGATCCAGCACTGAGAAGATCAATCAGAGCCACCAATGCATTCAGCTTCTCTTCAATGCTTAATTCACAATATTCGCCTTCTGTTAGTCTTAGCAACCAAACTTTTCCTGGATGGCTCTCATCAATTTCAGTGTCTATTACTAACATGTTAGTATTACTATTGTGACGGTTCCTTTGATTAGATTTAATTGAACATGAAACCCCTGAATCAAACTCAGAATCATCAGAACTGCTGTATCTGCTACCATCCTTAGAGTCATCATCAACGCTGCCAAAGTCCTCAGAATCTGATTGGTCATTTTCACATTCCTTTGTGACAGAACTAATACGTAAACGGTATGCAGAAGACGAAATTTTTTCGAATAAAGTAATGTCACTTGAGAGCATCGAACTTATTAAGAGCTCTAGTTCATCTGTTGTAACCGCAAGATTCAATTCAACAATCTTCATAACAAAGAAAACAGTGTCACCAAAGTAATACAGTTTCACTATATCCAAATTACGAAGATGGCAATGAAGAAAAAGAACAATCTGAGATGCTCTATATACTATTCTTAACTTACCAGCATTGACTTTGCCAATTCAGAAACTTTCAACCCATAATTTCCTTGTAATAACAAAATATTGAATAATTCCCCCTTCAAAGTACCTGGTCTTAAGCCATACTTCGACATGAGATTAACTTCCTATAAAAAAATATTTCCTTGAATTAGATTATAACCTCCGAGATAAGGTAAGAACCCTTGCTTGACCCGTAACACAATCGAGTGGTATGAAACTTTTCATCTTTTAGCACTCATTTACAAGGGTATTATTTCACCATATGTAGCATGATATCCATGTATCTCCACAAATATTACATTTGCATGGATGCACATGCACAAGAAATACAGCAAATTAAATCAAGCTTGGTGATAAAAGAAGATAATGCTACACAACAATCTGGCATTGTAAAGGAGATGTTCATTTTCTGCATAAGATCTTCAGTCTAAGCAGTCTTTCATGTCGTGTACAAAAGATTCTCAAGAAAGGATTACAGAAACTTACTACAAATCCAAATGAAAAAAACTTCAAATCCAACCTGTAATTCTGTAAATGATGAAATTTGGAGAAGGTGTTGCGCCCAAGGGGGGAAGAGAGTTTAGGCCTTGGGAATATGGTCTCTAAGAACCTATTCTTAAGTGGAAAGCATTTATGGTAATTTTATTATGTTTCTTCTATCCATAATGCTCCTGTGACCAGATTCAATTGACCACAACAAAAGAAATGTCCTAGAACTTTCATTTCTTTCGGAAATTAAATTTTTTGTTAGGTCTTAGGTTTTTGATATGCTCAATACTAACTAATGATATGCTTTAGCGATGCCGACGCAACAAAGAGTTGCTCCGGACATTTGTATGATGCCTATGCAGGCTAGTGAATATAGGCCTCATTTGTTTCTGCACTACCCCAAGGCATGGAAGTTGTGATGTTCATTGGGTTTCTAGCAAATGTTGGGTTTGTCCAATGGGAGTTAAAGAGTTGCTTCTTACCAGGTTTCAGGAAATCGGGACTTTGGTAGAAAGACGGATGGTAAGGTGCTCTGGCAGTGTGGTTGCTAGGTATTTGGATGAAGATGAATACTTATTTTTTTAGCAACCACTTCATGTTCTGTAATTTCCTCTGAAACAGTGACATTTTTCCGTGCTTATGATGGACTTTGATGGTATATACAACTCTAAATACTTACCCCATTTTGAGGACTTTCTAGATTGTTTATATGATTCTAATGACAGTTTAGATTTTTCGAAAAATTCTTAAACAGTTAAACAAAACAAAAAAGTTGTCGGGCCTTCTTATAAACACAAAGATGCAAAGTCTAGATGGTTATCTTCTTTATAATTATTCAAAGAACGGCACTGAAAAAATTTATATCCTAGGTCAAGGGTGGTGAAATTAATGGGCAAAAAATATTTTCCAATAAATTACAAGAAATTATTGCAGAGATATAGGCAAAAAAAATGATGTACTTGAGAAATGTATATCTGATCTCATTAAAGAAAAGTCATAAGAAGGTTCTGAAATCCCTATTGCTAGAAGTTTTGAAAATAACAATGTTACTGAAGAATCTAAGAGTGTAATATGAAAGATATTAATAAAGAGATCGAACAAAAAAATCAACAACTACTACTTACCTGCAAAAAAGAATTTCCTGCAGATGTGTTAGATTGCGATTTCTATAATTAATGAGGGAATGACTATTGGCAAAAAAAAAATCACTCAAGGCAGTGGCATATTCAAGCTTGAATAAAGATTTGATTTAATTGTATTCCAAATTTGTTATCTCCATCCTACTACTTACCTGGTGAATCTTTTCCGGACCAATCAACAGACCTTTTAGCTAGAAGTTTGGTTTGGCCAACTTTAATGACAAATCACAAACTCAACGAGTTGTTCTTAAAGTGGGGAGAGAATGATTAAGGAAGATATTATGTTAAGTATTATTTTTTTTTGTAATTGTCAAATTTTTAGTTCACTGACTGGATCACAAAACTAACTAAAGCTAGAACTAAAGTTCACAACTTGAATAATTAACCATTTATGATTGCAAAATGAACAGAATCAGAAAGAGCCAGAGAGCCATGATATGCTCACCATCTTAAGTTCAAAGTCCTTGGTTTAGAAAAACTAGCTAAAGCAAGGATTAAAATTCACAACTTGTGCAATAATTTGGCAATTTATGACAGAAAAATGAAGTACATAATCCAAAGGAGACAAAGAGCTAGAGTTTCAACAAATTATGAAATACATATCAATTCTTAAATGAGGAATAGCTTTTAAAATCTCTCAAAAGAACTCATAATTCATAATGGCATGTGGAAAATGGACTTCCAATTAGGCTTCTCAGTGTTCTGGTCCACCTCTGCTTTGTAATCTTCTCTTAATAACATCTTTTATCTTTATGACAATAGGAACTGATTCAGAGAAAGAAGAAGCATGCCATGAGATAGGCGGCGAAAAAATTTCCTATAGCGAATTACTTGACTCTGTGGATGGAGGGAGAGCCCACCGAAAATTAAAAATGTTAGGTCATTACTGAACATTCAATGCATATACATTGTGTATATAAAATATGTTTACTACCACAAATTTTTGTGATCTATTACTCCTTTTGTTTTGAAACAAAAATAATTTTACTATGACCAGTTTATTGGTGCATTACAATCAAAAGCTAGCATATAATTCACTTACAAATCCAGTCTAAGCAACAAGGAGCGCCATATTTTTATTAATGTCAGTATATTAATGCATGAAAAATTATGTTCTAAAATTTGAATACCTTGCCAAGTGCTTCCTTAGGTGATGCACTATGTTTTAAACCAAATCCAGCTGCAACCAACAGTTGACGCAATATCTCTGGCCATGTCATTGGATTCAGGGATTTCTTCCAGAAGTTCAAAATAAAATCTTGACATTTAACCTGCCCAAAGCATCAACCAGAATGACAAAAAAAGAGATAAAGATATGATCTTTTAATGAAGTAGGCAATTTTTCCCCAAAACATAATGATTTTTCTTCTTGACTGATGTCTCAAGAAATGTAGGAGCACAAAATCCAAAAGAAAAACAATAGAAGAGTAGCCTCCAAAGCATTTTAAAATTAAATTGAGTAAGTTATTCCTCCATATAACACCAATAATATTCTCCACCTGAAGTTAGGATATAATGCAGGAGGTGGTACATGGCAATGACAGGGGAAAATAATAAAGCATCCAAACCAACCGAAGGGTATCTAAAGGTACTACATTTGTTTGGTGAAATATCTTCAGTTTAACAATCACCTGCAAATAGAGAAGGATTTTCTTCCTTCTGGCGTACTTATATAAATCAATTACACATACCAATTAATAGTTGTTGATTTTGTGTTGATTTTATATATAATATCTGAATTTTTCAGATGTTTATGAAATCTGAGGAAAATTGGAGAGAGTTTAATATAGAGTAGCCAAATCACGTATTTACATGCACATTGTTAATCACATATAATAAGTAATCGTTTATTAGCTAAAAACAAATATTAGTTTAACATACATGAAAATAACAATTATAAATTCTATAATAGTTGGTTCTCATTGCTAAAATGCTCAACAAGTAGGCCTTCTATTTAAGATATAGCAGAAAATTGTAAGAACAAGAACAATAAGATACATTTACACAAACAATATTTTACGAAGACTTCGAGACTCCCTAGTACTTACAGAATGAAGTAATCCAAGAAAGTTGCAGTTCTTTATCAAATGAGAAATGAATCCACTACTTAGCTCCATTTCAACATCAGACAGAAGACGTTTTAGAAGAGCCATATTTATTCTCCCAAGTAACAAGGAATCCTATGTCATAACAAAAAAATAGATAATTAACTAATGGAAATGAAAGATCACTTGGATTAAAGGGAGCCAACAAGCTTTTAAAGTTAAGCAGCAACAAAGAATATGGAATAAAGAAGAAATTTCACATCAGAATTAAGAACAAACCTTGTCATGAAATGCTTGAGCAAACTCATCAAGGGTGAAGGAATGTATATGGATCTTTGCAGCATAAGTATATAAGAAATGGAAGACCTGCCAAGAAATTGGCCCACAATCAGGAAGACATTAGGGCCATTAGACTCATCTATACTGTATATAACAAAGCCTTTGTTACATCATAATAATATAAACTCAATTTTTTATGATTCATACGATGTTAAATAGATGAATTATTTTTATATTTTTCACTTATTCCTCAAAAGTCATGCTTTTATTATGCTTAGTATTAACTATTGAGCTATTTGCATATATTTGCTTAAGCTTTCTTTTTTGGGTAAGTTAGTTGCTTGCTTAAACTTTAAACGTTGAAATAAAAAGAAAAATAGAGGGAATGCAAATAAAATAAGACAGAGAAAAGTGTCCAACCAAAGAGAAGAGAGATCTAGAACGGGATTAAGATTAGAACATATTTTTAAAACCAAATTTGGAGCAACCTCTTACATGTATAGGGAACAAAAGACTTGAAGGTAATTTAATTGGATGAAAGATCTTAATGGAAAGAATTATTAAAAAGGACGGACCTTGGATTTCAGTGGAGGTCATGGATTAAGGGATGTTTTGCCATGCTCATTTTGCAATGATTGTTAATGGAGAGTGTAAGCCTTAAAGTTTCTAGGGTCTTAGGCAGGGGATCCTTTTGTTGCCTCTTTAGTTTACTGTAGTGGCTAATGTCTTGAGTAAAATGCTTAAAATTGGTGAGGAGTGTAATTTAGTGGAGGCCTGCGGTGAGGCGAGAGGTGTTGAGGGTGTCTAACAATTGGATTCACAATTTAACAACTTGATGAGTAGTTCTAAATCTATCCGCGTAAGGCTGAATCCCATAAAGAAAAGAAAGATTATGTCAACGAGATATATTACGTTTATTAGATACAAATGTTATTTATGGTATAGATCTGTTTGATAATTTATTATATATCGCAAAAAGTAATAAATAAAAGGATTTGCTATATATACCTTAAAAAGTTTCTTGACGAGCTCCGGAGATGAATCCCACGGTTGCATGTACAACGGCTTCTTCATAGCGACAAAATTTGGAGGAAACTTGGCCAGCAAATCTAAACGAAAAACAGAATTGAAAGATTCTTGTGATGATCTCAAGCATATATATTAGAATGTTAATCAATAACACTGTTTACTTTATGAAGTAGGAGATATGCAAGATTTTTTGACCTATAAAGAAAAAACAAATAATGTAGAGAGACCGAGTGTCTTAGCAACCTTTGCAAAAAGAACAACCATGCATTCCATTGGTAGCAAAATGAGCAGAGCATGTTAGTGGATTGGGTCCTGCTTGTAATTCTCTTAGCTCCAGTTCCTCATCATCCACCAGCATGGCGAATTGATTTAGGTGTTCTTGGCATCTTCCTCCTTCCAAAGCAAGTTCACAATTTTCTTTTCGTGCCTGCTTCGGCTTCCCAGTTTTCAGACAGTCCACCTTAAATTTGTAACAGGCAATTACTAAGTTACTCCAGATATTTACAGAAAAGGATGACCAAGAAACACTTGCTACCTTTCTCCTTCTTACAGAAAGCTTCCTCTTCTCTTGCAATTTTTTTCCTAACTTTTGCTGCATATAAAGGAACATCTCATTGGTAAAGAACTAGCTGATAGCAGATATTGTTTTTAAGCATACATATTTGCTCAAAAAGTTGAACTGTGTTTACACACTGTCTGATATGTGTATTTAGAAGACTAACCATTATAGTTTGTTTTCTCTGTACTTTCTTCTTTTTTACTTTTACAGTTGGTTTTTTTGATATAGAGACTGGCATTGGACAAATAGCTCCCTCACCAAAATCAATATCCATAGGGAAATCTCCAGCATCGGGATTAGTTACTTGCAAAACCGCCATCAGACCTTTTCCCTTACCATGTTTCTTCATTGGTGCACCAGCATCAGAATTTGTTAGTTGCAAAACCGCCATCAGACCTTTTCCCTTACCATGTTTCATCAGTGGTGCACTTTTCTGATTAGAGATTTGATGGTGGATGGTAGGCTCATAAACCTATTAAAATTAATGAATTTTAGTGAAGACCAAAGGCTATCACAAAAGAGAAGAAACTTTTAATTCAGATAGCAACCGTGCCAAATAAAAATAAAAAATCCATCAAAAATTTAATTTCTCTACCTTTCTCCTTTTGAATGCTTTCAGGTTTTCTGGGCAAGCATGATGAGATCTTTTAAATTTTTCTCGTGCTACACAAAAAGTCAAAGTAAAACTTAAAGGACAAATACATATATATAGATAGAGAGAAAGACAGACGGAGTGTTTGTGCATGGAAATATTCTACAGAGCCATATCAAAGAAAGAGCAAAAGGTCAATTTAGACAGTCTTTGCGGTTAACAAACTAAACTAGTATGTATTATGCTTGGCTTTCTACATTAACCAGGCTTATTGTGTAAGGGATATCAAAACCCAGTAATGAGCTATATTACTATTGCAGGAGATAGTTAAATGCATAGAGACCCAGCCTACTGATAAACTGCAATATTGTATTATAAGCACAAACAAATGCAACTGAATCAATTCTCCCATGTATCAGAAGAACTCCTCGGAGCAAAAGAAATACCCCCTCTATTCCATAAAAAGAGTCCTATTTGAAATTTTTTCCTAGCAATTTGCAAAATTCTAAGTTTCAAAATTGATATATTTTTATTAATTTTGATTATTGCAAGAATTAATATTGTAAACGAATTAAAAAGTTCTATTTAGTACCAACTTATTTCAAAAGTAATAATAAATTCGCATTACAATTTGAATTATAGGATTTTTTGCCCCAAATTAACTAGGATTAAAGCCAAATTGGACGCTTTTCGTGGACGGAGAAGTACCAATTTAGCATTGAGGTCCCAAAATTCCTATCTTTCGAGTTGAGTAAAGCCCACAAGTCCTTTTTTTCACTAAACTGAATAACTGATCACACAAATTACCTAAAAAAAGTCCTAAAAACTACAATATAACAGATGAATTTCCAAAAAACTGCAATAACACGAACCAAACATTTCTCCCCTTCACAACAATTCTCAAACTTTTCAGTCTTCCACAACCATCATTTCAATTAGAGCTAAAAATCCACCTATGGAATTTGTGGTTCCAAATTTCCTAACTTGTTGAGAAAAGCTCTCAAGTTCATTTTTTCACACTGATCACACGAATTACCTAAATAATCAAAAAAACTACAATATAACAGATGAAATTACGAAAAACAACTGAAATAACACGTCACAACCATTTCTCCGTTTCACAGCAATTCTCCAACTTTCCATTCTTCCACAACCATCAATTCAATTAGAACTAAAACCCCACTTATTTCATCAAAAATTGCAAATAGAAAATACCTCTGCGTTTCGAGAAATGAAAATCATGAGCAGGAAGACAATCGAACTGGTCACCGAGTGGTGGACCATCCTTTCGGAAAATCTTCTTCAGTATGTGGTCTGGAGTGTACAGGACTTCCTGAAGAAGCCGAATTTCTCCATTATTTCCATTGAGTTGTTCATCATTGCACTGTTGCTTCTTCTTCCTCTTCTTCGAATTCGACTTATTGCGATTCATTGGGAGATTTTTTGAGAGAGAGAAGAGCTCAGTCTGATTTTTATGTTAGTGAAATGGGAGAGAGAGAGAGAGAGAGGTTTTAAGGAGTAGGGTTTTGGGTTTGTGGATATATATATTTTTTTAAATATTTATGTTCATTTTTAAGCTGTTATTAGTAGTAACCCTGCGCAGTGCGCCGACATTAATTTCAATTTTTATTTTTCTAACTAATTTCAATTTTGTTACTTTCCACGCTTAATAAAAATAGTCTTATTTAGGGGGTGTTTGATAAAAATTGAATGAATCTGAATCTGAATCTGAATGAGCTGAATCTGAATGAAAAAAACTGTTTGATAACTGACATATCTTAAAGATCTGAATAACCAAAAATTTGGCCTTAACCATTCAGCCAACGCATCTGACCGATTCAGCCATCCAGACGATTTTTTTTCAAAACAAACGCACTTAATGATTCAGCCACTTACCGATTCAGCCATTCAGACCCATTAAGTTCTAAACAAACAGCCCCTTAGAACTTTCTCTTAGTTAAATTTTGACCTTAATTTATTTTAATATATTTTATTAAATTAAAACTCTAGTTTATTTATTCACTTATCTAGTGATCTGTAATAATTTGATCAATTAAATTCATATTTTAAAATGAGTATGATTTGACTTTTATTTGACTCATGCGTGCTTTTCGTTTGACCAACTTACCGATTAAAAAAGAGGATGACAGTCTTTGAATTAATAAATCTATTTAAGGGAATCTTGTATTCAAAAAACATTTTTTATTAGAAAAATAGAGATGCACAGCTATATAAATTCTAAATGTACATAATTTACAATTATAAAGTTAAATCACCCTACGATCGTATATTATGTACTGACTGATAGTAGAGTAGTAACTCTACTATCGTAAACACATAGAGTGATTTCTCAGATTGTGGAGTGACTACTCTACGATCTTAGGGTTTGTAAGACCCCGAATTTCATGAAATAAAAGTATTCAATTTGTATATTTTGGTAAATAGTTAAATTGATAAAAATTTAAAGTTAAGGATGATATTTGAAAATTTTACAAAGTAAGAAAGTTGTAATAAAATATTTGTTGTGTCGGAAAATATTCGTTTGGTCGAAAAATATTCTTTTTGTCGGAGAATATTTGTACGACGACACCATCATTGGTGGACCCCACGACAGAATACATGTCGGAGTTAGAAAACGACTGAAATAATTTTTTATAAAAAAATAATGGCAAAAAATTTTACCGTTAAACTGTTGAAATATCCGGTGGTAAAAGTACAGTAATACGCATAGTTGCATAGTAGCACACGGTATTGATTATTGATGCTTACGTGAGAAGTCACTCAGTTATACTCAATTATTGCTACAGTAATTGCTACATACTATCTCACGTTATTTGATTCAATTATTGTCACAATATCATATGCACAATATTTTGTATTATTAAATCAATAATTGAGATGACTAAGTTATTCATATTATTATTTACAATATTCACAATGTCTAGAAAGTTCTATCGAGGAGAGGTTTGATCACCTAATTGCGCGCCAATAGGGAGAAACCATTATCGAAAAGCCCCTATTTCCTGTGAATGATTTGGTTGTTAAATATTGTGAGCTATAATATTAATGATGAATAATTGTTAATAGATTAAAAATGTGTTGATTAAAGATAAGTGATTTGTGGTAATATTTATTTAATTTTTGATATAAATAGAGGGGTTTGTTATGAGGTGTTTATTATAAGTTTGGCTTATTATTCCACGAGGAGATGTGCTAATTTTTCAGTCCGTTAGTTGAAGTTATAATAGTAAATCAATATTGATCGTTGGTTGAAGATATAATAGTAAATCAATATGGATCACTGGTTTAAAGTAAATTAGTATGGACCGTTGCTTTAAGTTTTAATAGTAAATCAATATGGACCGTCTGTTTAAAAGTAAATTAATCTGGGTCGTTCATGAATTAGTTACTATTCAGTCTTTTTTTCTATAAATATATAGAAACTCATTCCTTCATTATTTCTTGCGAATTCATTGAAACTCTAGAGAGAGAGAGAAGAGAAGTATTCTGCTATTACCCTAGTGCAGTCTCCAAATTTTTATTAAGGTAAGGGGTGTTATTTATTTTGTATTCGTAAGGGATATTATTTATTGTATTCGTAAGGAGTATTATTTCTTTCGTATTTAGGATTAAATTTATTTTCTTTCAATACTCGTAAGGGTTGTTATTCTATTCTTTATTATTCTGTTGGAATAACCTGTTTACGTGGACTACCGCATGCATGTGAATGACCCATCGTATTCTATTCTTTATTAATCTGCGGGAGTAACCTGTCTACGCGGATTGCCGCATGCATGGTGAATGACCATTCGTGTTCATTTTTATTAATCTGCGGGAGTAATCTGCCTACGCGAACTACCCTATGCATGGTGAAAGACCCTTCATATTCATTTTTATTAATCTGCGGGAGTAACCTGTCTACGCAGATTACCACATGCATGGTGAATGACCCTTCATATTCATTCTTTATTAAATTATGGAAATGATCTGGCTATGTGGATTACTGCATGGCGGGTGAAAATCCATTTTCAGTTCATATATTCTTTTATACTCGTATGAGATATCATTTCTTTTGTACTCGTCATGGAATATCATTTTCTTTTGTATTTTTCTTTTATGAGTACTATTCAAGGGTTACTATTCACGTATACGGTACTATTTATGTATACGGTACTATTTATGAATACAGAGTACTATTCACGGGTTACTATTCACGAGTTACTATTCATGAGTTACTATTCACAAGTTACTATTCACGACAAAATTGGTTTTTTTTCTGACCAAATTATCGTTAATTTATGAATCTTACTCTTGAAATTAAATTCATTTTTTGAATATATTGTTTTTGTTATCATATATAACATTTTTATAACCCTGGTGTTGAAATTTCTCTTTCACTTGAGTGTAAAGATGGGTTGATTATTGGTATGATCGTAACTATGGGTTCTCTTTGGCCAGTAGTGCAAAGATAAATTATTGACTGGTATGATCATGACCATTGAATTTATAATTGCATATCTTTAGCTTAAGTGCAAATGTGAATTAATTAACATGGTTATAATTATTGTTTATATAAATTTTGAAATGATTATATATTTCGTTGAGATGTGAATATCTTTGGCCCGTAGTGTAAAGATGGCCTGTTGTTGAATATCTTTGGTCCGTAGTGCAAAGATGACCTGTTATTAAATATCTTTGGACTGTAGTGCAAAGATGACCTGTTAATGAATATCTTTGGCCCGTAGTGCAAAGATGAGTTTATTAGTATGATTATGAACAAGAACTATGATTTGGTATAACCATGATCTTTGATGTTTCAGGTAAAGACAGGTGATTAAAATTATCTTCGTCCTGGATGAGAAGAGGAATTTAGAACTACAATTATGATTATGAGTTATTCACATGATTGTGGACAGGAACTGTTGATTGATCTTATAGGGTTAAAACATTGTCGGTGGACTTTTAACATGGAGAAGACAATAGACTTTATGATCTATTTGACTCTTCTAATGGATTGTTCGTTCCGCTGCAACTATGGTTGAAAAGTTTTATCATCTACCATATGTTCTAAATCTCTGATTCATTACTGATGAAGGCTATTAATAATTTAATTATCTTTAGTCGTGATATTCTTTACTGGGCTAGTTGTGCTCACCTTTTTGTTTCACAATTCTTTTCAGGTAATAAGAGTTTAGCTGGGTCGAGCGGGGGTAACAGAGGAATAGAACGATGGTCTATAGCTGTTGAGGTTTCCCCTAAAATAATATGGAAATAATTTTATTAAGAATTTTAGAAAAGTGTGTCGTATTTTATACGTCATTTTACCTGTAGATTTTGGTGAACCGAATAGGGTGAGGTGAACCCAACTTCGGAATGGTGTTTTTCCACTATCTTACAAGATGTCTAGTGACAGACGACTTCGTATTATCATAAGACAGGTTGTGCACATGCACTTGCTGATCATATCTACGAGCACTACCTATATAACCTTGGAGTTTGGTTGAAATATAATTCTTGATTGAAGACAATGGAGATATTTATATGGCAAGAGAAGACTCACCATTGGAAAGAACATGATAGTAATCTTCTCATTTTTCTTTGGGGTCTATTGGGTCAACCAAGGATAATTCTCGAATCATATGATATCTATTATAACTTAGATGCATGGCTTCCCATGTACGAAGGTTTTCTTGAGCATTTTCCAAAGATTTTAATTTCTAAAATAGTTATTGATTGTACTTTTATGTAAGGTACCATTGTAAGGTATCACTGTGAGATGTTATCCAAGTAAAGGGATGAGAGTTACAGCTGGTATACACAGCATATGTGTTGTCGTATTTTGCACGACAGTTGTATGAGGAAGTTTGTAGTCGGGGGACAGAGTAATGGTCCGAGATGGTGGCTATAGTAGTCCTCACTATTCTATAAAATAGTGTGATAATAAATGTAATGATGACTCCATTTGAGTTTGAATACTGTCTAGAAGATAATATTCATGTAAAAACTCTCAGCTGAGCTTTTGTCGTATTGTATAAAAGAAGTTTGTATTTGATTCTGTACCGTGTATCTGACGACTCAAAATGGGTGATGTATACCTATTTTGGGGGGCGTCACAAATGGTATCAGAGCTTAGGGATATGGTCGTTGATGGAGATCTGAGTCTAGAACTAAGAGGGGACAAACGAGTAATATACTTCGCTAGTGTGTGACTTACCTAAGCTGAAATTTCTTACTTGATAAATTGACAAAATTGTGATATGTCAATTAACCTTTGTTTTGAAGCTATATTCTAGAATGATATCTGAAATACAGGAGATGAGCAATGGAGAAATCAGGATGACAGGGAAGATGGAATCTGAAATGAAAGCAAGGTATTCTCAACTTTTCAAAACACTAGGTGCGTACGTCAATTTTGATGATGAAATTTCATAAGGAGGGGAGATTGTAAGACCCCGAATTTTATGAAATAAAAGTATTCAATTTTTTTATTTTGGTAAATAGTTAAATTGATAAAAGTTTAAAGTTAAGCATGATATTTGAAAATTTTGCAAAATAAGCAAGTTGTTATAAAATATTCCTTGTGTCAGAAAATATTCTTTTTGTCGGAGAATATTTGTAAGAACCCAACTTTTTGAATAAAGATTAAATTTTCTCAAAATATATTTTTGAATATTATGGTGTGGATTTGATATAATGTCATAGTTGTGGGTAATATTTATAAATTTTGCAAAGTACGCAAGTTGTTATATAATATTCGATTGGTCGGGGAATATTCGTTTTAACAGAGAATATTCTTACAATGGCACAATCATTGGTGGACCCCCACAAATGAATTATTGTCGGATTGAGAAAACGACAAAAATACTTTATGAAAATAACGGTGGAAATTTTACCGTTACTTGTTGAACTACCCGGTAGTAAAAGTACAGTAATACGCGTGGTTGCATAGTAGCACACGGTATTGATTATTGATACTTACGTGAGAAGTCACTCAGTTATACTTAATTATTACTACAGTAATTGCTGCATCATATCTCTCATATTATTGATTCGATTATTGTCATAGTATCATCTGCATAATATGTTATTTTATTAAATCAATAATTGAGACGACAAAGTTATTTATATTATTAAATTTCAATTTTTATAATGTCTAGAAGTTCTGTCAAGGAGAGGTTTGGTCACCTAATTGCGCGCCAATAGGGAGAAATCTTTATTAAAAAGCCCCCTCTTTCCTGGGAACGACCTGGTTGATAAATATTGTGAGTTATAATATTAATGATAAATGTTATTAAAATTGAAGTTGTGTTTGGAGTTGAATTTGGAGACGCGGACATGATATTTGAGTCCGAAACGATGAAATTAGTAAAAATAGTCTATAAACACAAAATTTCCGAAATTCACTATTTGGTCAAAAAGTCAACAGCTGACTTTTTTGGAAAAAGTCAAACTTCAAAATTTCAAAATTTATATTTTTGATAAAAATGATTTCATTGTGTTGGAATTATTTGTGTTAGTGAAAATCGACAATTATTTCGATAATAATTGATGTCTGGAGGTTATATTGACCAATCGGGTATTTAACCAGATAAATGAGCAATTGATTGCTATTATTTCACATGATTATAACTATTTGTTCACATGTGTATACTATTGTTTCACATTCTTGTTACTATTAGGGGAGTTGGTGCAAGAATGAAAATACTTGCATGACTAAGTTAAAAATGAAGGTATAGATGGAGGTACTATACTGTAATTCGTATTTTCACATGTCTAGAACTATTGATTCACATAATTTACTATTGAATCACATTATTTACTATTAGGGGAGGTGGTGCAAGTTTGATAATACTTCCATGACTAAATTAAAAATAAAGGAAAAGTTGGAGGTATTATATTGTAATTTTTTGAGCCCCAAAACGTGCAATTATCGAAACTATATTTTTTATAAATAGAAGCTCATTCTTCCTTCAAGTCTCACCAATTCACAAAAGCTTTAGAGCGATTATTATAGAGAGAAATTATAGAAAGAAGAAGAGAAGTCTGCTACCTCACTATTCTAGTATCCAGTTTTTCTAAGGTATGGAGTATTATTTCTTTCTTATCCATGAAGAGAACTTCTATTATTCCATTCTTTATTATTCTGTTGGAATAACCTGTATACGCGGGCTACCCTATACTTGGTGAAATTCTTCTGTTGTTCCATTCTTTATAATTCTGTTGGAACATCCTATCTGTGCGTTCTACGCCGGACCTGATTCCGTCTTTATTATTCTGTTGGAATATCCTGTCTGTGCATTTTATGCCGGACCTGATTCAGTCTTTATTATTTTGTTGGAATATCCTGTCTGTACGTTTTACGCCGGACCTGATTCCGTTATTTATTATTCTGTTGGAATAACCTGCCTGTGCGGTCTATCGCATGCCTGGTGATTTCTTTTGTTATTCCATTCCTTATTATACTCAGTTGGTTAAAGTTTTGACTTCTATACTCCATGAAATTAGTGGAATATCCTTGATATTTGCGCTTCATCCAGTATCTTTTCATGGAAATATTCTTCTGAGCATTCTTGAATTTTACTCTACAAAGCAGTATCATGTTGACAATTTGGACGTTATTAGTTCCCGGATAAAATAATTCTTGAACTTGTTTTATTGAATTCTTATATCATTGTCATCATCCTCATGTTTATATTTTGTTGAAAGTCATCTGTGGCCTATAGTGCATAGATGGACTTGGTATGATTATGACCAGGGATTATTCGGTGTAATCATGACCGTAATGTTACAAATGATATGGTAAAAGTCCTCATTGGCCCATAGTGCATTGATGGACAGTTGTTGGCATGATCATGACCATTATTGAATAAACAAATATTCTTGGCCTGTAGTGCATGGATAATTGTTGTCGTGATACTAAAGAATATCCTTGGTCGTAGTGCAGTGGTGATTCGATGATGTGGATTATTTATTAAGATGAGTCCCAGCGATAAAAGTGATGAAAATCCTTTTAAATCATAAAAGATGGTAGATTTTATTCTCTACTTGACTCTTTTAATGGATTGCTTGTTCCGCTGCCGTTAAACTTGATGGTTGGTATATTGTATCAGTTTAACACTGTTGAAGGCTAACGATAATATATTCTGCATTATCTTAATCATAATATTTTCTACTGGGCTAGTTGAGCTCACCCTTTTACTTTTATTGTTCTCTTCAGGAAATGAGAACGTAGCAGGGACTAGCCGGGGAACGGAGTGACGGACCAGATGATAACATTAGTAGTCCTCACTATTTAGTGAAATAGTGGAAAATAAAAGTAATAATATTGAATTTGAGTTTATATATTGTCTAGATGACAATATTTATATTAAAACTCACAGCTTATGTTTTGTCGTACTTTACACGACAGTTGTATAATTAAGTTGTATTTATATTCTGTACCATGTATTTGACGACTCAGAATAGGTGATGTATACCTATTTTGGGGGCGTCACAATTTTTGTATGACGAAACCATCATTGGTGGACCCCACAACGGAATACCTATCAGAGTTAGAAAATGACTGAAATAACTTTTTATTAAAAAAAATAATGACGAAAGTTTTTACCGTTAAACTGTTGAAATACCCAGTGATAAAAGTACAGTAATACGCGAGGTTGCATAGTAGCACACTGTATTGATTATTGATGCTTACGTGAGAAGTCACTCAGTTATACTCAATTATTGCTACAATAATTGCTACATAGTATCTCACGTTATTTGATTCAATTATTGTCATATTATCATCTGCACAATATTTTATATTATTAAATAAATAATTGAGACGACAAAGTTATTCATATTATTATTTGCAATATTGACGATGTCTAGAAAGTTCTGTCGAGAAGAGGTTTGGTCACCTAATTGCGCGCCAATAGGGAGAAATCTTTATCGAAAATCCCACTCTTTCCTGGGAATGATCTAATTGTTAAATATTGTGAGTTATAATATTAATGATGAATAATTATTAATAGATTAAAAATGTATTGGTTAAAGATAAGTGATTTGTGGTAAATATTTATTCAATTTTTGATATAAATGGAGGGGTTTGTTATGAGATGTTTGTTATAAGTTTGGCTTATTATTCCATGAGGAGTTGTGTTAATTTTTCAGACCGTTGGTTGAAGTTATAATAGTAAATCAATATGGATCGTTGGTTGAAGATATAATAGTAAATCAATATGGACCGCTGGTGGAAAGTTATAATAGTAAATCAATATGGATCGCTGGTTTAAAGTAAATTAGTATGGACCGTTGCTTTAAGTTTTAATAGTAAATCAATATGGACCGTCCTTTTAAAAGTAAATTAATCTGGGTCGTTCATGAATTAGTTACTATTCAGTCCTTTTTCCTATAAATAAAAGCTTATTCCTTCATTATTTCTTACGAATTCACTGAAATTCTAGAGAGAGAAACTGTAGAGAGAAATAAGAGGAGTATTATGCTATTAACCTAGTGCAGTCTCCAATTTTTTATTAAGGTAAGAGGTGTTATTTATTTTGTATTCGTAAGGGATATTATTTGTTGTATTCGTAAGGGGTATTATTTCTTTCGTATCCAGAAAGAGAGTTATTTTCTTTCAATACTTGTAAGGGTTGTTATTCCATTCTTTATTATTCTGTTGAAATAACATGTCTACGCGGACTACCGCATGTATTGTGAATGACTCATCGTATTCTATTCTTTGTTAATCTGTGGGAGTAACCTGTCTACGCGGACTATCGCATGCATGGTGAATGACCATTCGTATTCATTTTTATTAATCTGCGAGAGTAACCTGTCTATACAGGCTACCGCATGCATGGTGAAAGACCCTTCGTATTCATTTTTATTAATTTGCGGGAATAACCTATCTACGCGGATTACCGCATGCATGGTGAATGACCCTCCGTATTCCTTTTTTTATTTAATTGTGGAAATAATCTGGCTACGTGGATTACTGCATGGCGGGTGAAAATACATTTGCAGTTTGTATATTCTTTTATACTCGTATGAGATATCATTTCTTTTGTACTCGTCATGGAATATCATTTTCTTTTGTATTTTCCTTTTATGAGTACTATTCACGAGTTACTATTCACGGGTTACTATTCACGTATACGACACTATTCACGTATACAATACTATTTACAAATATAAAGTACTATTCACAGGTTACTATTCACGAGTTACTATTTATGAGTTACTATTCACGACAAAATTGGTTTCTTTTTCTGACTAAATTATCGTTGATTTATGAATCTTACTCTTGAAATTAAATTAATGTTTTGACTATATTGTTTTTGTTATCATATATAACATTTTTATAACCCTGGTGTTGAAATTTCTCTTTCACTCGAGTGTAAAGATGGGTAGATTATTGGTATGATCGTGACTATGAGTTCTCTTTGGCCAGTAGTGCAAAGATGAATTATTGACTGGTATGATCATGGTCATTGAATTTATAATTGCATATCTTTAGCTTAAGTGCAAATGTGAATTAATTAACATGGTTATAATTATTATTTATATAAATTCTGAAATGATTATATATTTTGTTGAGATATGAATATCTTTGGCCCGTAGTGCAAAGATGACTTGTTGTTGAATATCTTTGGCCCGTAGTGCAAAGATGACATGTTGTTGAATATCTTTGGCCCGTAGTGCAAAGATGACCTGTTGTTGCAAAGATGAACTGTTAATGAATATCTTTGGCCCGTAGTGCAAAGATGAGTTTATTAGTATGATTATGAACAAGAACTGTGATTTGGTATAACCATGATCTTTGATGTTTCAGGTAAAGACATGTGATGAAAATTATGATTATGAGAAGAGAAGAGGAATTTAGAACTACAATTATGATTATGAGTTATTCACATGATTGTGGACAAGAACTATTTATTGATGTTACATGGTTAAAACATTGTTGGTGGACTTTTAACATGAAGAAGACAATATACTTTATGGTATAGTTGACTCTTCTAATGAATTTCTCGTTCCGCTGCAGCTATGGTTGAAAAGTTTTATCATCTACCATATGTTCTGAATCCTTGATTCATTACTGATGAAGGCTATTGATAATTTAATTATTTTTAGTTGTGATATTCTTTACTGGGTTAGTTGTGCTCACCCTTTTGTTTCACAATTCCTTTCAGGTAATAAGAGTTTAGCTGGGTTGAGCGGAGGTAACAAGGGAATAGAACGATGGTCTATAGCTATTAAGGTTTCCCCTAAAACAATATGGAAATAATTTTCTTTAGAATTTTAGATAAGTGTGTCGTATTTTATACGTTATTTTAACCGTTGATTTTGGTGAACCGAATAGGGTGAGGTGAACCCAACTTTGGAAGGGTGTTTTGCCACTATCACACAAGATGTCTAATGATAGATGACTTCGTGTTATCATAAAACAGAATTATGCACATGCACTTACTGATTATATCTACGAGCACTACCTATACAACCTTGGAGTTTGGTTGAAATATAATTCTTAATTGAAGACCATGGAGATATTTATATGGCAAGAGAAGACTCACCATTGGAAAGAACATGATAGTAATCTTCTCATTTTTCTTTGGGGTCTATTGGGTCAACCAAGGATAATTCTCGAGTCATATGATATCTATTATAACTTAGATGCATGGATTCCCATGTACGAAAGTTTCCTTGAGCATTTTCCAATGATTTTAATTTTTAAAACAGTTATTGATTGTACCTTTATGTAAGGTACCATTGTAAGGTACTGTGAGATGCTATCCAAGTAAAGGGATGAGAGTTACAGTTGGTATATGTGACGCCCCCAAAATAGGTATACATCACCCATTTTGAGTTGTCAATACATTGTACAGAAATAACTACAACTTTATTATTACAACATACAAACTGTGAGTTTAAGTACAGATATTGCCATCTAGACAATATCCACATACAAATAAATCCTCATCATAATTATTGATACATTATTTTATAAAAATGGTGAGTACTACTAAACAACCCTCTCTAGAACCATCATTACATACCCCGACTCGTACTCGCTAAATTCTCGCCTCCTGAGAAGAAAAATGGAACAAAAAAGAAAAGGGTGAGCTCAACTAGCCTAGTAAAGAATATTATGACTAAGATAATATTCAACAAATTATCATTATTCTTCAACAGGGAAAAATCTAATAGAATACAATAGACAACAAGTTTTAAATCAATATTCGCAGCGGAAATAATAATTCATTAAAAGAGTTAAATAGAGAATGCAAACTACTATCTTCTATGTATGAATTTAAAAGTTCATCGTCTATCTTTTATCCCTGTAACATCAATCAATATATATCTGGAATCAAATATTCATCTTTGCACTACAGGCCAAAGATATTCATCAGTTGGTCATGTTCATCTAAATACATGTTCATCTTTGCACTACGGGCCAAAGATATTCATCAGAAATCATTCATCTTTGCACTACAGGCCAAAGATATTCAATAATATCATCATTTAAGACTGAGGATGATGAAAAATATTTTTAAATAAACGAATCCAGTGAAACAAAATGACAAGGATTAAGGATTCGTACTTTGTTTTAACCATGTCCAAAAATACCTCAAAAATAATCATAGTGGTGTAAAATTCAAGAATGATCAAAACATGGATACAATCGAAGCTAGTATCCACAAGAGATATTTTAGACGAAAAGGAAAATTTTTATTTTTCGATGAATAGTGCCGTATTCGTGAATAGTGTCATATACGTGAATAGTAACTCCGACACAAAAAGTTCCAAATTTGATTAAAAGTTTAGATCAATACTTCGGCACAATGATATTAAAAGAAATAATATCATTTTTTTTTAAAAATAATATCCATTACCTCGGACGACAGTACTTCTAGTTGAAACACCGGATATAAGCTATGACTTGAACTTGCACCGTATAGCAATACTCAAAGTATACTCAAAATACTCACAAGAATAAGCTCGATAATATAGAGAGAGAAAACTTCAGTTTCTGGTGTGATTTTCAATTCTAACCTAAGCACCCTATTTATAGGAAAATGCTTAGAACACCAAAGCAGAAAATTTAATAAAATATTAATATATATTTATTAAATTCCTACGTACACAAAATCTGATTCAAACCATCAGCCACCAAGAGTGACTCACCTTGCCTAAATAAAAAACCAATTTTCTTATTAAAAATATTTAAAACTTTAAAAATTAATTATTTCGGAGCTTCAGAACTTCAATAAGTCATAATAAATAGCTCTTTTATCAGAAAAATTTGAAAATCGCGACTTTCCATAGGAAATTCCATTATCTACAACTTTTCAGAAGAAAGTTTTTCCAAATTCCGAACAAAAATTGACCGAAATCCACAAACGGGAGATTTTACAAGCTATAATCAAATTTCGGTCAATAATTGTGTCCACCAACACACAAAATATGTGTTAAACATTTAATGCCACAAAAATACTCTTCCTCCTCATATACTCATATATCCCACATTCATATAAAAATATCACCGTTAATATATTATTAAAATAATATATTTAAATGAATTATTTTATCAGAAAAAGATAAAATATTAATTTTCAACAATTGTCACATTAAAAAATTTCTCCATCTATATCCACATAAAATCAATATTTTCCTTATCATATAAATCAATAATTAATTATTCACAAATAATATTACAGAATCACAATATTGACAGCCAAGCAGTTCCTAGGAAAGAGGGATCTTTCCAATAAGAATTTCTCCTTACTGGCACGCAATTAGGTGACCAAACCTCTCCTTAGACAGAACTTTCTAGACATTACCAATAATATTATCTAATAATATTATTCAGATAATATGAATTATTGCTTCGATAATGAAAAATACTGTGTAATGACAATTATTGAAACAACAGCAATATAAAATATCAACGCAACAATTAATAAATCAATAAAATAAAATATTGAACAGTAATTACTGTAACCATTATTGAGTAGTGCCTTCTTACGTAAAAATCAATAATTGGTGCAATATCGTGTGCTACTGTATTTTAACCACCGAGTATTTTAACAGTATTAACGGTAATAACTACGCCGTTATTTTTAAATAACTTATATTTGTCGTTTTCTTCATCCAATCGCTTTTCATTATGGGGCCCACAAAAGACTGCGCCGTCGTACGAATATTCCACGACCAAATGAATATTCCCTGACAACAATGAATATTTTATAACCACTTGCTTATTTTGAAATATTTGCGTATTTTACCTATAACTATCCACATTAATCAAATCAACCCTTACTATTCAAAATAATAAGTAGAGGAAATTAAATTTCATTAATAATAAGTTGGAGTCTTACAACCTCCCCTCCTTATGAAATTTCGTCCTCGAAATTGACGTACGTACCTGGTGTTTCGAAAAGGTGAGGATACCTCGCTTTCATTTCCGTTTCAAATTCTCAGGTCATTTCCTCTATAGCATGATTCCTCCACAGAACTTTAACTTGTGGTATGACCGTTGTGCGTAGGACATGCTCCTTTCTATCCAAAATCATGACAGGTACCTCTTCGTACGTTAAGTCTTCGGCTATCTCATCCGGTTCTAACTCTATAACGTGGTTCGGGTCTTTCACATATTTACGAAGTACAAATATGTGAAACACATTATGAACATGAGACATACTCGGAGGTAACGCGAGTCTATAGGCTACATTTCCTACTCGGTCAAGAATTTGAAATGGACCAATAAATCGTGGATTGAGCTTTCTTCTCTTCCCAAATCTTGTAACTCCTTTCCATGGAACAACTCACAACAATACATGATCCCCTATACTAAATTCCACGTCCTTTCGATGAAGATTGTAGAACATGTGTGATAAGATGATTATGTTATGTGCTGACTGCGAAATGCAGTACTATGTGTTATATTATATTTTTCTAATCGAACGAATGATTTGATTAATGATAGGTTGTGATATAAAAGGGTAGAACTAAGTTGAGAATTGTAAGCGGCGCATCAGGCAAGTATCCTAACTTTGCATTTTCTTTATGCAATGGTCAGAAGTAAGAAGTTCAGAATTATTATTATTAGTGTACAGATGGTTAAACCTATATTATATACACCCTTTGATTATCAATATTTAGTATATGATAATTCGGATATATATTCTGTTCGTTAATTTCTAGAAATGATTATACAAGTGCCCCCACTTGGATAATCATTGTATGTAATCACATGTTGATACACCTTTGTTATACATATATGTTGAATTATAGATTATTGTTGGATAAAATAAAACTTTTTATCTGAAACCCTGACAAATATGAACATCCCGTTCACGGGAAAACTTTTATGCGCCCAAGGCGGATCAAGTAAATGATAACATCGTTCTTGTAATGTAGTATTGATCAATACAGGGTACAACGGGCTGATCACCCTCGTGTCCGTAAGTTATGACGGTTTGCAGATGAAGTTCTGCTAAACCTTTTCGAAAAAAAAAACAATGTTCATAAAATGTCAATTAAACCTTATTTATAGCCAATATGTAGTTTCAAAAATTTGAAAGATAGTTGTTATGTTATTAATATCAGTTCAGAATACTTCACAACTATTGACTTGTTATAGATGAATATTACAAAGAAAACATTTAAATTCTTTCAACTTATATACATATAATACTTGTTGGGCACTCAAATGCTCATCCTTGCTTAATTTAAATGTTTTCAGATAAGTGTAAACAATCAGAAGGATCGGTCAAGAACAAGTGAAAAGGAAAGCAAACAGAATAGGTTTACGGTGTTATATAGTAAAGGTTGCGTACTTGGGATTAGACTCTGATAAAGGTAAGATAAGTTTATAATTTACATTATTGTTATTATTATTAGTAATATTTCCGCTCATAGAAATGGTATCGTGAAGTACCGAGTTCGGGTTTCAAGTATCCGGGTTCGGGGACTTTACATCATGGTATCAGAGCCATAGGGTTAAAAACCTTAGGTGGGTTAGACCTTAGGCTATAACCTTAGAACAGAGGGAAACGTTGAAAATACAAATAACTCCTATAGAGTTAGTTGGTTGGTATGATTCAAAGATGACTCTCGGTGAGTTGTTAAGTCATAGAGTTTCCTAACTCTGATAATAAAGTTAAATAGTAATGGTGAATAAATCGAGTCTAAAAGACTGGAAGTGCATGGAAAGGAGATCGTAAAACAAAACAATTTAGACATAGAATTGAATTATAATATATACAATGAGATCACCCCGTGATCTGATAAAATTATGACAGTCAGAAAGAATCAATCTTATGATTGGAAAGTTTAAAGCAAGATTGTTGTGTGAATGATACAGATTCAAGAAAGGATTATGAATACGAATTAAATGAAATTCGAATGGAAAAGGGGGTTAGGATTAGGTGGATCTCACAATTAAAATATTTTATTAATTCCATCCACCTCCTTTGACGCATGTTCAGGTCCTTCTGAGTGAAAATATACTTCAGACTCGTATGTTTTATATATATCTCATATTTCTCTCCATAGAGATAGTGTCTCCATATCTTCAGTGCAAATACTACTGCAGCCAACTCTAAATCATGAGTCAGATACCCTTTCTCATAGTCCTTAAGTTTCCTTGATGCATATGCAATAACTTTGCCGTTTTGCATAAATACACAGCCTAATCCTTTATGTGATGCATCACTATACACCACAAAGTTTCGTGTATTATCTGGTAATGACAACACAGGTGCCACACTTCACTTCTTTTTCAAGTCTTGAAAACTTTCTTCACACTTTTTCATCCAAACAAATTTTACAGTTTCCCTTGTCAAATTTGTTAACAGAGTGGCTATCTTGGAAAAATCTTGAATAAACCGTTTATAATAATCAGCCAGTCCCAAGAAACTCTTCACCTCCGATGGTGTCCTTGGTTGTTCCCAATTGATTACGGCTTCAACTTTTGATGGATCCACTGAATTTCCGTCTTTGTCAATCACATGTCCCAGAAATTGTACATGATCTATCCAAAATTCGCACTTAGAGAATTTCACGTATAAATTTTTCTTTCTTAGTGTCTCTGACGTCAAACGTAAATGTTCCACGTGTTCTTCTTGAGATTTGGAGTACACCAAGATGTCGTCGATAAATACCACCATAAACTTGTCTAAAAATGGTTTAAACACCATGTTCATCAAATCCATGAATTCAGCAGGGGCATTGGTCAAACCAAAAGACATCACCAGAAACACGTAATGTCCATACCGAGCTCTGAATGTCATCTTCGGTACATCCTCCTTCCTTACTTTTAATTAATGATACCCACTTCTCAATTCTATTTTCAAGAAGTATCTAGCACCTTTCAATTGATTAAACAAGTCATTTATTCTTGGTAACAAATATTTATTCATAATAGTGACTTTGTTTAATTCCCAATAATCAAGGCAAAGTCGCATTGATCCATCTTTCTTTTTCACGAATAACACCAGTGCTCCCCACGGTGACACACTCGACTGAATGTATTTTTTGTTTAACAGCTCCTGCAGTTATACCATCACTTCCTTCATCTCTACCGAAGCCATTCTATACGGGGCCTTCGATATCTGGGTTGTTCCTGGCGCTAAGTCGATCACGAACTCAATCTCTCTGTCAGGCAGAAGTCCTAGCAAATCCTCCAGAAACACATCTACGAATTCTTTAACCACGGGTATTTCTTCCAGTTTCACTCCATTTCTCTGAGTATCGACTATGTAAGCTAAATAACCCACACAGCCTTGACTTAATAACTTCTTGGCCTTCATAATTGTCAAACATCTCTCATGACTAAGTGAGTTGTTACCGTAGAAAACTACCTTTGACGGAGTCATAAGGTTTACACATTTCTTTTGACAATAGTATCACTCCATAATTAAATAGTCAATCCATTCCCAATATAATATCTAACTCTCTAAGTTTAATCGGGATTAAATCTACCATCATGATATTCCCCTTAATATTCACCCTATAATTCTTGTATACGAACCTAACAGTAATCACTTCCTTATTCACAAATTCATCAGATATAAACGAGCAAGTAGCACCCAAATCAAATAATACATAAGCATCTATATCATTGATTGGGATAATACCTGACACAACATCCTTTAATTGCATAGCATCTTGCACAGTCATGTTGAAGATTCTGGCTGTGGGTTTGTTTGATGATGTTGGTCTAGCAATGGTCCATGTACCTCCACTGCTACCTCCCTTGCTTCATGTTGTCTCCCCAGCTTTGTTTTTAGGGCACTCACGAGCAAAATGATCCTTTAACCCGCATGTGAAACAAATGTTCTTCTTGGGTTGATTGTAATTTGGGGCGATGTGACCTTCCTGGCTACAGTTAAAGCATACACATTTCCCCATTCAGCACATACCCTTGTGGAACTTCTCGCATGTAGCACATGCTTTAAACTTCTTATTCTGCTGGTTAGCTTGCTGATTTCCAGCACCCGCATTTCCATTCCATTTTCTCTTCAGGTTATTGTTACCATTTCCACCACCATTCTTAACCTCGCCTTCATTCTTCTTCTTTCTTTGTTCTCGATTAAACTTTGTTACAGCCTCGCCTCCACCTTTAGTGAGAATTTCCTTCTCTAGCACTACTGTAAATGTCTTCAGCTGAAACATGGAGACCCTACTGTACAACCAGGGTTTCAGTCCCTGCTCGAACCTCTTAGCTTTGCGCTCATCTGTGTTGACTTGATATGGCGCAAACCTCGCCAACTCATTAAATTTTGTGGTATACTCCGATACAGTCATTGATCCCTGCTTCAGCTCTAGAAACTGCATCTCCATCTAATTCTTTGAACTCTCCAGGAAATAAGTCTCGAAGAATATCTCCTTAAACCTATCCCAAGTCATCACACCTTGTCCTCCTTGAGTTTTATTGGCTTGCCACCAATAACTAGCCTCTGCTTTCAACATAAATGTTGCAAAAGCAGTCTTCTGATTCTCACCAACCCTAGCTACCTCAAACACTTTCTCTATCTCCATGATCCAGGTCTGTGTCTCAACTGGATTCATGGACCCACGGAATACCGGTGGTCCAACCGCCTTGAAGTCCTTAAATGTCACAGCTTGATTCTGTGGTTGATTCTATAATGCACCCGTCAGTAACGTCACTAACTGCTAAACTGGGTTAGCCTCAGCATTGTTGTTATTGGTAGATCCCTCAGGGGTCCTCTGTCGTGGTTGATGTCTTGGAGGCATTTTCTGTTAAAATATACTCATTAGAATATTACTCAATTCCTTTAAGTATTTTCTGCATCACTTGCACCCCATAACAGATTATCACATAATACATAACACTTTGAATAAATAAAAAAATAATAACTTTTATTCATTCATAATCTTTTAGAAAATATAAGATCAATATCATTACTGCTATTTACATTACTTTCCTAAACTACTAAAGTTTTAGGATAACATCAACATTATATCCCATTGATTACATATCACTAGGGATTTATATATTATTTATCATATTTATAATCGCATATCAGGTACATTCCCTACGATGTCCTACTAAGATGATGCATAGCCTTACTACGCTCTTCCTCCATAATTCAGAACATTGTTATGCGATCGAATATGTATGACGGCAGTGCCTCGAACTAAATCGGATAATACATAACTCGGTCTTGAGCTCGATTAATCACGGTGTTGAATACATTATTCATCTCTTCCATCTTGATCTTCCTTGCTTGTGCCTCTCTCTCTGCTATCTCGGCTCGTTGATAAGCTTCCTCGTACGCGTCCTCGACTCTTTCCCACTTAGTAGATTCTTCTTTCAACTTGTTATTCATTTCTTCAATCTCCTCTGTCATTTGTTCATTCTCTCCTTCAGTGTGGACCAGCTTCCCTTCGACATTATTCATACATTCATCTCGATCTCGGATCTCATCATCCTTCTGTGCCATCGAGGTCTGTTGTTCAGCTACTATTTCTTCCAACTCCTCGACGGTATCCTGAAGTTCCACATTGCAGTCGTATACTTCATCGTACATACGAGCAACGATCGAGTTTAGTGGAATCTCTTCCTCCTCGTCCTCCTCATCCACACTCTATTGTGGCATCTCGACATGGTCCTCATCATTCGTCTCTATCTCATCATCCTCATTACGTAAAACCTCATGCTCATCCACGGTAACCAACGAAGTTGACTCTCGTGGAAGCAGTTGTTCCAAAACCACCTGAATGTCACGAGGCTCCTCATCTCTAGGCACCTGGGGTCCTTCCTCCCTAGCTTGATTGGATTCTCCTATATTAGCCATCCTGACTAGGGGTGGGCAAAATTTTCGGTTTTTTCGGTTTTTGGACGAACCGGACCGGTCCGAACCGACCGGTTCGGTATAAATATAAACCGGTCCGGTTCGGTATAAAAAAACCGGTATATACCGGTTTTTCGGTACCGGTTTCGGTCCGCCACTTTTATGGTTCGGTATATACCGAACCGAACCGGTATATACCGGTTTTCTATTTTTTATTATTATTAATAATTTATTAATAATAATAATAATAAAATATTGATTATAATAATAATAATATTAATAAAAATAATAATAATAATAATAAAAATAATAAAATATTAATAAAAATAATAAAATAATAGTAAAAATAATAAAATAATAATAAAAATAATAATTATATTAATTTTCGGTAAAAACCGGTACCGAACCGGTACCGCCGGTTCGGTAAACCGGTCCAACCGGTACCGGTATCGGTATCTAATTTAGACTGAATTCGGTAACCGGTTCGGTCCGGTTCGGACCGGTTCGGTCCGGTTAATTACCGGTGCCCACCCCTAATCCTGACCACAAAAATTTAAGTTTTAATTATTACTCATTACTACTCGACACTTACGAGCACGTAGTTTGAAAGCACATAAGCACATAAGTGTTTTATTACTTTTCCCTTAAAACTCGATAACAGTTTATCACCACTAACTTTTCAAAGGTTACTTCCTAAGGCTTTTCCCACACCTAAGGTTCATAACCTAAGGCTTTGATACCAACTTGTGACACCCCCAAATCTGGGTACTTCATTCCCACAAGATTTGGTGTTCACTTGATAAAAACATTCATTTCCAACTACCCAAATATATTAAAATTGAACAATAAACCTTCCCATTAAAGGATTACATAAATAATTTCCAATAAAATCTCACAGGTACCCTAACCTTTAAATACAAATATCAAATGCGGAAAATTAAATAACTTTATCATAATAACTAAAAACAAAGTCTAACAATATTAAAAGTCAACATGTTTACAAGTCTTCAATATTTGTTCATCTTTCCTTTTCCTTTACTGGTGCTAGGTACATCGACCTTCTCAAATTTAGCTGTAATAGTTATATAAGCAAGAGTGAGCAAACAATGCTCACTTGAAATGACAATGAATAAAACTTTATAACAACTGCCAAATAATAGGCTCAATAGAACTGAACAATCAGCTCTATCAATGATAATCAAAATTTGAAATATATATCTGAGGGTCATAAGACCACGAACTATGTCCATAGTTATAAGTAATCTTTCAACTTAAACTTTAACAGTCATAAGACTATAGGGACTCCTCATACTTAGGAGGATCAACCATTTGTACAATGTATTGTGCACAAACATTTTAACACTATGCGTAAATTATCCCCTGTAATAGGTTTGTTCATCTCAGCATTTAGAATACAAGTCCGCCCCAAAGTAAGTTTGGTTTGGATACGTTTCAAGGTAATTTGGAATTCAACGAACATCAAATAAGGATTAGTTGAATAAAATACAATAACAATATGCTATGGAACAAGTCATAGATGAATACAAAATTTGTAGTTTAGGGTCATGCTTTAGAAATGAACTAAAAGCATAAACATTAAAAAAAGTAACATACTTTGCTTGGACAATATTAAGCTAAGCTCAGAATGTTGTTTAGAATTGAATTATCAAGCATGTATAATAAATAGTGATTTGAAACGATAAATTTGCATGCGAGTAAACAAGTTAAAGTAAGAAACCTTCTCAAAGTAAGAGTTAGGTTAAATAGCTTTGCACGAATATACTTAAATTTTATAAATAGGATTAAGAATAACTTGCTCAATAATAAACAAGATATAAGGTTTAGAAACTTGCTCAACGAAAGTTTAGAGTTAGAAAACTTACCTCGTGCGTAGGTTAAATAATTACTACTCACGTTCACCACAAGTCCTACACATACCATATGTATTGACAATACACATTAGTTACACTAATAATAGCTTCATGACTTTCTTTCTCACTTTAAGTATAGCTCACTAACTAAGTTTAACTTTAAACAATATCACATCTTTTTATGAGCATCACATTTTAGCTTTATTACAATTACTTAAGTGATCATGTCATATATACACATTAACAACTTGATTTAACATCCTATTACATGTCCAGCATGTTATCATTCTCTTTAGATTAGGTTATACTAACACACAAAGGCTTGCATTTGCATTCGTGCATCCCGACGCCCTCCGATGGCCTCCAAATGCACAACAGTCCTAAATATAGCCATTTGATACTTAATAACGACATCCAATTGAACAACTTAAAGAATAAAAGTTATAGGTCTACTCGTCCTCGTTCCGGGTCATCGTGAATCGCATCAATCGAAGTTCGTATGAAAACGTTATGCTCATTTTAGTAAAATATGCCCGGTCAGTTTTTTTCCCAAAATTCGGCTAGACAGACTACCCCCCCCCCGGCCGGGGTGGGGGTCCCTTCTATGTTTTCGCGACTTATGATCCAAAACACTACAGATAGCCAAATTAGGCCTACAAACTCATTTCTAACAACAATACCATCCTACCCAAGGTGTAATATATTAACAGAAACATACACTAATGTTTCTAACACGTTTTTAACCACCTAAACAACATAAACATCAAGATTAAAACCTTTAATTTTTACTATTTCTCTTATTTCCTCTTCTTTTAACATTCATAGCAAAATTCTTCACTGTGAATTTGTTTTACAACCAAAACAGTTAGTTTTAATTACTTTGCGTTCGTCTCTTCATATATTTTCACAATCAATAAGCAATTTAAACTTATACTATGATTTGGGTACCAATTTTAATTCTAATTTAAGCCATATTCATATATATTCATACCAATTCACTGTAATATGATTTCCTTTATAAATAAATACATTACATGAACCAATTTACTATAACTCATCTATAAACTTATGAAAACAATTTTATATCAATCAACTATCATATAAAATATATATAACAAATAATTCAACCCTCACAAAGTTTACATAGGATTTTTGAATAGAATAAAACTACAACTTTTGAAAAATAGAAGAGTAAGATGATACCTTTGTTTTCTACAAGATGATAGCTATCCTTTGATTATTAAGATTCCTTCCCATAATTTCTCTCTCAGAATCTCTCTAGAATTCTTCCAATTCTCTCTCAACATTTCTCCGTAAACTTTCTTCTTCTCTTTCTTCTTTTTCTTCTTCTATGTTCTTTCTAACTTATGTACTTAAAATTATAACGTATATAATATAATAGGTATTAATTATATAATATAAAAATATCTATAACTGACATCAGTTATTTTATTTTTGAAAATCAAAAGTCATAAGGCTTGTTTGGCTAACTAATTTAAAAATTAACCACTTAAATCCTTATGCCTTGTTTGATAAAATATATTTAAATTAAAGACTTAACATTCATTAAGCCTTGTTTGGCAAAAATGAATTAAACTCCTGTAATTTATTTTAATAACTCACTTATAGCATAGTTTATTGTCACACTTTTATTATCAAATTAAATTAAAAACATTATAATAATCCATTTAATCCCTATTAACTCTCTAACTTAATTATTAAATTAAATTAGAATATTATCTCATAATAATTAATTTCTTTAACTCATTAATTATTTATTTAACAAATAAATAATCAAATCAAATCAAATTAAACAAATATTTATTCTACAATAAATACATCAATTAAAATATTTATATAATTTAATAAATATTTGAAATTACAATTTCAAATTATGGATTGTTACAATGAATCATGACATAATTTGATTCAAGGACATGTGATTGATTCAAGTTAAAAAGTCAATAAAAGATTTATATTCAAAAGAGATTGAAAAAAATTAAATTATTCCGCATATTTTTATAACATCGAATATGATGTAAGACAGAAATGGTAAATGTTCAAGATGTGAAACTTATAAAAGTTTGGTGTCATTACTCATGTAAGACCCCGAATTTTATGAAATAAAAGTATTCAATTTTTCTTATAATTACAATTCAGTAAATGGTTAAATTGATAGAAAGTTAAAGTTAAGGGTGATATATGAATTTTTTTCAAAATAAGCAAGTGATTATAAAATACTCATTGTTGTCGGGGAATATTCGTTTGGTCGTAGAATATTCTTTCTGTCGGGGAATATTCGTACGACGGCGCAGCCTTTTGTGGGCCCCGTAACAGAATAACTGTCGGATGAAGAAAACGACAAATTAAAGTTTTTTAAAAATAACAGCGTAGTTGTTACCGTTAATACTGTTAAAATACTCGGTGGTTAAAACACAGTAGCACACGGTATTGCACCAATTATTGACTCTTACGTAAGAAAGCACTACCCAATAATGGTTACAGTAATTATTATTCAGTATTTTATGTTATTGATTCAATAATTGCTGCATTGATATTTTATATTATTGTTGTTTCAATAATTGTCATTACACAGTATTTTTCATTATCGAAGCAATAATTCATATTATCTGAATAATATTATTAGATAACATTATTGGCAATGTCTAGAAAGTTCTGTCTAAGGAGAGGTTTGGTCACCTAATTGCGCACCAGTACGGAGAAATTCTTATTGTAAAGCCCCCTCTTTCCTGGGAACTGCCTGGTTGTCAATATTGTGATTCTGTAATATTATTTGTGAATAATTAATTATTGATTCATATGATGAGGAAAATATTGATTTTATGTGGATATAGATGGAGAAATTTTTTAATGTGACAATTGTTGAAGATTGAAATTTTATCTTTTTCTGATAAAATAATTCATATATTATTATATTTTAATAATATAATAATGGTGATATTTTTACAACGAATGTGGGATATATGAGTATACGAGGAGGAAGGGTATTTTTGTTGCAATAAATGTTTAAAACATGTTAAACATGTCGGTGGACCCCATTTCTTGACTGAAATTTGATTGTAGCCTGTAAAATCGCCCGTTTGTGGATTTCAGCCAATTTCTGTTTGGAATTTGGAAAAACTTTCTTCTGCAAAGTTGTAGATAATTGAATTTCCTATAAAAACTCTCGAGATTCGAATTTTCTGACGAAAGGGCTATTTATTATGAATTATTGAAGTTCCGAAGCTCCGAAATAATTGATTTTTGGAAGTTTTAATTATTTATTTTATAAAAAACTTTTTTTTTACTTCTTCTAGAAGGGAGCATGTGGTTTGTATTCAGATTTGCAGATTCTAAGAATGGGCGTAGAAATTTTTTTTATATATTATTATTATAATAAATTTTCTGCTTTGGTGTTCTAAGCATTTTCCTATAAATAGGGTGCTTAGGTTAGAATTGAAAATCACACCAGAAACTGAAGTTTTCTCTCTCTATATTTTCGAGCGTATTCTTGTGAGTATTTTGAGTATACTTTGAGTATTGCTATACGGTGCAAGTTCGTTCAGTGTTATTCCAGTCAGAGGTACTGTCTTTCGAGTTAAGGGATAGTAAGGGAGGTTATTTTCTTCTAAAATGATATTATTTCTTCAATATCATTATGCCGAAATATTGGTTGGAACTTTTTATCAGATTTGGAACTTTTTTATGTTGGGGTTACTATTCACGAGTTACTATTCACGAGTTACTATTCATGAGTTACTATTCACGAGTACTATTCACGAAGCGTGAAGATGTTTTTTTTGTGAAATTACTATCTTTTGGTGTCGAAGTTATTATTCACGTATACGACACTATTCACGTATACGACACTATTCACGAATACAGCACTATTCATCGAAAAATGAAAATTTTCCCTTTTCGTTTAAAATATCTATTGTGGATACTAGCTTTGGTTGTATCCATGTTTTGATCATTCTTGAATTTTACACCACTATGATGATTTTTGAGGTATTTTTGGACATGAATAAAATAAAGTACGAATCCTTAATCCTTAATCCTTGTCATTTTGTTTCACTGGATTCGTTTCTTTAAAAATATTTTTCATCATCCTCAGTCTTAAATGATGATATTATTGGATATCTTTGGCCTGTAGTGCAAAGATGAATGATTTTTGATGAATATCTTTGGCCTGTAGTGCAAAGATGACTTGTTGATGAATATCTTTGGCCTGTAGTGCAAAGATGACTTGTTGATGAATATCTTTGGCCTGTAGTGCAAAGATGACTTATTGATGTATATCTTTGGCCGTAGTGCAAAGATGAATTTATTAGTATGATTATGAACATGAACTGTGATTTGGTATAACCATGATCTTTGATGTTTCAGGTGATAAAAATTATCTTTGTCCTGGATGAGAAAAGGAATTTAGAACGACAATTACGATTATGAGTTATACATGTGATTGTGGACAGGAATTGTTGATTGATGTTATAGGGATAAAACATTGTTGGTGGACTTTTAACATTGAGAAGATAATAGACTTTATAGTCTATTTGACTCTTCTAATGGATTGCTCGTTCCGCTGCAACTATGGTTGAAATTTTTATCATATACCATATGTTCTAAATCTCTGATTTATTACTGTTGAAGGCTGTTGATAATTTATTTATCTTTAGTCATGATATTCTTTACTGAGCTAGTTGTGCTTACCCTTTTGCTTCACAATTCCTTTCAGGTAATACGAGTGTAGCTGGGTCGAGCGGGGGAATAACAAGGGAATAGAACGGTGGTCTATAGATGTTGAGGGTGAGGTGAATTTAACTTGGAAGGGTGTTTTGCCACTGTCATACAAGATGTCTAATGGCATACCACCTCGTGTCATCATAAGACATGGATGTGCTCATCCACTTGCTGAGTATATCTACCAGCACTATTTATATGATCTTGGAGTCTATTTGAAATATAACTCTCAATTAGAGACAGTGGAGATAATGATATGTCAGGAGAAGACTTGCCATTGGGAAGAATATGATAGTAATCTTCTTGTTTTTCTTTGGGGTCTATTGGGTCAACCAAGGATAATTCTGTGGCCATATGATATCTATAATAACCTAGACGCATGGCTTCCCATGTACGAAGGTTTCCTTGAGCACTTCCCAAAGATTCTAATTTCTAAAACAGTTTTCGACTATACCTTTATGTAAGGTGTCATTATGAGGTGCTGTTCACGGTTGGGACATGAGTCACAGTTGATATATATTTGTATACAAACTCATAGCATATGTGTTGTTGTATTTTGCATGACAATTGTTGTAATAAAGTTGTAGTTGTTTTCTGTACCATGTATTTGGCGACTCAGAATGGGTTGGATGGAATGGACCTATTTTGGGGTTGTCACAACTCAGATCTTGGAAATGGAAAGAATCTATATTCTAAATTGTAATATGTGAGATCCCGAATTTTATGAATAAAGATTTAAATTTCTCAAAATATTTTTTTAATATTATGGTGTGGATTTGATATAATATTATAGTTGTGGGTTATATTTATAAATTTTACAAAGTATGAAAGTTGTTGTATAATATTTTATTGGTCGGGAAATATTCTTTTTGTCGAGGAATAACCGTACGACGGTACAATCATTGGTGGACCCCACAACGGAAGTATTGTCGTAGTTAGAAAATGACAGAATTATCTTTATATAAAAATAACGGCGAAAGTGTTACCGTTAAAACTGTTGAACTACCCGGTAGTAAAAGTACAATATTACGCGTGGTTGCATAGTAGCACACGGTATTGATTATTGATGCTTATGTAAGAAGTCACTCAGTTATACTCAATTATTGCTATAGTAATTGCTGCAACATATCTCTCATATTATTGATTCAATTATTGTTACAGTATCATCTGCATAATATGATATATTATAAAATCAATAATTGAGATGGCAAAGTTATTCATATTATTATTTGCAATATTGACAATGTCTTGAAGTTCTGTTAAGGAGAGGTTTGGTCACCTAATTGTGCGCCAATAAGGAGAAATCCTTATCGGAAAGCCCCCTCTTTCCTGGGAACGACCTGGTTATTAAATATTATGAATTATAATATTAATGATGAATAAGGTCGTGTTGATTAAAGATGAATTTTGTAGTTCCATTGTGTTGGAATTATTTGTGTTAGTGGAAAATCGACATTTATTTCGATAATAATTGATGTCTGGAGGTTATATTGTTCAATGGGTATTCGGGGCACTTTTTGTGTCGGAGTACTATTCACGAGTTACTTTTCACGAGGTACTATTCACCTGTAAAATATATTTCTTTTCGGTCCAAATCATTTTTGGATACAATATTATTCCATGAAGAGATGTGCTAATTTTTCAGACCGTTAGTTGAAGATATAATATTAAATCAATATGGACCACTGGTGGAAAGTTATAATAGTAAATCAATATGGATCGCTGGTTTAAAGTTTTAATAGTAAATCAGTATGGACCGTTGCTTTAAGTTTTAATAGTAAACCAATATGGACCGTCCGTTTAAAAGTAAATCAATCTGGACCGTTCATGAATTAGTTACTATTCAGTCCATTCTCCTATAAATAGAAGCTCATTCCTTCATTATTTCTTACGAATTCACTGAAACTCTAGAGAAAAACTATAGAGAGAAAGAAGAAAAATATTCTGCTACTTCACTACTCCAATATCCAGTTTCTTCTAAGGTAAGGGATATTATTTGTTGTACTCGTAAAGGGTATAATTTCTTTCGTATTTATGAAGAGAACTTTTGTTATTCTATTCTTTATTATTATGTTGGAATAACCTGTCTATGCGAAGTACCGCATACATGGTGAAATTTTTCTGTTATTTCATTCTTTATTATTCTGTTGGAATAACCTATCTGTGCAGTCTATCGCATGCCTGGTGAATTCTATTGTTATTCCATTCTTATTATTCTGTTTGAATAACCTATTTATGCGAAGTACCGCATACATAGTGAAATTCTTTTAATATTTCATTCTTTATTATTCTGTCAGAATATCCTGTCTGTGCGTTTACGCCGGACCTGATTCCATTATTTATTATTCTGTCAGAATATCCTGTATGTGGGTTTACGTCGGACCTGGTTCCATTATTTATTATTCTATTGGGATTAACCTGTTTTTGCAGTCTATCGCACGCATGGTGAATCCTTTTATTATTCCATTTTTTATTATTCTGTTAGAATAACCTGTCTATATTGATTACCACATGCATGGTGAATGATCCTTTGTATTCATTCTTTATTAAATTGTGGAAATGATCTGTCTACGTGGATTACCGCATGGCGGACGAAAATCCATTTGCAGTTTCATATATTCTATTATACGCAGTTGGTTAAAGCTTTAACTTCTATACTCTATGAAATTAGTGGAATATCCTTGATATTTGCGCTTCATCCAGTATCTTTTCATGGAAATATTCTTCTGAGCATTCTTGAATTTTACTCTACAAAGCAGTATCATGTTGACAATTTGGACGTTATTGGTTCCTGGATAAATTAATTTATAAATCTTTAAAATTTATTCTTGAACTTGTTTTATTTAATTATTATGTCATTGTCATCATCTTCATGCATATATTGTAATGAAAGTCATCTTTGGCTTACGTGCATAGATGGACTTAGTATGATTATGACCACGGATTATGCGGTATAATCATGACTGTAATGTGACGAATGATGTGGTAAAAGACCTCAGTGGCCTGTAGTGCATTGATGGACAGTTGTTGGTATGATTATGACCAGGGATTATTCGGTATAGTCTTGATCATTGATGATTACATGAATATCCTTGGCCGTAGTGCATAGATGATTCGATTTTATTTATTAAGCTGAGTCTTAGCGATAAAGTTGATGAAAAACTTTTCAAAGCAAAGAAGATAGTAGATTTTATACTTTACTTGACTCTTCTAATGGATTTCTTGTTTCGCTGCAGTTAAACTTGTTGTCTATTATATTCTATCAGTTTAACATTGTTGAAGGCTAATGATAATTTATTCTACATTATCTTAGTCATAATATTTCTTACTGGGGTAGTTGAGCTCACCCTTTCTTTCATTGTTCTCTTCAGGAAATAAGAACGTAGCTGGGACTAGTCGGGAAACAGAGTGATGGTTCTAGATGGTGCATTAGTAGTCCTCACTATTCTGTGAAATAGTGTGATAATAAATGTAATGAGGACTCCATTGAGTGTGAATATTGTCTAGATGATAATATTTGTATTAAAACTCACAGCCTATATTTTGTCGTATTTTACACGACTGCTGTATAATTAAGTTGTATTTGTATTTAGTATATTGTATCTGGCTACCCAAGATGGGTGATGTATACCTGTTTTGGGGGCGTCACATAATAAGCAAATTTATATTCATTAAGTTATGAATAAAAGATATAAATAGTTTGACAATAGTAGTATCGTGGCGGACCGGATCCGAGGCTCGAAGGGACCCGAATTTGGGCCATCACAACAACCCTGAGGCCTGTCAAAAGTCAACGACAGTCCAATCTCGGAGACAACCTAAAGAAAAGACAGCTACAACTGCATCAAGCTCAGAACAAACCTGGGAGGGGCAAAATAGAAATTTTTCCAAGTCAACATCAATTCAGACCAAATCACTACAAAAGAAGTCATGCAGAACCATAACATCAATCTCGAGTGAAAACAGAACAAGACAGCTCAACGGATAGACTGCGAAGATTTGAAGATCTGTCAATGGACCCATCTTCCCAGATTCGGAAAATTTCAAATCCCATGTCACTGTGTAGCTCTCGTTAAGGGCTTTTCGGAAAGGTATAGCACGCCTCCATCGGATTCCTGGATTGAAAGTTATGAAGGTTCGAGCAGACAACGTGTTGGCCCGAATGCACATACTTCGAGACAATGGGACCCACGGGGCCCGATCCCACCTGGGCAGTCGTAGGTAGACCCGCGGCTGTCGCGAGTAGACCCACGACTACTTTGGTCTATAAATAAGACCCCCCATCAGCAAAAAAAGAAAAGAAAAAACTGAGAAAAGGAGAGAAAACTCTATCCATTTCAGCTCTTAACCCCTCCTATTGTGTTCCAAACTTCAAAATTCTTCTTTCTAAACACTTGTATAAATATATACTACGACATATCAAATTTTAACCGATGGAAATAGAGTTTTCAAGCTCCAAAAGCGGTCTGAAGCCTTCTTTGCAACACACTGTATATACGATTTTTTTTCAGATTTGAAGCTTTCTTTTGCTTTAATATATATATATATATATATATATATATATATATATATATATATATATTAAAAGATATCTATATATATATATATATATCCGCGACATGTTGAGTAAAACTCGGAGTTTACTGCTTTATTATATATAATCATATATATATATTTACATTTACCAGTTTGGCATGGATTGCTAATTCGTGGCCTTTTACTACTTTAATATATATATATATATATATATATATATATATATATATATATATATATTTACCAGTTTGACTTGGATTCTAAATTCCTGACTTTCTATCGCTTTCATATATATATATATATATATATATATATATATATATATATATATGGGAGCCCTTCTATAGCAGCCGGTTGCTATGAGTACTGTGTAACACCCCCTTTTTGGACCGTTGATAAATGGAATTGATGGCTGTGATTAACTTTTTTATTTGATAAGCCGGCACAGGTTGTTATGCCTAATTATTTACCTGTACCGGCTTCTATTTTAACAAGTGAGACCCATGTAAAATTAACTTGTCAGTATAGTTATAAAAAATAAATATTTATTATTAAAATAATCCGGCCGGAAGAGCTTGTACCGGCTTACACATATTTTTTTTATTTCTCCATTATATGTCATGACTCAGCACATTAAAATGGAATAAAAAAATAAAATAAATTTCAGCCGGTACAGGCTGATACGGCTGACATTAAAATAATAAAAAAAATTCCGACCGGTACAGGCTGATACGGCTGGCATTAAAATAATATTAAAATCCGGCCGGAAGAGCTTTTACCGGCTTACACATATTTCTTTTTTTTTATTTCTCTATTATATGTCATGACTCAGCACATTAAAATGGAATAAAAAATAAAATAAATTCTGGCCGGTACAGGCTGATACGGCTGGCATTAAAATAATATTAAAATGCCGGCCGGTACAGCCTGATACGGTTTGCAATAAAAAATTAAAAAAAATAGCCGGACGGTACAGCTTGTCACGACTGACAATAAAAAATTAAAAAAAATGATTTTATTCAAGCAATTCGCTGCTAAACAGATTCGAACTCGCAACCTCAAACTCCATACACTCGTCATATGACCACCCGAGTACCACGGGCCTAACTGTTAATTTCAACCAAAGATATATCTTTATATTAAAACCTCACCATCCCCCAAAATCTATATTCTTGCATTATTATTATATTACGATTTATTATTATTAATAAGTCTATATAATATATATGGGGGTTTTCTATTTAGAAATAAGTTAATATCTATATTTATTATTATCCCCTTTAATATTTTTTCTTATTTTTGTAATAATATCAATAAAAGGATTATTAATACATTAAAAAAAATATCATTCTTTAATAAAATATAAAGTGATCATTATAAATCTTGCATTATTAGTATTAATAATTTTATTATTAAGCAATGATTATTAGTAATGATTTTATATATTAAGCAATGATTTTATTATTAAGAAATGATTTTATTATTAATAAAACTAGTTCAATTAGTCTAATAAGTAATGATGATAATTTTTCAAGTCATTTCAGGAAATTAATTTACTTATCGAATTTATAAAAGTAGTGAAGTATTATAATAATAATAATAATGTGATTATCAATATTAGAAGTACAGATTATACCAATACTAGTACTGCATAACATTAAGAGGAATAGTACATATTACATGTTCATTTTCATAAAATAAAAAAACATAAAATGATTAATACAACCGACGCCTATTTTTTTTGGCTCAGGAATCCTTAGCACTCGATAGTTATTTCGCTTATCGTGGTCGGTTTCAAAGCCACAAATTGCACATTTTCGACAAGTCTTAGAAGGAATGATTTTCTCGAGTGCACTCTTGAATCTAGATTGTTTTTTGCGGCCCTTTGTTTAAGAAATATTAGGCGGCAAAAACTCTTCTTCTTCTTCCACCTCTGCATCTTCATCGTCATTATCGTATCCCATATCTTTTCGAGTCAGTTGAGTTAATGGAGTAGCGATTCGAGAAAATCCTTCCACGAATCTCCGATAATAACCAGCTAATTCGAGAAAGCTACGTACTTCGGTCATTGATTTAGGTTGCTCCCAGCTTTGAATAACTTCAATCTTTGTTGGGTCAATAGATATTCCATGACTTGATATCCCGTGCCCAACGAATGCAACTTCCTCAAGCCAGAACTCGCATTTCTTTAACTTGGCATATAGCTTGTTTTCACGAAGCTTTTGGAGTATCAGCCTCATGTGTTGCTCATGATCTTCACGGCTTTTGGAATATGAGGATGTTATCAATAAAGACGACCACAAAATGATCCAAATATTCCTTGAATACTCGGTTCATCATATCCATGAAGAGGCAGTAGGAGCATTAGTCAATCCAAAAGACATGACTAAGAATTCATAATGCCCGTACCGAGTTCTGAAGGCAGTCTTTGGAATATCCTCAGTTTTAACCTTCAGCTAATGATATCCAGAATGAAGATCGATCTTTGAAAAAAATTGTGCCCCTTGTAACTGATCAAACAGGTCATCAATACGTGGCAATGGGTACCTATTTTTGATGGTGACATGATTTAACTCCCGATAATCAATACAAAGTCGCATACTCCCATCTTTCTTCTTCACGAATAGAACAGGAGCACCCCAAGGAGACGTACTAGGACGAATGAAACCAATGTCTAACAATTCCTGCAATTGGGTCTTTAACTCCTGAAGTTCAATAGGAACAATTCGATATGGGGCATTGGAAATGGGTTTTGTACCGGGTTCAAGGTCGATACAAAATTCAACTTCACGCTCTGGGGGTAGGCCAGGAAGTTCTTCAGGGAATACATCAGGAAATTTATTAACAATAGAAATATCCTTCAAATCTGACATATTTTTGTTTAAATCCGTGATATGAGTTAAGAAAGCTTGACATCCTTTTTTCAATAAACGAATAGTTTTATGGCTTGAGATGGCCGTGATTGATTTTAATGGTTTGGTCGCTTGAATTCGCATAATAGGTTTATTAGGAATATGAAAGCTAACAACCTTACGAAAATAATCAATTTTAGCATGATGAGTAGTTAACCAATCAATCCCTAGAATCACGTTAAATTCAAGTATTTTTAAGGAGATAAGATCTACAGGTAACGTGTAGTTACCGATTTGAATCAAACAAGACTTATAAACAGTGGATGTAATGAAGGTTTCTCCTAATGGAGTTTCAACAGATAAGTCAAAGTCTAATTTCTCCGGAGTCAAATTTAAACGTTGAGCGCAAGTAGGAGAAATAAAAGAATGGGTAGAACCGGTATCAAATAAGGTATAGACTTTACTAGAGTTTATGATAAGCTTACCCGTGATAACCTCGCTCGGGTTCCTTGCTTTCTGGGAGGTCATAACAAACGCTCTCCCTTGCACTACCGGCTTTGACTTTTCTGGGACGGCCTTTGATGCCTCCATCCTAGCTGAATTTGTCTTCGGTGAATGACAAAATTGAGTTAAGTGACCTTTTCTTCCATAATTATAACATGCTTTGTACGGCATCGCGCAGTTTGGACTGATTTGTCCCTCCCCTCCGCATTTGAAGCATATGATAGGTGGTCGTTCTCCTTCCTTAACAACGGGTGCTGGTGCTGACATCTTTCCATCATTGTTGAATCTCCTTTTCTTGAAATATCCATTTTTATTGTCTTGGTTATGATTACCACCGAAGTGGTTACCATTTCTGGCATGTTGATTCCCTCCACATTTGTTGTCACCGCTTCGATGAATATTACCACTGGTATTTTCATTCTGCCGGCTGCTTTCTCTTGGTTGCGTTGACTCGTTATCGCGCTCCAATAACTGAGCCCTATTTACAACATCTAAATACAAACACAGTTTATGTGAAATAAGATATTATCGTATCTCCGATTTCAAACCTCTTAAAAACATTCGGGTCATTCGCTCCTCATTATCAACCAAATGGGATGCAAACCGGGATAACTCCACAAATTTAGCCTCATATTGCGACACGGTCATATTGTTTTGTTCCAACTTGATAAACTCCACCTCCTTCATGTGACGAATACTTTCGGGAAAGTACTTGTCGTTGAAAAGCTCTTGGAACTTCTCCCAAGACATCTTGAGTGCGTCAGGCTGGGTACGTTTTATAGATTCACACCAGTAATCTGCTTCTTCACGCAACATATAGGTGGCAAAGGGAACCTTTTGTTCCTCAGAGCATCCCAAGATATCAAATATCTTGGTTATTTGCTTTATCCATGCTTCCGCCTTAAGTGGTTTTGGCTCTCCAATAAACTCCGGTGGTCCCAGCTCCTTGAACTATTTGGCGGTGACCGTCCGAGAGTTGCCAGTGTTTCCACCTGTATTTTGGACAGGAGCCGCTCTCGCCTGATGTTTCATGAATTTTATGAAGCCTCGGAACATTGCATTGTTCATCATTTGGTCAGTGTTGTTGTTTGCATGAGGATTATCGCCTTCCTGATGCACATTGTCCTAGTTATTGATCTGTGGAGACTCAACGGTCTCCTGTGCTCCATTGATGTTCTCAACATTCTCGGATGCCATTTTCAAATACTGCCACAAAAAAAGGGTTAATTGACATGAAACATATTATCCCTACACTCTGACTGACCAATTAAATACCAAATAAACTTAGGTAGGTCATAGTAGCGAAGGAATTCCCCGTCTCTCCACTCCTAGTTCTAGTCTCACATCTTAGCCAGGGATCATATCCCTAAGCTTTGATACCAACTGTGACGCCCCCAAAATAGGTATACATCACCTATTCTGAGTCGTCAAATACATGGTACAGAATACAAATTCAACTTAATTATACAACTGTCGTGGAAAGTATGACAAAACATAAGCTGTGAGTTTTAATACAAATATTATCGTTTAGACAATATAAAAACTCAAATTCAATATTATTACATTTATTTTCCACTATTTCACTGAATAGTGAGGACTACTAATGCTATCATCTGGTCCGTCACTCCGTTCCCCGACTAGTCCCTGCTACGTTCTCATTTCCTGAAGAGAACAATAAAAGTAAAAGGGTGAGCTAAACTAGCCCAGTAGGAAATATTATGACTAAGATAAAGCAGAATATATTATCGTTAGCCTTCAACAGTGGTAAACTGATACAATATAACAACCATCAAGTTTAACTGCAGCGGAACAAGCAATCCATTAAAAGAGTCAAATAGATAATAAAATCTACTATCTTTTATGATTTAAAAGGTTTTTCATCACTTTTATCGCTGGGACTCAACTTAATAAATAATCCACATCATCGAATCACCCCTGCACTACGGCCAAGGATATTCTTTAGTATCACGACCACAATTATCCATGCACTACGGGCCAAGAATATTTGTGTATTCATTAATGGTCATGATCATGCCAACAACTGTCCATCAATGCACTATGGACCAATAAGGACATTTACCGCATCATTTGTAACATTACGGCCATGATTACACCGAATAATCCCTGGTCATAATCATACCAAGTCCATCTATGCACTATAGGCCACAGATGACTTTCAACAAAATATAAACATGAGGATGATGACAATGATATAAGAATTCAATAAAACAAGTTCAAAAATTATTTTATCCAGGAACTAATAACTTCCAACTTGTCAACATGATACTTCTTTGTAGAGTAAAATTCAAGAATGCTCAGAAGAATATTTTCATGAAAAGATACTGGATGAAGCGCAAATATCAAGGATATTCCACTAATTTCATGGAGTATAGAAGTCAAAACTTTAACCAACAAAGTATAATAAGGAATGGAATAACAAAAGAAATCACCAGGCATGCGATAGACCGCACAGGCAGGTTATTCCAACAGAATAATAAATAACGGAATCAGGTCCGGCGTAAAACGCACAGACAGGATATTCCAACAAAATAATAAAGACGAAATCAGGTCCGGCGTAAAACGCACAGACAGGATATTCCAACAGAATAATAAAGACGGAATCAGGTCCAGCGTAAAATGTACAGACAGGATATTCCAACAGAATAATAAAGACGGAACTAGGTCCGGCGTAGAACGCACAGACAGGATGTTCCAACAGAATGATAAAGAATGGAACAACAGAAGAATTTCACCAAGTATAGGGTAGCCCGCGTATAAAGGTTATTCCAACAGAATAATAAAGAATGGAATAACAGAAGTTCTCTTCACCGATAAGAAAGAAATAATACTCCCTACCTTATAAAAACTGGATACTGGAATAGTGAGGTAGCAGACTTCTCTTCTTCTTTCTATAATTTCTCTCTATAATAATCGCTCTAAAGTTTTTGTAAATTGGTGAGAAATGAAGGAAGAATGAGCTTCTATTTATAGAAAAATATAGTTTCGATAATTGCACTTTTTGGGGCTCAAAAAATTACAGTACAATACCTCCAACTTTTCCTTTATTTATAATTTAGTCATGGCAGTATTATCAAACTTGCACCACCTCCCCTAATAGTAAATAATGTGATTCAATAGTAAATTATGTGAATCAATAGTTCTAGACATGTGAAAATATGAATTACAGTATAGTACCTCCATCTATACCTCTATTTTTAACTTAGTCATACAAGTATTATCAATCTTGCACCAACTCCCCTAATAGTAACAAGAATGTGAAATAATAGTATACACATGTGAACAAATAGCTATAATCATGTGAAATAATAGCAATCAATTGCTCATTTATCTGGTTAAATACCTGATTGGTCAATATAACCTCTAAACATCAATTATTATCGAAATAATTGTCGATTTTCACTAACACAAATAATTCCAACACAATGAAACCATTTTTATCAAAAATAAAATTTTTGAAATTTCGAAGTTTGACTTTTCCCGAAAAAGTCAACTATTGACTTTTTGACCAAATAGTGTATTCCGGAAAATTTTATGTTTATAGACTATTTTTACTAATTTCATCGTTTCGGACTCAAATATCACGTCCGCACCTCCAAATTTAACTCCGAACACAACTTCAATTTTAATAACATTCATCATTAATATTATAACTAACAATATTTATCAACCAGGTCGTTCCCAGGAAAGAGGGGGATTTCCAATAAGGATTTCTCCCTATTGACGCGTAATTAGGTGACCAAACCTCTTCTTGACAGAACTTCTAGACATTGAAAATATTACAATTTAATAATATGAATAACTTTGTATTCTCAATTATTGATTTAATAAAATAACATATTATGCAAATGATACTATGACAATAATCGAATCAAAAATATGAGAGATATAATGCAGCAATTACTGTAGCAATAATTAAGTATAACTGAGTGACTTCTCACGTAAGCATCAATAATCAATACCGTGTGCTACTATGCAACCACGCGTATTATTGTACTTTTACTACCGGGTAGTTCAACAGTTAACGGTAAAACTTCCGCCGTTATTTTCATAAAGTATTTTTGTCGTTTTCTCAGTCCGACAATAATTCCGTTGTGGGGGTCCACCAATGATTGTGCCGTTGTACGAATATTCCCTGTTAAAAGGAATATTCCTCGACCAGTCGAATATTATATAACAACTTACGTACTTTGTAAAATTTGTAAATATTACCCACAACTATAACATTATATCATATCCACACCATAATATTCAAAAATATATTTTTAGAAAATTTAATCTTTATTCAAAAGTTGGGGTCTTACAGATTGTAGCTCAGTTTGAATATCATCTTTCCATTTTTGCCAATCTTTTCTTTTCCGACATTCTTCCACGTTTTGTGGTTTAAGATCCGTGTCAGGAATTAAAGGAATATCTGATGCTATAGAGAAAGCAAATATATCATCAATCATGACTTTGCTTCGATCACATATTTTCTCATCATGTACATAATTTATTGAGATCTCTTGGTGTTCATCTCTTATCCCTTCACTGAGATTTTGAACTTCTTCTAGGGATACTCCCACTCTTAGAATAAGTGTTACTTCTGGAGCGGGTATTCCTTTCGTGATTCCATTATTTGCTTTTAATTTTTGTGGTACAGTGTCTTTTACACCAACCGGTCTTCCACGCTTCTGGCGTGGGTTAGATTCTTCTATTACCTTATTTGTCAATTCTCCAGGAATTGATTTTTCAATAGGTATTTCTATCTTTACTGGAGAATTCATTGCAGGTGTATGTGACTTTATCATTTTTCTAGCATCATTAAATACATCTGGCATTTGATTTGCAATATTTTGTAAATAAACAATTCTTTGAACTTCAATTTCACATTGTCCTGTATGAGGATCAAGTGAATTTAATTCTGATGCATTCCATGATATTTCAGAGGGTTTTTTTATTTAAAACGTTCCCTCCTCTTAATGGTGGAAATACACATTTATCAAAATGACAATCTACATAACGTGCAGTAAAAATATCTCCAGTTAAAGGCTCAAGATATCTGATTATAGAAGTAGAATCAAAACCAACATAAATACATATTCTTTGTTGGGCTCCCATCTTAGTTTGTTATGGAGGTGCAATTGGAACATATACTGCACTTCCAAAAACTCGAAAGTGTGATAAGTTGGGTATCTGTCCAAGAACTAACTATAGAGGAGAAAATTTATGAAGAGTTGTTGGTCTTACACGAATGATGGCTGCTGTGACGCCCCCAAAATAGGTATAAATCACCTATTCTGAGTCATCAAATACATGGTACAGAATACAAATACAACTTAATTATACAACTGTCGTGTAAAGTACGACAAAATATAAGATGTGAGTTTTAATACAAATATTGTCGTCTAGACAATATACAAACTCAAATTCAATATTATTACATTTATTTTCCACTATTTCACTGAATAGTGAGGACTACTAATGCTATCATCTGGTCCGTCACTCCGTTCCCCGACTAGTCCCTGCTACGTTCTCATTACCTGAAGAGATAAATAAAAGTAAAAGAGTGAGCTCAACTAGCCCAGTAGGAAATATTATGACTAAGATAATGCAAAATATATTATCGCTATCCTTCAACAGTGTTAAACTGATACAATATAACAACCATCAAGTTTAACTGCAGCGGAACAATCAATCCATTAAAAGAGTCAAGTAGAGAATAAAATCTACTATCTTTTATGATTTAAAAGGTTTTTCATCACTTTTATCGCTGGGACTCAACTTAATAAATAATCCACATCATCGAATCATCCCTGCACTACGGCCAAGGATATTCTTTAGTATCACGACCATAATTATCTATGCACTACGGGCCAAGAATATTTTTATATTTATTAATGGTCATGATCATGCCAACAACTGTCCATCAATGCACTACGGGCCAATGAGGATTTTTACCACAACATTTGTAACATTACGGTCATGATTACACCGAATAATCCCTGGTCATAATCATACCAAGTCCATCTATGCACTATAGGCCACAGATGACTTTCAACAAAATATAAACATGAGGATGATGACAATGATATAAGAATTCAATAAAACAAGTTCAAGAATTATTTTATCCAGGAACTAATAACGTCCAAATTGTCAACATGATACTGCTTTGTAGAGTAAAATTTAAGAATGCTCAGAAGAATATTTCCATGAAAAGATACTGGATAAAGCGCAAATATCAAGGATATTCCACTAATTTCATGGAGTATAGAAGCCAAAATTTTAACCAACTGAGTATAATAAGGAATGGAATAACAAAAAAAATCACCAGGCATGCGATAAACCGCACAGGCAGGTTATTCCAACAGAATAATAAATAACAGAATCAGGTCCGGCGTAAAACGCACAGACAGGATATTCCAACAAAATAATAAAGACGAAATCAGGTCTGGCGTAAAACGCATAGACAGGATATTCCAACAGAATAATAAAGACGGAATCAGGTCCGGCGTAAAATGTACAGACAGGATATTCCAACAGAATAATAAAGACAGAACCAGGTCCGGCGTAGAACGCACAGACAGGATGTTCCAACAGAATGATAAAGAATGGAACAACAAAAGAATTTCATCAAGTATAGGGCAACCCGCGTATACAGGTTATTTCAACAGAATAATAAAGAATGGAATAACAGAAGTTCTCATCATGGATAAGAAAGAAATAATATTCCCTACCTTAGAAAAAACTAGATACTGGAATAGTGAGGTAGCAGACTTCTCTTCTTCTTTCTATAATTTCTCTCTATAATAATCGCTCAAAAGCTTTTGTGAATTGGTGAGAAATGAAGGAAGAATGAGCTTCTATTTATAGAAAAATATAGTTTCAATAATTGCACTTTTTGGGGCTCGAAAAATTAAAGTACAATACTTCCAACTGTTCCTTTATTTTTAATTTAGTCATGGAAGTATTATCAAACTTGCACCATCCCCTAATAGTAAATAATGTGATTTAATAGTAAATTATGTGAATCAATAGTTCTAGACATGTGAAAATACGAATTACAGTATAGTACATCCATCTATACCTCCATTTTTAACTTAGTCATGCAAGTATTATCAATCTTGCACCAACTCTCCTAATAGTAACAAGAATATGAAATAATTGTATACACATGTGAACAAATAGTTATAATCATGTGAAATAATAACAATCAATTGCTCATTTATCTGGTTAAATACCCGATTGGTCAATATAACCTCCAGACATCAATTATTATTGAAATAATTGTCGATTTTAACTAACACAAATAATTCCAACACAATGAAACCATTTTTATCAAAAATATAAATTTTGAAATTTCAAAGTTTGACTTTTCCCAAAAAAGTCAACTGTTGACTTCTTGACCAAATAGTGAATTCCGGAAAATTTTATGTTTATAGACTATTTTTATTAATTTCATCGTTCCGGACTCAAATATCACGTCCGCGTCTCCAAATTTAACTCCGAACACAACTTCAATTTTAATAACATTCATCATTAATATTATAACACACAATATTTATCAACCAGGTCGTTCCCAGGAAAGAGGGGGCTTTCCAATAAGTATCTCTCCCTATTGGCGCGCAATTAGGTGACCAAACCTCTCCTTGACAGAACTTCTAGACATTGTAAATATTGCAATTTAATAATATGAATAACTTTATCGTCTCAATTATTGATTTAATAAAATAACATATTATGCAGATGATACTATGACAATAATCGAATCAATAATATAAGAGATATGATGCTGCAATTACTGTAGCAATAATTGAGTATAACTAAGTGACGTCTCACATAAGCATCAATAATCAATATCGTGTGCTACTATGCAACCACGCGTATTACTGTACTTTTACTACCGGGTAGTTCAACAGTTAACGGTAAAACTTTAGTCATTATTTTTATAAAGTATTTTAGTCGTTTTCTCAATTCGACAATAATCCCGTTGTGGGGGTCCACCAATGATTGTGCCGTTGTACGAATATTCCCTGTTAAAACGAATATTCCCCGACCAATCGAATATTATATAACAACTTGCGTACTTTACAAAATTTGTAAATATTACCCACAACTATAACATTATATCAAATCCACACTATAATATTCAAAAATATATTTCAAGAAAATTTAATCTTTATTCAAAAAGTTGGGGTCTTACAACATCCCCTTCTTATGAAATTTCGTCCTCGAAATTAGGGTGCATACCGGGTATGTCGAAGAGGTGAGGATACTTTGATTTCATTTCAGATTCTAACTCCCAGGTCATTTCCTCAACATCGTAGTTTCTCCACAAAACTTTGACTTGAGGTATAACCTTGGAGCGTAGAATATTTTCCTTCTTATCCAAGATTTTAACAGGAACCTCTTCATACATTAAATCTTTCTCTATTTCGTCCGATTCTAACTCAATAATGTGGTTCAAGTCTTTCACATATTTACGTAACATGGATATGTGAAAAACGTTATGAACACGAGACATACTTGGCTGTAACGCAAGTCTATAGGCCACAGTTCCTACTCAATCGAGGATTAAAAATGGGCCAATGAATCGAGGATTGAGCTTTCCTCTCTTTCCAAATCTTGTAACTCCTTTCCATGGAGTAACACGTAACAACACATGATCTCCAATATCGAATTCTACGTCCTTTCGATGAAGATCAACATAACTCTTTTGTCGATCTTGTGAGGTTTTTATACGTTGTCAGATCATTTGAATCTTTTCCGTAGTCATACGTACCAACTCTGGTCCCAACAACGTTGCTTCACCCATCTCATCCCAGCATACTGGAGAATGACATTTTCTTCCATACAACGCCTCAAATGGAGCCATGTCAATACTTGCTTGATAACTGTTGTTGTAGGAAAACTCCACCAGTGGTAAGAACTTGTCCCAACTTCCTTTGAAGTCAAGGACACATAGTCTTAATAAATCTTCAAGTGTTTGAATAGACCTCTCTGACTGCCCCTTCGTCTGAGGATGATATGCTGAGCTAAAACGTAAATCCGTGCTCATAGCTTTTGCAAACTAACCCAAAATCTTGAAGTGATCTTGGGTCTCGGTCAGAAACTATGGATACTGGCATACCATGAAGTCTTACAATCTCGTTTATGTACATACTAGCAAGATGTTCAAGTGTATAAGTTTTTCGTATTGGTAAGAAATGAGCAGGCTTGGTCAATCTATCAACAATGACCTAAATTGCATCTATGCCCTAAGAAACCTTGGGAAGACCAGTAACGAAATCCATAGTAATGTGCTCCCACTTCCATTCTGGAATTTCAAGTGGTTGCAATGGACCTTTTGGTACTTGATGCTCCGCCTTGACTCGTTAACAAGTTAAACACCTTGAGATAAAATCTGCTATCTCTCTCTTCTTATTGCTCCACCAAAATGTATGTCGAAGATCACGATACATTTTGGTACTCCCAAGATGGATTGCAAACGGTGTGTTGTGCGCCTCCATCACGATTTAATACTTTAAATCAGGGTCGTTAGGAACACAAAGTCTGGAGTTGACTCGAAGTATTCCTACTTCATCGATTCTTGCTTCTGGCATAGCACCTTCATGTAATTTCTTCTTCATACGCATTAGCTTCAGGTCTGTAGCTTGAGCAGCTTTATCTTTATCGATTAAAGTCGGTTCTACTTGTATGTTTGCCATCATCATGTGGGTCCCTGGAGTCTTTATCTCTAACTCCATCCTTTGCAAGTCATACAAAATGGGCCTTTGCGTTGACAATATTGCACTCGTACCCGCATATGATCCTTTACTCAGTGCGTCAGCTACCACGTTCACTTTTCCAGGATGGTATTGGATGGTATGATCATAATCTTTCAATAGTTCAAGCCAACATCCTTGTCACATGTTGAGTTCCTTTTGGGTGAAGAAATATTTGAGGCTTTTATGATCCGTGTAGATCTCCACTTTCTCTCCATACAGGTAATGCCTCCAAATCTTAAGCGCAAAAACGACAGCTGCTAACTCTAGATCATGAGTAGGGTAAGTCCTCTCATATTCTTTGAGTTGTCGTGAGGCATAGGCTATGACTTTCCCATGTTGCATGAGAACACATCATAACCCTTTGCCTGAAGCATCACTGTAGATGACAAATCCCTCCGAGCCAGATGGTATTATCAGAACAGGTGTTGAAATGAGTCTCCTCTTGAGTTCTTGAAAACTCTTCTCACATTCCTCACTCCAACCGAACTTTATATCTTTTCGAATCAGCTGAATTAATGGAATAGCGATTCAAGAAAATCCTTCCACGAATCTTCGATAATAACCAGCTAATTCAAGAAAGCTACGTACTTCGGTCACTGATTTAGGTTGCTCCCAGCTTTGAATAGCTTCAATCTTTGCTGGGTCAACAGATATTCCATGACTTGATATCACGTGCCCAAGGAATGCAACTTCCTCAATCCAGAACTCGCATTTCTTCAACTTGGCATATAGCTTGTTATCACGAAACTTTTGGAATATCGGCCTCAAGTGTTGCTCATGATCTTCATGGCTTTTAGAATATATGAGGATGTCATCAATAAAGATGACCACAAAATGATCCAAATATTCCTTGAATACTCGGTTCATCATATCCATGAAGGCAAGAGAGCATTAGTCAATCCAAAAGACATGACTAAGAATTCGTAATGCCCGTACCGAGTTCTGAAGGCAGTCTTTGGAATATCCTCAGTTTTAACCTTCAGCTGATGATATCCAGAACGAAGATTTATCTTTGAAAAAAATTGTGCCCCTTGTAACTGATTAAACAGGTCATCAATACGTGGCAATGGGTACCTATTTTTGATGGTGACATGATTCAACTCCCGATAATCAATACAAAGTCGCATACTCCCATCTTTCTTCTTCACTAATAGAACAGGAGCACCCCAAGGAGACGTACTAGGACGAATGAAACCAATGTCTAACAATTCCTGCAATTGGGTATTTAACTACTGAAGTTCAATAGGAGCCATTCAATATGGGTTTTGTACCGGGTTCAAGGTCGATACAAAATTCAACTTCACGCTCTGGGGGTAGGCCAGGAAGTTCTTCAGGGAATACGTCAGGAAAATTATTAACAATTGAAATATCCTTCAAATCTAACGTATTTTTGTTTAAATTTGTGATATGAGCTAAGAAAGCTTGACATCCGTTTTTCAATAAACGAATAGCTTTATGGCTTGAAATGACCGTGATTGATTTTAATGGTTTGGTCGCTTGAATTCGCATAATAGGTTTATTAGGAATATGAAAGCTAACAACCTTACAAAAACAATTAATTTTAGCATGATGAGTAGTTAACCAATCAATCCCTAGAATCACGTCAAATTCAAGTATTTTTAAGGAGATAAGATCGACAGGTAACGTGCGGTTACCGATTTTAATCAAACAAGACTTATAAACAGTGAATGTAATGAAGGTTTCTCTTAATGGAGTTTCAACAGATAAAACAAATTCTAATTTCTCCGGAGTCAAATTTAAACGTTGAGCGCAAGTAGGAGAAATAAAAGAATGGGTAGAACCGGTATCAAATAAGGTATAGACTTCACTAGAGTTTATGATAAGCTTACCCGTGATAACCTAGTTCGGGTTCCTTGCTTTCTGGGAGGTCACAACAAACGCTCTCCCTTGCACTACCGGCTTTGACTTTTCCGGGACGGCCTTTGGTGCCTCCATCCTAGCTGAATTTGTCTTCGGTGAACTATGGGCCAAAGATATTCGGTTATATCATCATTTAGGACTGAGGATGATGAAAAATATTTTAAAGAAAACGAATCCAGTAAAACAAAAGAATAAATATTAAGGATTCGTACTTTAAACAATCCAAGTTCAAAAATACTTCATAAATAACCAGAGTGGAGTAAAATTCAAGAATGAAGACCAAAACATAGATCCAATCAAAGATAGAAACTATAACAAACAATCTTGGACATAGAAAAGAAAATTTAATTTTTCTGTGAATAGTGTCGTATTCGTGAATAGTGCCGTATACGTGAATAGTGTCGTATACGTGAATAGTAACTCTGACACCGAAAGATAGAAATTTCATAAAAAACATCATCAGTAACCCCGACATGAAAAAGTTCCAAATTTGATAAAAAAAAATTCCAACCAATATTTCGGCATAATGATATTGAAGAAATAATATCATTTTTCGAATAAAATAACATCCCTTACCTTGCAAAAACAGTACTTCTGACTGGAATACTAGATATAGTGCTGAAGGAACTTGCACCGTATAGCAACACTCAAAGTACCAAAATACTTACAAGAATACGCTTGATAATATATATATAGAGAGAGAGAGAGAAAAAAAAAAAAACTTTAGTTTCTGGTGTGATTTTCAATTCTAACCTAAGCACCCTATTTATAGAAAATTGCTTAGAACACCAAAGTAGAAAATTTAATAAAATATTAATATATATATATATATATTATAAATTCTTACGCACACCTTCATTGATTCAAAATATCAGCCACACATGTGCCAAAAACGTTTTTCATATAAAAGTTATTTAAAACTCCAAAAAAATAATAATCAATTAATCCGGAACTTCAATAATTCATAATAAATATCCCATTTATCAGAAAATTTGAATCTCGCGAGTTTCTATAGGAAATTCAATTCTCTACAACTTTGTAGAAGAAAGGTTTTCCAAATTCCAAATAGAAATTGACCGAAATCCATAAACGGGCGATTTTACAGGCTATAATCAAATTTCAGTCAAGAAATGGGGTCCACCGACACACAAAACATGTGTTAATCATTTAATGCAACAAAAATACTCTTCCTCCTCATATACTCATATATCCCACGTTCATTAAAAAATATCATCATTATTATATTATTAAAATATAATAATAAATTATTTTATCAGAAAAGATAAAATATCATTTTTTAACAATTGTCACTTTAAAAATTTTCTCCATATATATCCACATAAAATCAATATTTTTCTCATCATATAAATCAATAATTAATTATTCACAAATAATATTACAGAATCACAGTACTGGCAACCAGGCCGTTCCCAGGAAAGAGGGGGCTTTCTAATAAGAATCTCTCCTTACTGGCGCGCAATTAGGTGACCAAATCTCTCCTTAGACAAAACTTTCTAGACATTGCCAATAATGTTATCTAATAATATTATTCAGATAATATGAATTATTGCTTCGATAATGGAAAATACTGTGTAGTGACAATTATTGAAACAACAGTAATATAAACTATCAACGTAGCAATTATTGAATCAATAAAATACTGAATAGTAATTACTGTAACAATTATTGAGTAGTGCCTTCTTACGTAAGAATCAATAATTGGTGCAATACTGTGTGCTACTGTGCAACAACGCGTATTACTGTGTTTTAACCACCGGGTATTCCAACAGTATTAACGGTAACAACTGTGCCGTTATTTATAAACAACTTATACTTGTCGTTTTCTTTATCCAATCGCTTTCCGTTATGGGGCCCACACAAGACTGCGCCGTCGTACGAATATATTCCCTGACAGCAAGAATATTCCACTACCAAATGAATATTCTCCGACAACAATGAGTATTTTATAACCACTTGCTTATTTAAAATGTTAGCGCATTTTACCCATAACTAACCACATTAATCAAATCAACCCTTACTATTTCACAATAATAAATAAAGGAAATTAAATTTTATTTATTAATAATTTGGGGTCTTACAACCTACCCTCCTTATCAAATTTCGTCCTCGAAATTGACGTACGTACCTGGTGTTTTGAAAAGATGAGGATACATCGCTTTCATTTCCATTTCCAACTCTCAGGTCATTTCCTCAATAGCATGGTTTCTCTACAAAACTTTAACTTGTGATATGACCTCCGTGAGTAGGACATGCTCTTTCCTATCCAAGATCTTCACATGTACCTCCTTGTACGTTAAATCTTCTGCTATCTCGTCTGGTTCTAACTCAATAATGTGGTTCGGGTCATCCACATATTTACATAACATCGATACGTGAAAAACGTTATGAACACGCGTCATACTTGGCGGTAAAACGAGTCTATAGGCCACAGATCCTATTCGATCGAGGATTTCAAATGGACTAATAAATCAAAGGTTTGAGCTTTCCTCACATCGCCGATTCTCGCTTTTGGAATAACGACTTCTTGCATCTTCTTCTTTATATTCATCAGCTCCAGTGTGTAGCTTGAGCGGTTTTAACTTTATCGATTAAAGTCGGTTCTATGCGTATATTTGTTATCTTCATGCAGATTCTTGGAATCTTTAACTCTATCTTCATCTTCTGTAAGTCGTACGAAATGGGTCTTTGTGTTAACAATATCGCACTCATAACCACATACGATTTTTTGCTCAACACGTCAGCTACCACGTTCATTTTTTTCCAGGATGGTATTGAATGGTATGGCCGTAATCTTTCAACAGCTCGAGGCAACGTCGTTGCCGCATGTTGAGTTCTACATTCCTCGCTCCATTCTAATTTTATATCTTTTCGAGTCAGCTGAGTTAATAGAGTAGCGTTTCGAGAAAATCTTTCCACAAAATCTTTGATAATAACCAACTAAGCCTAGAAAGCTACGTATTTTGATTACTGACTTGGGTTTCTCTCAACTATGACTCATATCCCAATCTTGGATAGCACGTCACAATGGTACCTATCAGTTTACTATCACACAAATATGGCGTCCCCTACGGAGAGTCGGGCTTCGATGCATTCCATAAAGGAAGTCACCAGATAAAGGCTCGGGTACAAACTTCTACAGTTGAATTTTTAACTCCTGAAGTTAAATAGGAGCCATGAGATTTTAGAAATGGGTTTTGTACCGGGTTCAAAGTCGATGTAAAATTTAATATCACACTTTGGGAGTAAGCTAAGAATTTTTTTAGGAAATACGTCAGGAAACAAAATATTATTCAAATATGACGTATTAAAGTCCATGACATGGGTAAGAAAGCTTGACATCCGTTTTTCAATAAACGAATGGCTTTATGGCTTGATATGACAATGATTGACCTCAGTGGTTTGGTTGCTTGAATTCGAATAACATGGTGCTTAGGAATATGAAAACTAACAACCTTACGAAAACAATCAATTTTGGCATGATGAGTAGTTAATCAATCAATCAATCCCTAAAATCACATCAAAAGCATGTATCTTTAAAGAAATAAGGTCAACATGTAATGTGATGGTGCCAACTTGGATCAAACAAGATTTATAAACAGTGGATGTAACGAAATTTTCTCATAACGGAGTTTCAACAGATAAGTCAAAGTCTAATTTTCTCCGGAGTAAAGTTTAAACGTTGAGTATAAGCAGAAGAGATAAATGAATGGGTAGAACTGGTATCTAATAAGGTATAAACTTCGTAAGAATTTATAATTAACTAACCCGTGTTAACTTCGTTCGGGTTCCTCGCATTCTGACCAGTCACGATAAACGCTCTTCCAGGAATCGTTGACTTTGACTTTTCTGGGACAGCCTTCTGAGTCACCATCCCCGCTGGACTGGGTTTCACTACCGTACAATCTCGAGCGATATAACCTTTTTTCCATAATTATAACATACCTTGGAAGGTTGTGAATAGTTTGGACTTATGTGTCCCTCTTCTCCACGTCTGTAGCATCTAACTGGCGGTCTTTCTCCTCCTCTAAAATTCGTTGTTGGTGCTGCTGCCGACATCTTCCCGTCATCGTTAAATCTTCTCTTCTTGAAATTTCCACTTGAGTTATTTCATCTATTATCTTGGCCATGATTACCACCGAAGTGGTTACCATTTCTGACATGATAATTTCCTCCACGATGGTTATCATTGTTCCGATGACCGTTACCACCAGTACGATTATCATCGAGTTGTTGGTCATTATTCTTCAGTTGAGCTGACTCATTATCGTGCTCCAATAACTGTGCCTTATTCACAACGTCTGAATATAAACAAAATTTGTGAGAAATGAGGTATTGACATATTTTGGGTTTCAAACCTCGCAGAAACATTCGCGTCATTCTCTCCTTATTATCAACTAAATGTGATGCAAATCGAGACAACTCGGCAAACTTAGCTTCGTACTGCGACACGTTCATATTATTTTGCTCCAGCTTGATGAACTCTACCTCCTTCATGTGACGAATACTTTCGAGAAAGTACTTGTTGTTGAATAATTCTTGGAACTTCTCCCAAGACATCTTCAGTGCGGTAGGCTGAGTACGCTTTACGGATTCCCACCAATAATCTAACTCTCCCAGTAACATGAAAGTGGCGAAAGAAACCTTTTGCTCCCCTGAGCATCCCAAGATATCAAATATCTTAGTGATCTGCTTTATCCACATCTCTGCCGTAAGTGGTTCTGGCTTTCCCAAAAACTCTGGCGGTCCTAACTCCTTGAACTGCTTAGCGGTGATCATCCGTGAGTTGCCAGTGTTTCCACCTGCATTTTGAACAGTAGTCTTTCTCGTTTGGTTTTGCATGAATTCTAGAAAGTTCCTAAACATACCATCGTTCGTCATCTTCTCAGTGGTGTTGTTCACAGGAGGAACATTGTCAGCCTGTTGCACATTATCCTCGTTGGTGAGCAAAGGTGTCTCCACGGTCTCATTTACTCCATTGTTAACATTCTCAGTCGACATTCTTAAATACTGCCATAAAACAAGGGTTAATTTAACAAATTAACTAATCACATAATACCCCTATATTATGACCGACCAACAAATAAGCTTAGGTAGGACACACTAGCGAAGGATTTACTCGTCTCTCTCATTGTTCTATTCCCCGATCTCCGTCAGAGATCATATCCCTAATCTCTGATACCAACTGTGACGCCCCCAAAATAGGTATACATCACCCATTCTGAGTCGCCAAATACATGGTACAGAAACAACTACAACTTCATTAATACAATTATCGTGCAAAATACGACAACACATAAACTGTAAGTTTAAATACAAATATTGTCTTCTAGACAATATCCACACTCAAATAAGTCCTCATAACAATTATTGATACACTATTTTACAAAATAGTGAGGACTACTAAAACAACTGTCTTGAACTATTACTCTACACCCCGACTAGTTCCCGCTATATTCTCGTCTCCTGAGAAGAAAAATGGAACAAAAAGGAAAAGGGTGAGCTCAACTAGCCCAATAAAAAATATTATGACTAAGATAATGTACAACAAATTATCCTTAGTCTTCAACAGGGAAAAATCTGATAGAATACAATAGATAACAAGTTTTAGATCAACAACTGCAGCGGAAACAACAATTCATTAGAAGAGTTAAGTAGAGAATGAAATCTACTATCATCTATGAATTTAAAAGTTCATCATCGATATTTTATTCCTGTAACATCAATCAATATACATCATAAATCAAATATTCATCTTTGCACTACAAGCCAAAGATATTCACCAGTTGGTCATGTTCATCTAAACACCTGTTCATCTTTGCACTACGGGCCAAAGATATTCATCATAAAATCATTCATCTTTGCACTATGGGCCAAAGATATTCGGTTATATCATCATTTAGGACTGAGGATGATGAAAAATATTTTAAAGAAAACGAATCCAGTAAAACAAAAGAACAAATATTAAGGATTCGTACTTTAAACAATCCAAATTCAAAAATACTTCATAAATAACCAAAGTAGAGTAAAATTCAAGAATGAAGACCAAAACATAGATCCAATCAAAGATAGGAACTATAACAGACAATCTTGGACATAGAAAAGAAAATTTAATTTTTCTATGAATAGTGTCGTATTCGTGAATAGTGCCGTATACGTGAATAGTAACTCCGACACCGAAAGATAGAAATTTCATAAAAAATATCATCATGCTTCGTGAATAGTACTCGTGAATAGTAACTCATGAATAGTAACTCGTGAATAGTAACTCATGAATAGTAACCCCAACATGAAAAAGTTCCAAATTTGATAAAAAAATTCCAATCAATATTTCGGCATAATGATATTAAAGAAATAATATCATTTTTCGAATAAAATAACATCCCTTACCTCGCAAAAACAGTACTTCTAACTAGAATACTAGATATAGTGCTGAAGGAACTTGCACCGTATAGCAACACTCAAAGTACCAAAATACTCACAAGAATAAGCTCGATAATATAGAGAGAGAGAAAAAAAATTTTAGTTTCTGGTGTGATTTTCAATTCTAACTAAAGCACCCTATTTATAGGAAATTGCTTAGAACACCAAAACAGAAAATTTAATAAAATATTAATATATATTATAAATTCTTACGCACACCTTCATTGATCCAAAATATCAGCCACGCATGTGTCAAACTTGCCAAAAACGTTTTTCATATAAAAGTTATTTAAAACTCCAAAAAAATAATAATCAATTAATCCGGAACTTTAATAATTCATAATAAATAGCCCTTTAATCAGAAAATTCGAATCTCGCGAGTTTTTATAGGAAATTCAATTCTCTACAACTTTGCAGAAGAAAGTTTTTCCAAATTCCAAATAGAAATTGACCGAAATTCATAAACGGGCGATTTTACAGGCTATAATCAAATTTCAGTCAAGAAATGGGGTCCACCGACACACAAAACATGTGTTAATCATTTAATGCAACAAAAATACTTTTCCTCCTCATATACTCATATATCCCACATTCATTGTAAAAATATCATCATTATTATATTATTAAAATACAATAATAAATTATTTTATCAGAAAAGATAAAATATCATTTTTTAACAATTGTCACTTTAAAAATTTTCTCCATCTATATCCACATAAAATCAATATTTTTCTCATCCTATAAATCAATAATTAATTATTCACAAATAATATTCCAGAATCACAGTACTGACAACCAGACCGTTCCCACGAAAGAGGGGGCTTTCCAATAAGGATCTCTCCTTACTGGCGCGCAATTAGGTGACCAAACCTCTCCTTAGACAGAACTTTCTAGATATTGCGAATAATATTATCTAATAATATTATTCAGATAATATGAATTATTGCTTCGATAATGAAAAATACTGTGTAGTGATAATTATTGAAACAACAGTAATATAAAATATCAACGTAGCAATTATTGAATCAATAAAATACTGAACAGTAATTACTGTAATAATTATTGAGTAGTGCCTTCTTACGTAAGAATCAATAATTGATGCAATACCGTGTGCTACTATGCAACAACGTGTATTACTGTGTTTTAACCACCGGGTATTCCAACAGTATTAACGGTAACAACTGCGCCGTTATTTATAAACAACTTATACTTGTCATTTTTTCATCCAATCTCTTTCTGTTATGGGGCCCACACAAGGCTGCGCTGTCGTACGAATATTCCCGGACAACAAGAATATTCCACGACCAAACGAATATTCTCCGACAACAATGAGTATTTTATAACCACTTGTTTATTTGAAATATTAGCGCATTTTACCCATAACTAACCACATTAATCAAATCAACCCTTACTATTTCAAAATGATAAATAGAAGAAATTAAATTTTATTTATTAATAATTTGGGGTCTTGCATCAACGGTCTCCTGTGCTCCATTGATGTTCTCAACATTCTCGGATGCCATTTTCAAATACTGCCACAAAATAAGGGTTAATTGACATGAAACATATTATCCCTACACTCTGACTGACCAATTAAATACCAAATAAACTTAGGTAGGTCATAGTAGCGAAGGAATTCCCCGTCTCTCCCCTTCTAGTTCTAGTCTCACATATTAGCCAGGGATCATATCCCTAAGATTTGATATCAACTGTGACGCCCCCAAAATAGGTATACATCACTTATTCTGAGTAGTCAAATACATGGTACATAATACAAATATAACTTAATTATACAACTGTCGTGAAGTACGACAAAATATAAGCTGTGAGTTCTAATACAAATATTATCGTCTAGACAATATACAAACTCAAATTCAATATTATTACATTTATTTTCTACTATTTCACTGAATAGTAAGAACTACTAATGCTATCATCTGTTCCGTCACTCCGTTCCCCGATTAGTCCCTGCTACGTTCTCATTTCCTGAAGAGAACAATAAAAATAAAAGGGTGAGCTCAACTAGCCCAGTAGGAAATATTATGACTAAGATAATGCATAATATATTATCGTTAGCCTTCAACAGTGTTAAACTGATACAATATAACAACCATCAAGTTTAACTGCAGCGAAACAAGCAATCCATTAAAAGAGTCAAGTAGATAATAAAATCTACTATCTTTTATGATTTAAAAGGTTTTTCATCACTTTTATCGCTGGGACTCAGCTTAATAAATAATCCACATCATCGCATCATCCTTGCACTACGGCCAAGGATATTTTTTAGTATCACGACCACAATTATCCATGCACTACGGGCCAAGAATATTTGTGTATTTAATAATGGTCATGATCATGCCAACAACTGTCCATCAATGCACTACGGGCCAATGAGGACATTTACCACATCATTTGAAACATTAAGGTCATGATTACACCTAATAATCCCTGGTCATAATCATACCAAGTCCATCTATGCACTATAGGCCACGGATGACTTTCAACAAAATATAAACATGAGGATGATGACAATGATATAAGAATTCAATAAAACAAGTTCAAGAATTATTTTATCCAGGAACTAATAACGTCCAAATTGTCAACATGATACTGCTTTGTAGAGTAAAATTTAATAATGCTCAGAAGAATATTTCCATGAAAAGATAATGGATGAAGCGCAAATATCAAGGATATTTCACTAATTTCATGGAGTATAGAAGTCAAAACTTTAACCAACTGAGTATAATAAGGAATGGAATAACAAAAGAAATCACCAGGCATGCGATAGACCGCACAGGCAGGTTATTCCAACAGAATAATAAATAACAGAATCAGGACCGACGTAAAATGCACAGATAGGATAGAACGCACAGACATTATGTTCCAACTGAATGATAAAGAATGGAACAACAGAAGAATTTTACCAAGTATAGGGAAGCCCGCGTATACAGGTTATTCCAACAGAATAATAAAGAATGGAATAATAGAAGTTCTCTTCATGGATAAAAAGAAATAATACTCCCTACCTTAAAAAAACTGGATACTGGAATAGTGAGTAGCAGACTTCTCTTCTTCTTTCTAGAATTTCTCTCTATAATAATCGCTCTAAAGCTTTTGTGAATTGGTGAGAAATGAAGGAAGAATGAGCTTCTATTTATAGAGAAATATAGTTTCGATAATTGCACGTTTTGGGGCTCAAAAAATTACAGTACAATACCTCCAACTATTCCTTTATTTTTAATTTAGTCATGGAAGTATTATTAAACTTGCACCACCTTCCCTAATAGTAAATAATATGATTCAATAGTAAATTATGTGAATCAATAGTTTTAGACATGTGAAAATACGTATTACAGTAAAGTACCTCAATCTATACCTCCATTTTTAACTTAGTCATGCAAGTATTATCAATCTTGCACCAACTTCCCTAATAGTAACAAGAATGTGAAACAATAGTATACACATGTGAACAAATAGTTATAATCATGTGAAATAATAGCAATTAATTGCTCATTTATCTAGTTAAATACCCGATTGGTCAATATAACCTCCAGACATCAATTATTATCGAAATAATTGTCGATTTTCACTAACACAAATAATTCCAACACAATGAAACCATTTTTATCAAAAATATAAATTTTGAAATTTTAAAGTTTGACTTTTCTCGAAAAAGTAAACTGTTGACTTTTTGACCAAATAGTAAATTCTAGAAAATTTTGTGTTTATATACTATTTTTACTAATTTCATCGTTCCAGACTCAAATATCACGCCCGCGTCTCCAAATTCAACTCCGAACACAACCTCAATTTTAATAACATTCATCATTAATATTATAACTCACAATATTTATCAACCTGGTCGCTCCCAGGAAAGAGAGGGCTTTCCAATAAGGATTTCTCCCTATTGGCACGCAATTAGGTGACCAAACCTCTCCTTGACAGAACTTCTAGACATTATAAATATTGCAATTTAATAATATGAATAACTTTGTCGTCTCAATTATTGATTTAATAAAATAACATATTATGCAGATGATACTATGATAATAATCGAATCAATAATATGAGAGATATGATGCTGCAATTACTGTAGCAATATTTGAGTATAACTGAGTGACTTCTCACGTAAGCATCAATAATCAATATCGTGTGTTACTATGCAACCACGCGTATTACTGTACTTTTACTACCGGGTAGTTCAACAGTTAACGGTAAAACTTTCGCCGTTATTTTCATAAAGTATTTTTGTCGTTTTCTCAATCCGGCAATAATTCCGTTGTGGGGGTCCACCAATGATTGTGTCATTGTACGGATATTCCCTGTTAAAATAAATATTTCCCGACCAATCGAATATTATATAACAACTTACGTACTTTACAAAATTTGTAAATATTACCCACAACTATAACATTATATCAAATCCACACCATAATATTCAAAAATATATTTCGAGAAAATTTAATCTTTATTCAAAAAGTTGGGGTTTTACAGCTGCAACATGAAGAATTGCATGACCCCAAACTAAGGTAGGTAAGTTAGCCCTTAACATTAATAGTCGTGCAATTGGTTGAAGTCTTTTTATTAAAGATTCAGCTAAACCATTTTGTGAATGAATATGAGAAACGAAATGCTCAATGGAAATTCCAATAGTCATACAAAAATCATTAAAAGTCATTGATGAAAATTCAGCTGCATTATCAAGTCGAATTGACTTGATTTGATGATCCGAGAACTGAGTCCGTAACTTGATTATTTGAGCAAGAATTTTTGAGAAGGCAAAATTTCGAGAAGACAGTAGACAAACATGAGACCATTTAGTTGAAGCATCTATTAAAATCATAAAATATTGAAATGGGTCAGATAATTGGTGAATAAGTCCACAAATGTCTCCTTGAATTCTCTTTAGGAATTTTGGGGCTTCTTTATAAACTTTTATTGGTGATGGTCGAACAATTAATTTTTCTCGAGAACACGCAGGACAAGAAAATTCACTACTAGGAAAAACCTTCTTATTTTTGAGAGGATGACCAATAGAATTTTCAATAATACGACGCATCATAGAAGTACCTAGATGATCGAGTCTTTCATGCCAAAGCATAAAGGATTTGGAATCTATGATTTTTGGAAGCATAACATTATGAGACTCAATTGCTCTAATTTTCATAGTATATAATCTAGAAGAAATTGAATGAAGTTTTTATAGGATATTCTTTTTTTCCAGAAATAGTAGAAGTGATGAGAAGATATTCATTAAAGATGGCCAGACACATGTAAAAACATAAATAAGAAAAGTTACATTTCATTATAATTTATTCATGATAAGCACATACCACGTATAGAATGAAAACTAATAATATTATACATGCATGGTGTTTAATTAAAACAAAAATTAAACGATACCCCAAAAGATACTTTTAGAAGGTTCAGTAATATCAACAACCTTTTTCTCATTGTTGGTCATTGGTGGAACATCAACGATATCCAATTGATGATTAACAAAGTTTGTTTCTACTTCCATTACTTTGTTCTTTTGAGACTCCTAGAATAAATTAACCAGATGCCTCGGCGTACGATAGGTACGCGACCAATGCCCTTTCATCCCACACCTAAAACAAACATCTGGTTTGTTCTTTATCTGTGTTGCATTTTTTTTATTTTTACCCAATCCAGATACTTGTCACTTCTGGTGGCCTGAATTGTCGCGGTTCTGAAATTTGTTGTTATGATGACCTCGTTTATTCTTTCGTCCCCAAGACTTCTTATTATATGGCCATCTATTGTCACGTTTATTCTGCTGGAATGTCGTGTTGTTAATATCTGGCAATGGGGTAGCACCCGTTGGCCGTACTTGATGGTTTTTCAACAACAATTCATTGTTCTTTTATGCAACAAGGAGGATAGACAATAAGTCACTAAATTTTGTGAACTTACTCTGTCTATATTGTTGCGACAGAATCATGTTGGTGGGATGAAAAGTTGAGAGCATTTTTTCTAACTTTTGGGTTTCAGAAACTAGATCTCCGCACAAAGCCAAAGTAGAGGTTATTCTATAAATATTGGAACTATATTCCATAATTGATTTGTAATCTTGTAGACTTAAATTAAGCCACTCAAATTTGGCATTAGGGAGAACAACTAATTTTTGGTGGTCAAATCTTTCCTTCAGTTGTGTCCATAAAGACAAAAAATCTTTGATTGTTAAATACTCAGTCTTTAATCCTTCATCAATATGGTAACGAAGAAAAATTATGGCTTTTGTATTTTGTGCCGAAGTTGCTGTATTTCCTGATTCAATAGTCTTTTCTAACTCATTTGCACTAAGGTGAAATTCTGCATTAAGTGCCCAAGCCAAATAGTTGTCTCCAGAGATTTTCAAAATAGAAAATCTATTTTTGCCAAGTTTTCCATCTATTCTGGGTTAAAACACAATTTTATTATTTATTAAAATAATAAATAATTACATATATGATATAGAAAAAATAAACTAAGTCACAACCTCAAGTGGTGATAAAATGCAGTTATTATCAATATTATTTTAGTAAAAAGAATATGCAATCGTTAATGTATATACAAGTATTATAGTTCAACAAAAAATATATATATTCAAAAATGCAAATGGATCTTCACCCAGCATGCGGTAGTTCGCATAGACATGTTATTCCAACAGAATAATAAATAATGGAATAACAAAAGAATTTCACCATGCACGCCGTAGTCCGCGTAGACAGGTTATTCCAACAGAATAATAAATAATGGAATAACAGAAGAATTTCACCATGCATGCGGTATTTCGCATAGACATGTTATTCTCATAATTTAATAAGAAATGAATACAAATGATTATTCACCAGGTATGCGGTATTCCGCATATATAGGTTATTCCCACAATTTAATAAGTGGTAAAAAGGTTCCTATCAAGTCTTGTAAGATCAACAATGATAGATGGTACCACTGTAAATAACAGAATTTAAAAATGGACAATAAAACATAAATAAACTGGATAGTTAAAGAATATAATAGACGACAAAGCCAATCCAATTGTAAGAATAACATTATACTATTAGTGGCATAGCCAAACCGGTAGTATAATAATAAATTGCAAGAATTTAAAGCCAATTATAAGAATAAAATTATATTATTGGTGGCATAGCCAAACCGGTAATATAATAATAAATTACAAGAATTTAATTTTACCGTCTCAGTTGGTTAGAGCTTCGTGCTGATAACGTGTTATAAAACTTTAGCAAAATGTAGAAAGATACTCTTATAATTGCATAAATTTAGAGAGAATAAGTAAGAGATAAAGAGAGAAACCATTCAGAGAAATTTTTATTATTTCCTTCAGTATCATTATCTTATATCTTAAATAGAAAATGCTGATGAATGGTTCACGGGAGGAGGAGGAGAGAAAAGGGAGGGAGAGCACGTAAGATTCCCTCGCATTAAGGGAAAGAGGGGGGGGGGGGGAGTTGCCTCCTAAGTAGGTAATTATATTAGAACTTGTAAGGATATTTCATATTCATATTTGTCAACTACAAATACGGATACAAATATGAATATTAAAATTTATTTTTAAATATAGATAAGGGTATATTTATTTTCGGAAAATATCCATTTCCAAGCCGAAGTTCGTAACCTCAACAAGTCTTTAAAATTTTGAATATATATATATATATATAGTCCGGATCAGGTCCGGACTCTCGCATTTTAATAAAATTCGAACTTTTTTTTTTTTTGCTTTATTTTTAAAACAACTAAAAAAAATAAAAAAAAAATTATGGAATTGAAATTTTTACATAATACAGTGTTTTTGGTGTGATTTGGATGCCTATACCAAAACATTTCTGTACAGTCCTGGGCAGACTGTACATACATTGGTTGGTATAGGTATTAAAAATACATCCAAAATATTGTATTATGGAAAAATTTCAGTTCCATAATTTTTTTTTAGTTGTTTCAAAAAAAAAAACAAAAAAAAAAATAATTATTGGGTCCGTATTTTAGGACCAGTCTGGGAGACCGGACTGGATCCTCATTCTATATATATATATATATATATATATATATAGGTCCGGTTCCTGTAAGGGTTTCCTTACTTTGTTAAAATACGAATTTTTTTTTATTTTTTTTAAATAACTAAAAAAAAGAGTTTAATATTTTATGGAACTGAATTTTTTTCATAATACAGTATTTTGGATGTGATTTCGATATGTATAACAAAACAGGTTTGTACAGTATGTGCAGACTGTACCACCATTTTTTGATATAGGTATCCAAATCACCTCCAAAATATTGTATTATAGAAAAATTTTAGCTCCATAAAATATTAAATAATATTTTTTTAGTTGTTTTTTAAAAAAAATTCGCATTTTAACCGAGTAAAGGAGCCCTCACCTCATCGGTTATATATATATACAAGAGAGAGCTGCTGACGTGTATTTTGATGTGATATTTATGTATTTTCTCTCTCCGCTCTGTTTTATATTATATATATATATATATATATATATTACGAATAAAGAAAATTGCTCGCTCCGCTAAAAGCTGTGCCCAAGTTGGCAGAGAAAGCTTCAAGCCACGAATCTCCGACAATTTGGTTTGGGAGAGAGAAAGGGTGAGGATCCGAAAATTTTGCAGAGTGCTTTGGTTTGAACAATGTCAATACAGCAAAAGAAGAAAGAGGAAATTCATCTGACACTCCAAAACACAGTGCAAATCGCAACCATTTTCTCTCCTGTAAATGGTCACTTATTGTTTCAGAGACTATGGATTCGAAGAAAAGCCATTTTCTCTCCTGTAAATGGTCACTTTTTGTTTCAGAGACTATGGATTCGAAGAAAAGCAATTCCTCGTAAAAAAGGGTAGAAATTAAAGCTAATGATATTTGACTGAATTGTAAAAATGGTATGTGGGCTTAATTCAGTTTTTGCTCATTTTGTTATTTTGTTGATGAATCTGTATTATAATTGTATGGTACTTTTATTACGCTGCAATTAAGATCTTTTACTATTATTCATAATATTAAGTAGTAAACCTAAGGATCTGATTGAATTGTAAAAATGGCATATGCGCTTAAGTCAATTAATGCTCTCTTATTTATTTATTTATTATTTTTTGATGAATCTGTGTTACTGCTTTTTATTAGGCTGCAATTAAGATCTTTTACTATTATTCAAGCTACTGAAAAAGAGTAGTAGTTTATTCAGAAATCAATTCCTCATGAAAAAAGGGTAGAAATTAAAGCTAAAAATTTGATTGAATTGTAAAAATGGTATGTGGCTTTCTTCAATTTATGCTCATCTTGTTATTTCTTTTTTGATGAATCTGTGTTATAATTGTATACTACTTTTATTAGGCTGCTGTCATGACCTTTTACTATTATTCATAATTATTGCTCTGTTTCGATTAAAAGAGAGTAGTAGTTCATATTTGTCAAAACAAATTTAAGAATGTGGGATAGCTCATATATTTATGTATTATGTATGGAACTTGGAAAAAACACAAGGAAAAGGAAATTATAATAAAGAGGTACAAAAGGGAAAATCTTTTTATTAACTAATACTCCCTCCGTCCCGAAATAAACTTCCTAATTGGTTTTGGCACGCTAATTAATAAACTTTTCTTTTACCTAAATTACCCTTTTTGATTACTTATTAATTGAAGTATTTCTTCACTTTTCTATGACTCCAATATTTCTATAACCCCAATAATTATTATTTCATGTCATTTAATTTTCTAGATACATTTTTTTGTTACTCTCAACATCCCCAATAAGTACATTAAATAGATTATGAGGATATAAGAAGAATAATAGGTTAAATATAGTTACTAATATAGAAATATGACATTTATTTTGGAACCTCCAAAAAAGGAAAGTAGGACATTTAACAAGTCTTGGAATAATGCTAATATTTAGAGTAATGTAGGGTGACTTAAGTCACCAATTGAATGAAATTGCACTAATAACATAAGGGGGAATTATGTAGGCACTTGGCCAAACAATATATGCTCCTTTTCTTTTCCATTGACTTGCACTTTCTGTGTTCCAAACAAAGCCTTAGCTGGGAAAGATGTCATAATTAAAATAGAGCAAAGGAAGTTAGTACCATTGTTTAGAATATCCAAATTTGTGTTTTTTATATGTTTTTTGTCCTCATTTTCTTATTTGGTTCAGAAAAAGACTAATTCAAGGTTAGTACGGAATAAGATGTTTCTCTAGAAAATAGCTAGTATTTGCATTTTTAATGGGTATTGAACATGTAATGACTAACAACTAAATGAAAGCACTAATTGTACAAGGATCCTTTACTCTCCAAATAAAAGAAGCTTAAGCTAACCCAATTACCAATAAGAAGAGAGAAGAAAGACTTGTAATAATAGTTTCATGACACTTCCATGGCTAGGAGAGCTTGTTAGGGGAGGAGGGGAGAGTGCAAGAATAAGGGAGTAGGGGAATAAAGGACAAATTCTCTGTAGAAATTCCAAGAGTTTGAATCTTACTTAGAGATAGTGAAGCAAGATTCTTGTAGGGAGGAAATATAAGGGAGACGTGCATAGACTTGGGCAATGAAAAATTACCTAACAATAAAACTGAAATGGAACCGAGCCAAGTCTATAACGCACAAGAGGGAGAAAAGTGGTAAACCCGTGAGAAGAAAGATCCTACCCATTCTACTGAAAGCCTGTCTTTCTTTTGATCACGTTGTGCCATAGAGAATTATGTTGCAAAGGAAGCACAACAACCATTTACCAAGTAGATGATGTTTCTTAAAGATCATATTCCCTAGATTCAACCCCAACCCACTAGGGAGGACAAGCGATCAAGTCCCAACCCCTAAGATACACTGCAAATCCTATCAAGAAACTTATCAACCCCACCACGGGGTGAAACAAAGAGAGAGTAAAACCTCATTTTGTTATCTTACTCTATGTTTGACGTCATTTTCTTATCTGCTTCACTGGAAAAAGTAAGTTGGTCTAGTTACTTAATAAAAAAACTAAGTTGGTCTACTAGCTTTTTTTTTGGTGTTGATTCCTGTGTACAAAGCTGAATATGATTCTAGAAAAATATTGCCTACATTAGAACAACAAAGAATTTGTTAAGCTTATCCATATGTAGCTGACTTTTGAGGTTTTCAAGACAGGGCATGGATACTAATGCATGGGAGAAGAAGAATGAATAATACCAATGATGTATTCTTCTGTTATTCTTGTTAGTATTTTGCAGATGAACCAACACACTAATAATACACTTATTAAATAAGTTTCAGAAGGTTGTGAGGAGCTAGAAATGTGGCTCTTGCACATGCTGGAGGTGATCAACTTCTCTTGGAAATTCCATATTCAGCCTATTAAGATGGAAAATGTTCTAAAACATAAGATAACTCTATAGTATATAAAATTGGTGCTTGAACATTGCTATTCTGCTATACTCTCATTCTTAGTTTAGATAAAATGGAATGAATATCTGTCCTCTAAATGTGCTTTAGTAAACTTTGAATTTTCTCCTTGCCAGACTAGTTTTTTTTCCAAATAAATGTTTGCCTCAGTAAGCATGGATAATAAATTAATAACTCAAAAGTCGTGCTTTTGTGAACCTACATGCTCAAACTCAATTGCAAACCTATATGTTATGTGGCTAATGTGTCCATTTTAGAGTTATTATGCTGCAATCTCATGTATGAATAAATGCTACAGGGAACATTGGTGAACATTATCGTTGGGACTCATGTCTGGGTTGAGGACCATGAAGCAGCTTGGACGGATGGGCAGGTAACAAAAATCAATGGACAAGAAGCTGAGATCCAGACTACTGATGGGAAGAAGGTGAGTGGCTTTAAATACGATTGCAGTTTATTTTATTCTGATTTGGTCAATTTCTAGATAGTTCAAGCGCATTGAAAATGTTTTCCAAGATGAAATGATATGTCTCACAAACATGTTTAAAACTATCAAGGTCATACAGTCACTATCCATCTTTTGATAGCAAAACAAATTTACATTTTTTTCTGTACTCTGCAACAGAAGTGTACTTCTAACATTTTGTTATTCTCTAAGAGGATGGAGGTCGTGCCCTTTATTCAGCTGCTTGATTCTTCCTCCATATCTCATTCTTTGGATAGACGCACTGGGCCTCTAGACCTGTCCAGGCACTTTGCTTTTTAGTCTTTCTTCTCTAATCTTTTGGGTACTGTCCTACTCTTTTACTTTCCATTAGCATCTTACGTATGGAAGGCAGGAGCTCCATCTAATATTAAAGCTTTTATGTGATCTTCCGTTCATTTTAGGTTAAATACTAATGTCTTGTGGTAGAGGTAGTGACCCTCCAAGCTCTTATCTTCTGGCGTGTGTATGATGGATTTGTTGATTAGTGCGTCTCATTGTCACCTTTTTCTGATTTGCCCAGTGGCTAGGCGCTTTGATGATTTTTGTTTGGTTTTTTGTGGAAGTGTTGGTTTTCTCTGCTTCGAGTGGGAATAGCCTTCTTTGCAAATTTTGGGGGGTTTGTTGGCAATAAGGTTGGTAAGTGTTAGAGATATATCTTGTCCCACATTGAACACTTTGATAAAATATGTCTACTATGTAATGACTTGGGCCAACTCTTCTCGTTGCCAATTGGTTTTGAGTTAGAGAGTTTGATGCTTTTATATACTAGATTTTGGGCCCATTTTATAAATCTAATATGGTATCAGAGTGGACTATCCTTGGACCTAATTGAACACTCTTCTTAGCCTTCATTCTTACCCACTTATAGTCCATTTCTTAAGGGTCAATCGTTACCCATTTCTTAACTAATATAGTACCACTAATCATTTGGGCCAATAGTTGTCCGTGGTTTACTAGATTTTTTCTGGGCTTGTCTTGTGACTAGCTTTTTCTGGGCTTGCTTATCTTGTGTGGGTTTTCATATTCTTCAGGTCCACATGTAATCCTCAATACTCCGGGTTACATGTGAAGGGGAGTGTTAGAGATATATCTTATCCCACATTGAATACCTTGAGAAAATATGTCTAGTATATAATGACTTGGGCCAACTCTTTTCCTTGCCAATTGGTTTTGAGTTAGAGAGCTTGATGTCTTTATATACTAGACTTTGGTCCCATTTTATAAATCTAACAGTAAGATACTAAGATCTTTTGAAGACGCATGTGCTTTGCAATTTTATGGAGTGTATGGACAAAGTGGAATGCTAGAATCTTCACCGACCGTTCAATAAATGTCCACATGCTTTTGGAGAAAGTTTCTTTTTACGCCTCATCATGGGGATCAGCAATACGGGAATTTCATTCGTTGCTTTGTCTGATTTACATAGAGATTGGAGGAGTGTTCTCCATCGTGGGTGTTGGGGTTGTTTCCATGTGTAAAATCCGTTTTAATTCCTTTTATTGACTTCTAGTCCAGCTATGCATTGTAACTTCTTTCTTCATCTCTAATAAAATCATCTTCTTTTATCATAAAAAAATATCTAAGAGGATAGGATAAACAATTGGTTCTCCCTCAACTATCCATTAATATTATTATTTCCCATTCCTTTTCTAAGATTCCAGTATCCCTGCTAACCTTCACCTTGTTTTTTATGGTCTAAAAATATAATATTGAGTTTGCTCCCTACTTACGTGCTCCTTTCATTCTAGTTAAATTTTCTTACAATATAGTTGGAGAGCAATCTGGAATAAGATTTGTCAAAATCTGTAAAAGTTTTAGAAAGAACTGCAACAAGATTCTGCACAGATCCAAGAGGGCACATCCCTTTGTCAAGCTTAAATGGATTGACACAATTGCAAAATCATTAACATTAATATTTACAGCTCAAAACTACACAAACAGAAAAGGAACCCAAAACAAGAATAGAGTTGGAACCCAAAGCAAAAATAGAGTTGGAGCAAACCCATCATCTATAATCACCATAAAAGGATACCATTTTATTTGATGTTTATAGACTTTACCATGGAATCAATACCGTATTAAGTTGAGACACCAAACCATACTAGTGATTCAGCCTTGCAGGCTTTCTCTTCTCTGAGTTTGCAGATTACAGTTTCATTATTATTATTATTTTTCTGAGAAGTACAGGTTCATAATATACCTGAATTCCTGAATTGGGACTGGTCATGCTTGTATTTATTCACGAATTACCTTTGCAATAATAACCAGATCTAAATACTTTTAAAAGACTTACCTTTGCAATGAACAGCTCAGACAATTATTCTCGTCCAAATCTTTTCCTGCCATGATACCATTTTTCCTCTCCAAAGATTCCCAAAACTTGAACACTACAAATAGCCAAGCAGAGGCGATCATAACTCATATGTTTGGTAAAGAGTGTTTAGACATGCAATTGAATTGGGATGAATACCAAATTTAGTAAAACATTTCAGTTGTTTGAAGCCTCTGTCTTATTGCCAACAAAAGTGAAACTATGCATGGGATATGCTTTAAAATCAAATTCAATGAATCAAATCAACTGGTTATAGTCTCTGTAAAAATGCTTTCCACGCTGAGGAAATATGAACTTCCAGATTTTGAACAACCAGCTAAACTTCATCAAAGCATTCATAGACAGGAAACAGTGTGGATAGATTAATCTATCAAGGAATCCTTGATTGTGGAACCTTGTGATAACCATATATTTATATTGTAAAGAAGTTTGCTTGTCATCTCCTACATCCTAAATCGAAAAAGAACTGAATGGATTTCTTAGTAAGGGAACATTTTTGTAAGACCTTGAAACTCTATTTCAAGTTTCATAGATCAAAAGTGCTCTTTTTGGATGAAGTTTTTTTTGTCTCCTTTAGCTCACTTGAATTGCAAATAAGGATCATAGAAAGGCTAGATAAACATTTGCTGAAGCATTCTAACACCACTACCTATGATTTTACCTTATTTTCTTACGAGGCACTTCCTATGAAGTGCCAATGTTCCGCCAATACCACCCCCAAAACCCAACGTAATCCCCAAGTACTTGTAAATTTATAAGATAAAATGTTTTATCTTAAAAAAAACGGTAAACTTAGTTGCCCACCACACATGACCTAAAGAAAAAATTAATAATTAGAGTTGCAACTATCACATTCAAAAAGAGGTTCCCACTCCAGGACTTAGTTTTATGGATAACTCTATGAACTCTTGGTTCGACCTTTAAAGGGAACTCTATATTATAGCAACGGCACGGAAAACACGAAAAAAGAATAATCTGCTGCTTAGACTTTATAGTTTAATTACACCACCTAAGTATACCAATAACTAGTTACATGTTTTTCCTAAAGATCGACGATCATTTTTGAAAACCCTGTGGCAAGTCTTTTTTATTTCGGTAACCCCTAATTATTAGTCATTCTTATTAGCTGTATAATGATCAAAATATTTTCTGATTATAAAGTATTTGTAACTGAGAGCTAGGCACCTCTGATCGAAGTCTAAGTTTGCGTCAATTTAATTTAATATATATAGCATCCTGATAAACCTTTTTTTTGCTTTTATCTCTCAGGTTGTTGTTAAGTTATCAAAACTATATCCCAAGGATATGGAAGCTCCTGCTGGTGGTGTCGATGACATGACAAAGTTATCTTATTTGCATGAACCTGGAGTCCTACAGAATCTGAAAATTAGATATGAACTCAATGAAATATATGTAAGCTTTCATCTTACTTGCTAATTCCTTGGGCACTCCTTAGTTTCTGCACTGTAACCTGCAATAATATCTGTAAATTTTTTAACATGACAGACGTACACCGGAAATATTCTAATTGCAATTAATCCATTCCAAAGATTGCCTCATATCTATGACAGTCACATGATGCAACAATACAAGGGAGCACCATTTGGAGAACTAAGCCCTCATGTTTTTGCAGTTGCTGATGTCGCTTACAGGTTATCTACTTTCCGTTGCCAGCTAATTACAACTGATAATTTTGTTCTTTTGGACCAATTAATAACTTGTACACTGAAATAGGGCGATGATTAATGAGGGAAAAAGCAACTCGATTCTGGTCAGTGGTGAAAGTGGAGCAGGTAAAACTGAGACAACAAAAATGCTTATGCGGTACCTTGCCTTTTTGGGTGGCCGGGCAGCTACTGAAGGACGGACAGTTGAACAACAAGTCCTTGAAGTATGATACTTGGCTTAAAGTTCTGTTATTAGAGTATCTGAACGATTTGATATCTTCTGCAGTTACACATTCATTTTCCTTTCTCACAAAACTTTAACACCAATTGATTTGAATGCAGTCCAATCCAGTTCTTGAAGCATTTGGGAATGCTAAAACTGTTAGAAATAACAACTCCAGGTGAGACTCGCTTATAGTTCTTGAATGAAATACTGTAGTTTATTAACCTATTATTATTTGATTGTCTTTAAAAAATTGAGTTGTTAAAATGTTCTCCAAACAGTCTTGCACAACTGACTCTGTTTTAATACAAGAGAGTATATAATCGATGGCTACTCAGAAACCATGTTGAATGTCTTGTGGTGCAGAGAAATTTTATTGCATTACTACTACTTCCTGCTGTTAATATACGTTGTAACTTGTAACTAAAAATTGCATTTCTTCGGAATTTGATTATGATGCAGCCGTTTTGGTAAATTTGTTGAGATCCAGTTTGATAATTATGGGAGAATATCTGGCGCAGCCATCAGGACTTATCTTTTGGAGAGATCTCGTGTTTGCCAAGTCAGTGATCCTGAGCGCAACTACCACTGCTTTTACCTTCTTTGTGCAGCACCACAAGAGGTGCCTTCCTGCTGTGTTTCCCTGTTTTTCACTGTGTGACTTTGATTAATTTGGTTTTATTTTTAAGTTGTGGCTAATATTCTTTGCACGAATAGGAAATTGAGAAGTATAAGTTGGCAAACCCCAAATCATTTCACTATCTTAACCAGTCAAAATGCTATGAGCTGGTTGGTGTAAATGATGCCCGTGACTATATTGCTACTAGGAGAGCAATGGATATTGTTGGAATAGGTGAAAAGGATCAGGTATAGCATCTTCAGAACTACCTTGACTTGACTTCCTCAACTTCTTCGTAGAATTCAACTAGGATCTACTAATTTCCTCTCTCTCTCTCTCTCTCTCAGGAAGCAATTTTTAGAGTTATTGCTGCAATTCTTCATCTTGGGAACATTGACTTTGCCAAGGGAAAAGAAATTGATTCATCAGTCCCTAAAGATGACAAATCCAAATTCCATCTTAAAATGACAGCAAAACTTCTTATGTATGCACAGTGCTTACACCTTTGTTGGTCGTCATACTGACATCTCCTTAAAAAAACGTGACCTATTTGTCTTCCTCTGTTACTTGATATGGTGATATTTTCTTATTTGATCTTTATTTCAGGTGTGACCCTGTGGGCTTAGAAGATGCATTATGTAAACGAGTGATGATCACCCCGGAAGAAGTTATAAAGAGAAGTCTTGATCCTCTCAGTGCAACTGTTAGCAGGGATGGTTTGGCTAAGACAATATATTCTAGATTATTTGATTGGTAAGCTCCTCTATTTCAAGAACAAATTATTCACTAAAATATTCTGCATTTCTCATGTGAGATCTAGAGGGGAAACTCATATAATACTGAGGTTCTCCATTGCTAATATTTATGCAGGCTGGTTGACAAGATAAATGTCTCAATTGGACAAGATCCTACGTCAAAATCTTTGATTGGAGTCCTTGACATTTATGGTTTTGAAAGCTTCAAACATAACAGGTGGGAACTGATAATTGATGACCCATTTAACCCCTATAAGGAATATGCGTATAGTGGTATTTTCAATATATTCATTCTGGAATGTTTATGGGTTTGGCAGTTATTGCGTCTGAATGTTGTCATTTGTTTTGCAGCTTTGAACAGTTCTGCATTAACTTCACAAATGAGAAACTGCAGCAACACTTTAACCAGGTAGCTACCAGATTGTTTTGGGCATTTAAGTGTGTTCAGTTGTTTCCATGCTACTTAACTATCCTATGATAACTTCCAGCACGTTTTTAAGATGGAGCAAGAAGAATATACAAAAGAGGCAATTGATTGGAGCTACATTGAATTTGTTGATAACCAAGATGTTTTGGATCTCATTGAAAAGGTTATTTCACTTTGCATTTATAGCTCCTGCTTTAAGATAAAAAGCCTTACAAGTATTATAGTTATTTTTCAGTTACTTATATTGGGATCAATCACCAGCGTTTGAGTGTTGTCATTTTATTATGTGATTTTTACAATGGTATCATATTTTTCTTGTTACTTTTCTAACATATCTGCATGTGTGAATTAAAATTATTCTTTAGTTTATTTTATTATTAATATATTTATCATCTAATATTATGAAAAGGGTAGCTCGTAACATGGATCTGATTCAATTCTTCACAAGTTACAAGTTTAGATTGAAGGTCTATAACTCTGTCACGTAAGATGTAAATTAGATTTTTTAGAGTTCATCTGTGCTTTATGAATTTTGATGTTTAAAACTCTTCACTTTTGTGTATGATCCAATGACTAAAGGATGAATACTGGTTCCAGAGTGCAAGAAGTTAGGCTGGTTATGCTTACAACACTAAATACTTGAAAAAACAAATACATATCATCTCATTTTGATCATTGTATTTAATAACGTGAATGTACGGTGTTTATATGCATGTACATTATATATATCTTGTGTTCTACTGACTCTACTCCAATTAGTCTCTTGTTTTTCATGTGTGCGAGTTTGTATTTCAGTGTTTTTATTGTATCCAATTGCTATCGATGGAAAGCCTTAATTAAATTGGTGCAGTGTAGAAAGTTGAAATGGAGAGTCGAAAAGTTTTTATTCCCTCACCGGAAGTTTGGGGAGAAACGTGATCAAATAATATTCATCACACACAAAGGGAGAAATAAAAGGAATCAGGAGTAAGATGAGGTGTCAAAAAAGTGAATCTCATGCCTCTTGTGCTAATATTAAGCTAGAAATAATCGTTTACAAAGTATAACTAGTTATAAATGTGCTTTTACAGAACTTACTGAAGAAGAATGAATTTTTTTTTGTAGTTTGTATTTTATTTTCATGGTTTACAAGTCTATGGCAAGAAGTTTGCAACTATCAAGATGGTTTGAGAACTTATATTTAAAGAAATTTACTTGGTTTATTTTGGTATTCATTTATCATCTTTTATTATGTTGGGTTATGCAACTTTTTTGTGGATTTTCTATGGAGAAATCAGTCTATTAGAATGTACAACTTGCTAAAGTTTTCAAAATAGAAAATTATGATTGCATGCTGGGAAGGTAGTGACAATATTCGCTTGTATTTAATTGAATATTGCTTATGAATGCGAAAAACTTAAGGATTCATCTACAAAATATTAGTTCGAATCATGGGAGTTGAGTTGTACGCGGTACAACATAAACAATCTGTGACGCCTCTAAATCCGGTATCTTTAAACCTGAATATGGTGCTACACGGTACTACGACATACAAAACATATAACTATATATTTGATTGACATGAATGTAATTACTACACTATTACATCATATCCGTCCATTCTTAGGTTTTCTATATCCATTACATGTTCATTATGTCATAATATAGCTTATTACAATAGTACTACTATTATTACAACAAGGTTCTATTTCTCCATTTCGCTTTTCCCTTGTCCTTACCGGATACTTCACCTTTTTCGACCTTAGCTAAAAATCATATAATTCAAGCAAGGATGAGCATTCAATTGCTCAGTAAATATAACAATTTAACAACAAAATCAAGAAACATATGTTCATTATTCAACAACTGCACAAATAGTTGAGAATCAATAAGAATAATCAAAACTGGTACGTTTCCTTTAAAACATTTTTGAAACCACAAATAGAATATTGTAACGGAGTTGGTCAAAAGACACGAGAACTTTCCATTTTCTTTCATTAAAAAGGGACTTCTCGGTAATAAAACCGTAAATCCGATATAGCTTACGAGCACGTCTAGGTGATCAGTTTATAGTACTCTATGTTGATCAACACTCATTCATTAAACGTATTTACGTTTAATTTTGACACCTTACGGGTCAGTCGAAAGCCGACTAAAACATTTGTTTGTTTATTCTCAGGCTTACCTTTGTATCAATACCAAAACAATTGGCGTTAGATAGCTTAATTTTTTCATAAATAACATTTTTAAAAGATTTTCTAATAAATCAGTAAAACACTTGGCATTTGTTGAGCCGAACAATGACATCAACACTTTCTTAAACAGTTCATGGCATAACATATGTTGAATACGTGAACAAATATTTGAAAGATTTGTTTAAGTATAAAAATTCACATAACCTTAACAAGAGCAAGGTTTAGAAAGACTTGCCTCAAGCGTCTTCTATTATAGTTTACGCTAATTTGTTTCTTTAACAGCCTACACACATAATTATATGTACATTCCAATTAGACACACAATCATGTCCAATTATTGGTTTACATCTACTTCTCTTATTACAGTATTCGTTCAATTCATTAGACTTAAATTATACATTAAGTTCATTATCATTCGTTACTATCCTTTGACATTAATCACATTTTGAAAATCCTACACATTTAGTGTACATAAACATACCATTTAGTTATGTAAAGACGACATTTATAGCTTACATTTACTTCATTTCTTAGTTTACGTTTGTTCGCATTTATGATTTAATCAATTCATCACAGTTTTGCTTTGCATTGTACGGTTCAGGTATAAAGCAGATGGTTTAAACTGTTTGTTTTTGCTTTAAACTCACTGTTAATCCAGACAACACGAAGTGTCTGCTTTAGTTCAAAAATTACTGTAAGTGACGTCATACTAATCTAGACAACACGAAGTGTCTGCTTTAGTACAAAACTTACTGACCCTTGAAGCAGTCACAAAGAATTTTTTGTGCGTGTCGTACTTACTTCGCAGAATCATAACTTGACCTTTCGTTAACGAAACAGGTCCGTTCTTGAGCCATATACTAGCTCGCAACATACACTAAAACTTCTCCCAGACGGATTATCATTTCTAATCATCTTACAAGCCAAAATTTTGACTCAAAAGTCATTCGTTGGACTGTTTTTCCTTAATTAAACTCGAATATTCAAATTCACGTAATTCACTCATCCGAATTTTGAGCCTATAACTCATATTTCTCGTGAATTACTCAACTCTCAGGAAAACTAAATTCCCGAAATTGACCAACTCCAAACGAAAATCATTTAAACTTAGGTTTTTCATCGATTGACATCTTTTATTGAAATTTTCGCCATAACTTCGTTATAGTATATTTTTACCGCGTTCCAAAGGGAACATTTACACAATTCTTACACTAACAAATGATGGTTTTCAATTTGTCCATCAACGTCTATATGATGGTTTTAAATTTGATCATAAACAACTTTTAACATAGTTTCTTACGTTCTTCATTTTAGAATTATGATTTTACTTATCATGCATAGTTTAGTGATTTTAGTCCACTAAATCAATCTTTATTCCACCGGTATACTAATGATTCGTAAGAATCTCCTAACCATCCACCAACAAGCACTTCATAACATCTCTAGAAAGCTTTTATAGATTTGAGATGAAGTAGATAGATGAGTTATGATTATTTACCTCTCGAGTTCTTGATTACTTGAGCACTTTGATGATTAAAATAACTTCTTTACTTCCTTCTCCAAACTTGCTCTCACTTCTCTCCATAATTGTTATGGCGTCGCCTTGGCGTCCCGGCGATAAAAAGTGTCCAAGGCGTACGACGACTTAAGTCAGTGCTTCCAAGGCGGCCGCCTAGGCAGCTCGGCGTCTCACGGCGTCGCCTAGGCGGCCGCCTTGGAAGCATTGACCCAACTGATTTTACCCATGGGCTAACCCATGACCCATCAAATAAAAAATAAGACAAAACCCTTATCTGCTGAAATCGATCGCGAAGAAGATAGAAGAAGACCCATCGCGAACCAGCACTGACCAACTCCATCCTCTGCAGACCCACACCCATCGCGAACCTCCGACCAGCTATCGCCTTCGACTTCGCAGCCCATCGCAGCGAGAGGCGACGACGACGACGACGCCTCCTCCGACCAGCTCCAAGTTCGGCGACGAGGTTCTTCTCTTCTCTTCTCCTCTGTTTCTGGACTTCTCATTTTTATCGACTAATTCTCTTCTATTCTCTTCTCTATTTCTTTCTTTTCCCTAGTTTTTCTCTGTTTCTGGACGTCTCTGATGTATTTTTTTTGCTTTGCTGCTGGGTCGTATACTACTCTACTGGGTCTCTATATGACTATATATAATATAAATTTATATATGTATAAATTTATACATGTATAAATATATATATATATATATATATATAAATTTATATATATATATTTATATATGTATAAATTTATTTATATATTATATATATAATAAAATAAATAAAAATAAAAATATTATATTTAATATATATCATATATATTAAAAAGAAATTAATATATATTTAAATAAACAACAAATAATATGTTAAAAATAATTAAATTTGTATAGGTCTTAATTAAATAATTATGATACCATAAAAAATAAGATAAAATAAAATAATATTATATACATATATTTAAATAAACAAAAATAATAAAAATAAAATAAATACTAAAAAATAATTTAATGATAATGAAATAAATACATAAAAAATAACTATGATATTAACTAAAAATAAATACTATATACACTTAACTATTAACTATATATAATATTTTAAATAAAATATAATATTTAATTAACTATGTATATTTTAATTTTAAAAAATAAATATATTTAATATGTAGGTTAGTTGCATGAAATAATTTGAAAATAAATACTATATAGTATATACACTTAATTATTAATTTAATAATACACTATATATATATATATATTATATAACACTATCAATGGGATTTAAAAATATATTTAATGTTATTCCATAGTGTTATGTTTTGAGTTTTAATGTATATGAAATTTTATTGCTAATATAGTTATGTAAAATAAATAATATATAAATTGCACATTGTAAATGACTTGTCGCCATACGGACGCCATGGCGGTCTCCTTGTCGCCTATGCGTCCAGGCAGTCGGCTACCGCCATGACTCGCCGTGGCGTCGTAACAACTTTGCTTCTCTCTCAATTTGATGTGTTAGATTATCTTGTGTGAAGAAAACTAACATATAGCTTTCTATTTATAGGAGAGGCTCTTGTGTGAAGAAAACTAACATATAGCTTTCTATTTATAGGAGAGGCAAGGTTAGGGTATAAAGGTCATTAGGACACTTTAATTAGGTCATTAATTGGTCACTTTACTTAAGGTCTCATGTTGTCAACTCCCTTAAGTTTCAAATCTTCTAAACCACCCCCTACTCCATCTCCTTACTATTTCAACCATAGTTAAGTTAATTAACCAAATAAAGACTTTTGGTCCAAAAATTAAATGAAGCATTCAAGTGTTGTGGGATATTTAAAGGAGCAAACCTCCTTTGCTTGCAAGGTGGCCGGCCATGTGCCCCTTGGTGGGCCCCTCATGGGTTTGGTTCTTCATTTAACCCACCCATTTGATTAATGGTTCGACTCATGGGTTTGGATCTTGGTTTGGGCTAAATTAAAATTCACTTTGGGCTTCCTTTTGGGCTTAAATTAATAATTCTTTGGGCCTTGAATTAATTTCGATTGGGCCTCCTAACATTTCATATTGGGCCTCCAAGAATAAAGCCCAATGGTTTAGAAAGTGAACTTTGACTTTTGTTGACCAAGACTTTGATTGACTTTCCCGATTCAACACAGGCTGAAAATTGCATTTTTCGTTTTTGAATTTTATTGGATATTACGCCTTTTCTCAGAATTCTAACATTTACGTATTTCCCAGAATTTAAAAAAAACGCAAAAGAAGTTTCGGATGAATAGTGTTTTAAAGTAAATTTCTCGGAATTTTTTTATTTTCGTCTTGGATATTCTTACTCTTTAATTCTTGCACATATCCAAATACTAACATTAAACAATCATCCTAGGTCATAAAACGACCTTCAAACACATAACTCAGAATAATATTCATTAAAACTTTATTTAATTAAATAATACTCAAAAACCTTAGTTACAAGCTAAGTTGAATTTCTCGGTCGTTACACAATCTCACTCTTTAAAAGGTCCATACAATAGTCTCAAAACTAGATGGACAAATAAATTTTTCTTATCTTGAAATGAATTTAAATAAAGCCCTCCTGCATATATTTTCACTTACAAGGGTATTTTCTTACTTACTTTTGTGCTGGTCTCATTCACAAATCAAAATGTTTCCCTAAATCTATTGCATACATTCATGGGTACATTGTTTCTTCATCCAATTAAATTTCATTGTCATAATTAGTCTTACTTTGTAATTCTAATTTCTATCTAATACTGTTTTCTTTCTTCTTTTTTTCTCCTGCAGAAACCTGGGGGAATTGTTGCTCTACTTGATGAAGCTTGGTATAACCATCTCCCCTCCACTCTGCTATACATTTTTTTGGTTCATAAATTTTAAAAATGTTCATGGATTTAAAGAAATACATTTAGAACTTTTTACTCTTATTTTTCCATCCAATTGAAATATCATCTCCCCTTTTCACTTAGCAAAACTTAAAAATACTGTTGTTCTATTAGCATGCACATTTTCAGATTTAAGGGTGTAGTTGAAGCTAAAATTTTAATCCCATTTACTGACATTTTCAGCATGTTCCCCAAGTCAACACATGAAACATTTGCAAACAAGCTTTATCAAACTTTCAAAAATCACAAGCGCTTTGTCAAACCAAAATTGTCTCGCACAGATTTCATAATTGCACATTATGCTGGAGAGGTATGTTCAGGTGCGAAAACATCACTCAATTTGTTATTAGTTTCAGCATTTTTAGTATTTTCCTTCATCAATTTTCTCAGGTCCAATACCAATCTGACCAATTTCTGGACAAAAACAAAGATTATGTGGTTCCTGAACATCAAGATCTCTTGACTGCTTCCAAATGTTCTTTTGTTCAAGGGCTTTTCCATCCAGTACCTGAAGAGACCAACAAATCTTCCAAATTTTCTTCAATTGGTACACGTTTCAAGGTATATTTTACTTTAATGGCTGTGGTGTCAATATTAGTTAAAGCTGAACTACCAATTCTTGAAAAAATAATGCACTACTGCATTGAAGAATCGGAAACTAATACAAACTTAGAAACTTTATTGCTATTTTACTCTCTAAATCTATTGATACAGCTACAACTGCATCATTTGATGGAGACATTAAACGCTACAGAGCCTCACTATATTAGATGTGTAAAACCGAATAATTTTCTCAAACCTGGGATATTTGAGAATGCCAACATCATGCAGCAATTGCGATGCGGCGTAAGTACATTAGATGTTAGCAGCTTTTTATTATTATGCTGGTTCATTCATCTCTCTCTCTCTCTCTCTCTCTCGCCGCCTCTCTCTCTCTTTTCTAGATGTATAGATTTTGTTTTACATTTTTTGCTATTAAGTGTAACTAATTCTTGTTCTTTTAGGGCGTTTTAGAGGCAATCAGAATAAGTTGTGCTGGATACCCTACTCGCCGCCCTTTCTTTGAGTTCATAAACAGATTTGGACTTCTTGCACCTGAGGCCTTGGAAGTAAAGTAAGTATCTTACTCTTAACTTGCTGCTCAAGATGGAATTTACTGAAACACATTTACATTCAACTGCTTCGCCAATCTGTAGTGTGATTATTATGAAGTTTTTCTGAAACTAATGCATTTATGAGCACAGCTATGATGAAAAGGTTGCATGCAAAAAGATTTTAGAAAAGAAGGGGCTTTTAGGCTTCCAGGTAATAACAGCAGTTTATATCTTTCTGGTTGTAATGGCTAATAGTTATAAGTAGTGGTCATAGTATCTATCTTTTGAGATATTAGTTCTATGTATTTGTGACTAGATGCTGGCTTTATCCAGGTAGTACAAAATGGGTATGCATAGCTAATACTGATAACATAACGCTTCGTATGCAATAATTACCTCTAAACATTTTTAAAATCAGTAGGATTTCATGAACTTTAAAATGTTTCGTGCTATATACAATTTCAAAATGTTTATTCATTGGATAAAGGTTTTAGCCACGAAATATTTGGTACAGGCGTTGAAATTTGACTGAACCTTAAATGGTTTTACAGATAGGTAAAACAAAAGTATTCCTAAGAGCTGGTCAGATGGCTGAATTAGATGCACGAAGAGCTGAGGTGCTTAGTAGTGCAGCAAATACTATACAACGGCGAGCAAGAACTCATATTGCTCGGAAACAGTTTATATCATTGCGAGGAGCTAGCATTATTCTACAATCAATATGTAGAGGTGAGACATATGAATTATCTCAATGCTTTGAATAATGTAGTACTATATGTTTTCAATTTTTGAAGAAAGTATAATCTTCAACCCTTAATATTGGTCTTTCCTACTTTAAAGGCTATGATGTTGGTATAAACCATGATTTTGTGTATTTTGTTTCTTCTGCTGATTACATGTGTTTTGGTTGACTTTTAGGTAAACTGGCTTGCAAGCATTTCAAGGGAATGATAAGGGATGCAGCTTCCATAAAGGTTCAGAAGAATATACGTAGATACCAAGACAGAAAAACCTTTAACAAACTCCGGGTCGCGGTGCTTGTTCTGCAAACAGGTTTACGCACCATGGATGCTCGTAAAAGATTCAGAAGCAAGAAGCAAACTAAAGCTGCAACTGTAATTCAGGTTGATGTATTCACACAGTTATACAATTGAAAATAATTTGTTTTGTAGTTTATTAAATGATTTGGTTACTTAGGCCCTGTGGCGTTGTCATAAAGCTTCCTCACACTATAATAAGCTCAAGATGGGATCAATAATTACACAATGTAGATGGAGGGGAATAATTGCCAAGAGAGAGCTGCGGAAGCTTAAAATGGTAAGCGTCTCTTTTTGCATACTTGAATTGAAAGGGCATATAGCTTCAGATTTACCTTGGAAACCTTGTTTTAAGTATGATATACATGGTTAAGTGCATTCTCTTAACTGTTTTAAGTGTTTAGACTTTAGAGCAAATGGTAAGTGGAGATGGTATCTACGCTCTAGTTTCGCAAGGTCTTGCGTTCAAGTCTTCCTTCTTGGTTGCATATGGTACCCCCCTTATGTTGTTAGTGTAGTTGCAGTCTGTAATGCACCATGGTTTGATAAGCAGGATTGGCAATTGAGAGGGAGTGTTAAAGCATAATTTATGTGACCCCCAAATTCGGGTATCTTTAAACCCGAGTCCGGTGCTACACGGTACTACAACATCCACACATATCTAGCTATACAAGCTTAATGACACAAATGTAACTTCTATATTATGACATCATATCCGTTCAATCCCAGATTCTGTAACCATTACATGTTCATCATATCATAATATTACACATTACATAGTAATATTAAGCTACTACCAGATCTTCTAGTTTAAGCAAGGATGATTATTAAATTGCCTAGCAAGTATAACATTTCAATAACAAAATCAAGAATCATATAATTTCATTCAACAACTGAATTATAGTTGTGAACTACTTCGAATAAACTGGAATAATACACAGAATAAACCAGAATAAAACTTTTCATCTCTCTAAAACATTTTTGAAACAACATAATAGTCATTTGTAATAAGATAGTTATAGTACCAATAACTTTCTTTCATTTTCATTGAAAAGGACTACCCGGTTAATAAAACCGCTAATCCGATATTACTTACGAGTACATCTAGGGATCATCCTATAGTACCCTATGTTGATCAACACTCATCCATATTAAACGTATTTACGTTTAGTTTTGACACCATGCGTGTCAGTCGAAAACTCGACTAAATACATTTGTTTGTTCAATTTTAAACTTACCTTTGAATCCACATCAAAACAATTTGGTTTGGACAGCGCTACTTAACATCAATAATATTTAAAAAATTTAATATCAAATTGATAAAACATTTAAACAGTTGTCTAGCCGAAATAAATGGCATCGACACTTCCTTAAACAATTCATGTCATAACATTGCTTGAATACTTATACAAACACTGAAAGAATTGCATAAGCATGAAATTCGCACAATCATAGAAGAATTGTGTTCATTTTATTTTAAAACATCACATAGACTTCATAAGAATACATTCAGATGAAGTTATAAAACTTGCTCAAATAAATCAGAGTAAGTTTAGGAAACTTGCCTTAAGTGTTTTTCTATAAGTTTACGCTAATTTGCCCGTCAAATGCCCTACACAATTACATTTACATACACATACCAATTAGGCACATAATTGATGTCAAATATTGGTTTAAATTAACTCTATTTATTACATTTCATGTTCGTGTCATTAGACTCGGAAAGCTTCTCAAGCTTATCATTATTTGTTATAGCGTTTTGGTGTTCGTTCGCCGTACGCCCATCATAACCTTCGCGAACGCTCAAGCTATATGCCTTTGCATATGCTTAACACGATCCTATAATCTTTCATAACACTCTTTGATTTAGGTTAAGTGTTTTATGTTTACTAATGTTCGTCTTTTATAGCTTAAACAATGTTTTAAGTCGTCAAAGACATTACACGATCATGAACGCAAATGCCCGACTCGTCTAACCCGAACGCCCAATCGACACGCCCTTGCGTACGACTGACACATTCAATTCATCTACCATTACTTGGGTTATATTCTCCTAGACCATATTTTCAAAGTTCAATGATTAGAACTCGTAAATGTTCAATGATTAGAACTCGTAAATACTAGTCCAACATGGCTTGACACCATGGCGTTTCAAAGAAACCACCACGGTTTGCCTACTATTACATAACAGTCCTAAAGATGCTCATTTTAGATCTTGATTCCGACCTCAAATCTCAAAACTTAAAGAATGAAAGTTGTAGGTCTACTCCTTATCTTTCCGGATCATCTTAAATCACCTCAATCGGAGTTCGGACGAAAAAGTTATGCTCAATTTTCTTAAGGACGTCAAAACTGACTTTTTTCACCAGGGGCCTAGCGCTCCGGCGCTGCTCCTAGGCTTATTCGGTTATAATCGAACCAAATAGGCTATTCGGTTATAACCGAAAACCGAAATATATACATTTGTGATATCCGAACATGTAACCGAATTTTGAGATAACCGAATTACCGAATAGTAAATTCGGTTAATAACCGAAATGAAGGCTTTCGTAATTAACATTTAAGTATTTAAGAGGTTACAACATTACAATTTACAACAGTCAACACTAAACAGCAGAAGCAACCAATGCCCAATTAAAATTAATAATACATAATAATTCAAAACCTTAACATGATTAAAATTAGCAATGCATAATCCATGAGTCTAAGACCATAACAGGCTAACAAGTAATAAGTAAAAAGTAACACAAGAAGCCAGAAGCTCAAGCAGTGCAGCAACCAGTAGGCAGTCAGGCACTAAGTAGCACAGCAGCACAGGCTTCACAGCAGCACAACGGTCAGTCAACAGATGAGCTTAAGGCCAAAACCCAGAAGCAGGTCAGTAAAAACAGCACACGAAATGTTCAACAATCAAGTGAGCCCCCAACAAAAGCATTAGCCTAAGGTTAAAAGTGCAGATTTCATCAAAATCATCACTATGGAAGTAGATAGTCCAAACAAATTACAAAACATTTAGTAAACAGATTACAACACATGTAATTAAAAGGAAATTATAAATATAGTTCCCTTGTAAACAGGCTTGAAGTCATTTAGTAAACAGAATAGTACATCATGCATAAAAATTAAAACAGGCTTGAAGTCAATATGCATAAAAACATTAGAAAGTCATGCTAATGCTTCACAAACATTCTTATATTCTTGGGAAGTAGATTGATGTATGACCACAAAAGGAAAGCAACAAGTTTGTAGTAAGATGATCAATAATATCTATCTCATGAAAGACATTAATTCTTTCCATTCATATGCTTTGAAGGATACATTTAAATCACATTTAAACTTCACTTTTAACTGCAAGTCTGAAATCAACAGTCCAAGAAAATTTACAAATAGGATTTCTCAATTTATAATTAAAAAGTCATGCTAATGCTTCACAAACTTTAAAAATCCCTTTATATCAAATTGTCATTATAATACCCATAAGAAAGAAGTATAATTTCAAACAAACAATTATAGATTTTTTGGTTAATCCTTTCACAAATAGGAGTCTATACAAATATAATAAACAAAACAGACAATCTATTTCAAATAATTTGTAAGCATCATGCAAAAAGCATAAATAAAAGTAGTCAAAGCCAACACAAAATTAAGGAAAAGTTAGTTCAATAAGTATTCTATGCAATTTCTGCTCACTAAATGCTACACCAAATAGCCAAACAGGGGAGGGAATTAGGAAAATATAAGTAGATAGTAGATACATTGGAGATAGAGACCGTCAACTTTTTTGGTACCGGATTTGACGTCTGTTCGCCGTTCGGAGGCGGAGCGGAGTCATTTGGGGACTGCTGGACTGGGTTTTGGCTTTTGGGTTAGGGGCTTAGGGCACTAGGGCAGAGAGTGAGAGATTTGAGGGATGAGGGTATTGAGATCGAGATCTGAGAGATGAGGAGATGGATGTGGATTTTTGCTTTTGAGTGGTGAGAGATGTTAGATGAGAGAGATCTGAGAGATGAGGAGATCGATTCGGGTTTTGAGCAGTGAAACTGTGAGAGTGAAAGTCTGAGAGACAAAGACAGTCGACAGAGAGTGAGATGAGATTATCAGATTACTATTTTAATTTTACGCTTAAATTTTATTTTTTCCAATTCGGTTATTCGGTAAATCGAATAACCAAAAATTTAAACCCAAACCCAAAAATCGGAAATAAAATCCGATATAACCGAATTACAAAAAATACCGAAAAAATTCGGTTCGGTAATTCGGTTTTATCTGTTTTTCCTCACTCCTAGCTGGAGGACAATATGGTGCTCGACCATTTTGGCCATGTCCCAAAAATGTTCATCTCGTCGCCTCTACTTCCATGCTCCATAACTTCGTCATTTGATATCGGAATGAGTCTATTTTTGAGCCGTTGAAAAGCTTGTAACATCCTCTGCCAATCCCCTTGATAGAATAGTTTTTTGAACTCTCTAACAAGTCTCAACTCGCTCAAAAGTCCCTTTGATGCTTAGTTCCCTAACTTGGCATTTATTTTTCATTTCTTCGTAACTTACTCATCCAAACCCAGAATGAGATTGTTCTTGAGCCTATGACCATGTTTTCTACGTTTTACCCCATTCTCATGAAACCTTAGTTATTCAGATTCATTAACTTACGTCATCTACTCGTTCGGAAATCCTACCAAACTAGGATTACAACGTTCAATGTTTTTTACTTAAATTTCGCCATAAAGATTTTAATCCGTTTACGGATGATGGTTTTAAACTTGTCCATCAACAACTTACTAAAGATGGTTTTCAATTTGTCCATCAACATCCTAAAGATGGTTTTAAATTTGTCCATCAACAACTTTTACTACGTTCTTCATTTTAAACCGTTTTTTGATTACGATTCACTTTGCATACATAAATTAGTGTTTTGAGTCCGCTAATTCTTTCTTATTTCTCCCGAACACTCGTGCGATTCATACGAATTGTCCAACCACTAACAAAACACTTCATAACAAATCTACAAAGCGATTTAAGGGATGAAGAGTTTGAGTTTTAGTTCCTACCTTATGATTCTTCTCGTTCTTGATTAACGGTTGAATAAATCTTGCGTTTTCTTCCTTCGAGACTAAGATCCGAGTCTCTCACTTCCTCTCTTTAATTGTCTAGAGTTTTCACTATTTGATTTGATGAATTGTGAAGAAATGAAGAGAAATAGTTTGTATATATAAAATTGCAAGAGTTGGGATATTTTGGTCATTTGCCATATAATATATTGGCTTTTTACCCTTTTACCCTAGCATATTCTTGGAATATGCCTTTCTCAACTCCTCAGTCTTCTTAACCTAACCACACCTAACTAACCATGGTTAAATGTATTAACTAGTGTGGTTAGTTGGTGGGAAAGGTGATGATAAGCTAGCCACTTTTGTTGGCTTTAACTTTCGTATTCCTACCGTATAATTTTCGTCTTATACGCGTATTGTGTTTCGTATTATACGTCGTATTATTCTCGTATTATACACTGTATTATTCTCGTATAATATTTCATATTATAATCATATTATTTTCCTTTAGCTTTCTGAAATTCATTACATAGGCTAAAAAACTAAGCTTATCGTTTTCCAAATTTTATTGGATATTCCGTCTTTCCTCTTTATCTTAACATTTACGCATTCTTCGAAAAATTGAAAAACACGAAAAGCCGAAAGCGTTTTCGGTGAATAATGTTTTCGGCGACGTTTTCCCAGAAAATGGTTAAACGTTCAAAATGTCGATAAAAATATTTTTCGTCTTTATTTCGTCCGATTTCTACACGTTTTTCGAGAAAAACTTTTATTGGATAATACGACTTTTCATGACATTACCGGTAGATCTTGAAACGGAATGCCATTACGATATACCAATCTCTAAAGGGCTTAGGTTATTCAAACTTTTAGGATTTAACCCTCAGGTTTCATCGGATGAATAGTGTTTTTACGTCTTTTTCTTGGAAAAATTTCATTTTCTTATACGAACTCAAATTCGTAAATCCTAACATGTAAACACTTTCTAGGTCATAGAATCGACCTTTAAACACATAATACAAATAATATCCATAAAATATTATTTTATTCGATTGTATTCCACAAAATTTAATTATTAAGCTAAGTGGAATTTTTCGATCGTTACAATTTACATGATTGAGCCCATTCTCTAGCAGCGTATGCTATATATCTATTTTAACTTGACAAACCTAACTGATATATACTGTTGAGCCTCATGAATTGATCTGAAATAGTGACATGTAAAGGATATATTGCTTCTAAGTTTGGTCATAACATGTAGATAGTCAGTAACTTTACCTTCTCTGTTTGAGGTTTGAAATGTTTCTCATCAATATCTTGAATAAAATTTAAACATGATCTTTAACTTCACCTCTTTTCAGGCTGCAAGGGACACGGGTGCGCTAAAAGAGGCAAAGGATAAGCTTGAAAAGCAATTGGAGGAACTCACATGGCGTCTACAACTGGAAAAACGTTTAAGGGTAATGTTATCCAACATCAAGTTAATTGCAGATATTGCCAAAATCTTATCTATTTGTTTTATATGAAGCTCAATTATATGCCTCAATTACATTGCAACAGGATTCCCGTGATATTCTTCAATCACGTATGCAGCAGAATGACTATATATAGGATTGTTTAACTGTTACTTAGTACCTCGTTCCTGACAATATAAAATTAATTCTTAATTATCTAGTTTGATGTATGCATCCTCATACCAAAACCTTTAATCATTTATGCAGACCGACTTGGAAGAAGCAAAAGCTCAAGAGATCGCTAAGTTACAGAATTCTGTTGAAAACTTGCAAAAGAAAGTAGATGAAACAAATGCATTGCTTGTCAAGGAAAAAGAAGCTGCAAGGAAGGCAATTGAAGAAGCTCCTCCTGTTATCAAGGAAACCCAGGTTATTGTTGAAGATACCAAAAAGATTGAATCTTTAACTGCAGAAATTGATAAATTAAAGGTAACCTCGAATAAAATTTAAGTTCATCGACCTTGGATTCAAAAGAATAATAATAATAATAATTACTATTATTATTATTATTATTATTACTATTATTATTATTAATGGAATATGATACATTTACAACTATTGCACCTAGTGAATTTTGAAATTCTTGTTGATTATCAAATGGAATGTTAAACATAGTTATTTCAGGACATTTTGCCTTTTATACACCAAGAAAGAAGTTGATCTTGTGCTAGATTATTTCTAACACAAGGCTACAATAGAGCATTTGTTGCATGACTTTTTTTACCCAAGTTATTGTTGACAATAATTCTTCTTAGGAAATTGTTAAAAAAACAAAATTAGCTTTATTTTCTGCATTTTGACATGACCCCAGTGACCTGGTTAGACCATATAATGTTTCTAATAAAAGATCTTGATGTACATTAGGTCCTATAAGATTTTTGGTGGAAGTTGATGTCTAACATTGTATCAAAGCTTTATTTTTTTGGAGTTTCTGGTTTATGTTTCCCTATTGCATCTGTTTCCCGGCTGTGCTACTATATTCCATCATTATTAGAATTCATCTAAATGTGGTGGAAGAGATCTTTAACAAAGGAGGGTGTTGTATGAGCTTTATATACATGGTTTGACATCTTTTGATATAGCTTAAGCTTTTAAGGAACTAATTGTTTAATAAGGTATTAGAACTTTGGTTTTTACAAGTTTAGTATTCTCGCTGTTTATTTGCTCTCAATTGGAAGAGAGGCTTGCATGCCAAAAACTGTGAAAGCTTAGCATACACTACAGCATGTGGGGTATCCCCTGAATAATCGTTTGGAGAAATTGGTTGTCTGACATGATATCAAAAGGTTGATTTTTGGAAGTCTTTTGTTGAAGTCCCTTTATTTCTGTTTGTTCCTCTGTTCATTGTCTTTATTATGGTTATTGTGTTAACTTTCCATTTGGGACACAAGTGAGATGCATGGAGATGAAACATTCAGATAGACAATATTTAGGCCATTTAGTGATTACTTAGCATTTTTGGGTAGTGATGCTTTGGCTGAAAAACTGTGATGAATAATAGTACTCTTCATCTGCACACGTATCAGTTCTTAAGTGGTCAGTTAACAGTGAAAAAATAACACCACCTGCCCCAAAAAAATTATCACCTAGATTTCATGGTTGCATTACTGGATCTAAATTATTATGAGTAGCATATTACCCATGAAATTTCTATAATGGCTAAAGTTGATGAGAGCAAGAATATTAATACAGAACTGAGTTGACCAAGTGTCATTTGTACTGATATTATTTATATGTCCCCATGTCAATTATTTATTGAATTAGACTCCATTTTTAAGAGTACTTTCATGGGTTTTGAGTTTGCCAAAGATCTCCAGCTTATTGAGTTATTTATACTTTGTCTCTTCTGTTAACCTGGTGAAATTCTTATTTTTGATAAATTTTATATCCATGTTGTGGTCTCCAGGCCTTGTTGCAGTCAGAAAAGCAAAATTCTGAGGGTTTGGGGAGCAAATATGCTGAATCTGAAGAATGCAGCGAAGAAAGGCGTAAGAAGTTAGAAGAAACAGAAAAGAAAGTTAATCAATTCCAGGAATCTATGAGAGGGTAATGTATCCATCATGAATGGTTTCCCATGACCTTCTTAATTTCTTGTTTACAAAACACATGCCATGCTTAAATATTTTATTATTTTAGTATACTGGCTTCCCTATATAAATATTTGTTTCTCAGAAGTAGGTTAGATAAATTGCACATACAACCGGGTACTACACTTCAAATTCCATGAAATGATGCATGTGATTGTGCACTCAGCTTGGTTGGTCACCATTAGTAGTCTGAGAACAAAATTCTGAGAATGTAATGTGAGGGTAGCTAAATGACCCGGAAAAATATCAACTAATTTTTTCTTTTTTAATTATTTATTTATTTTTCCATTTTTGCAAACCAAATTGTTGTTTACACTTTTATAAATTCAGCAATTGGGACCATAAAATATTGAGCACTAACTGACGTTACTTGAGCTAAAAAAAACAAATTATTTAGAAAAATGTACAATGTCAACTTTGCTATTAACTTGTAACGTTCTGGTTAAAAGAATAAACAAAAATTAAGGCAAGCATCACTAAAGCCAAAAAAAGGTTTGGAGCCCTAACCCTATTTCTGCTTCTAGCGGGGGGGGGGGGGGGGGGCACGTCGAATCACTCAATTTCCCAGGTTGAAATTAACTCTTTTGTGCCAAAACTAGCACATGATAAAGGGCAAGCATTTTAAATTAATTGTTGGTCAGCAAAGTGGAAAGAAAAATTGTAAGTTAGTTGGCCTAAGGTCATTTAGTTTACGAGTAACCGCACATTTGGTTTATATGGTCAGAAATTTGATATGCTCAGGGCTTTTACTAAGACAAACACTGACATTAATTTATTCTGGATAACTTTTATAAATCACTTTTAGTGACACGAGATCAAAAGTACATGGAATGCAGCACACTTTTAGTTTTTTTTACAGGGAATAGGGATTAAGAATCAGAAGTTGAGTGTATGATTTGCTCTTGAAGATCTGATTTTACATTGATAGACAGCATGTTACAATTCTTCTGCATTTAAGGTTTTAGTTTCATAATAATTTTGACTTTTATGGTATTGTTGGTATATTTAACTGAATCCTTTGCCCAGATCTAGTATTAGATTCTATTTTCATTGTATTATAAAGTTGGTATTCTTCCATTATATTTAAGTAATGAGCTATCCAGGGAAGAGCCTTTAGAAACATCTTCACAAATGAAAAATAGTCAACAGCACTTGCATTTATTGTAGTGGATATAATATACTGAAATAACTTCTTTGCAAGCAATCAGGTTAGAAGAGAAGCTCACCAATTAGAATCAGAGAATAAGTTCTTCGTCAACAGGCTGTTTCCATTGCACCCAATAAGTTCCTCTCTGGACGTTCTAAATCTATTCTTCAGGTATACCTGAACGAAAGTCTTAGCTGTCAAATTAATAAATACGAAATTCTGGGTGCTTATAGTTAGTGTTTCCTTTTTCTATGATTGGCAGAGGGGTGGTGAGAGTGGTCATTTATATGCAGATGCAAAGATACCTCTGGTAACATAATGCTTATGTGTTGCTTCTGGCGCCAAAATCTACATTATATACTGTACAACTTTTTAAACTCTTCTATTGTTTCTCATCTGGAAAAAAATATGCATTAGGATTTGCATAGCCCTTCAATGAACCAAAGGGAAATAGATGACAAACCACAAAAGTCACTCAATGAGAAACAGCAGGAGAATCACGAGTTACTCATTCAGTGTATTGCACAATCTTTGGGCTTTGCGGGTAGCAGACCAATTGCAGCCTGTATCATTTACAAATGTCTTCTGCAATGGAGATCTTTTGAAGTTGAGCGAACTAGTGTTTTTGACCGAATCATTCAAACAATTGGTCATGCCATTGAGGTTTGTACTATCATCCTAAATTCTAACACTGTTATCTTGTTTAATATCAGAGGCCTCTTATAACTCTTAACTTCACCATTTGGATATGAAGAAAACACAGGATAACAACGATGTCTTGGCCTACTGGTTGTCCAATGCCTCGACCCTTTTGCTGCTACTGCAGCGCACTTTGAAAGCGAGTGGTGCAGCTGGAATGACTCCTATGCGTCGTCGGTCCTCCTCGGCTACGCTGTTTGGGAGGATGACATCGGTAGGTTGAAGTTAATTTTAACCAAGATTTTCTGTCAGAAAAGTTTTTGTTTTTCTATTGGTTGAGGTATTTATAATATCTTCTTGTTAGAGTTTCCGCGGAACACCTCAAGGAGTTAATCTTTCCTTTGTGAATGGTGCTGATGGAGTAGATACTTTGCACCAAGTAGAAGCCAAATATCCTGCTTTGCTTTTCAAGCAGCAACTTACAGCTTATGTGGAAAAGATTTATGGAATGATTCGAGATAATCTGAAGAAAGAGATTTCTCCATTGCTTGGATTGTGTATTCAGGTACTTAAAATTTTAAATTTCACAATTCTAGGATTAGGATAATTTTGCCATCTCAATAAATGTGGAACAGAGTCTGACGCATACCAGTTAGTCTCAGCTACTATTACTAGCAGATGTGTACGCTTTATTTTCACTTTTTAGGCATAACATGTGTGTCCGCTCGTAGAAGTAGCGTCCTCCGCTACTCATACTAGCGGGTCGCGTCTACCCAAGATCTAGATGGACGGACTGTGATGTTTTTGACCCTAAAAATAGTCCATAGTCAACACTGGCTATGGATTTGTCCCTGTATTGCAATGTAGTACTTCACTATATTCACTACTGTTACATTTTCTGGTACTGAGCTACTTGCATGTAAAATTCTTGTTTTGGCATGTATTAGGCACCAAGAACTTCCAGAGGAAGTTTGGTTAAGGGGTCCTCACGTTCAGTTGCTACTACTGCAGCCCAGCTTGCTTTGATTGCTCACTGGCAAGGGATTGTGAAGAGCCTTGGGAATTTCTTGAACACTTTGAAAGAGAAACATGTTAGTGGAGCTTCTGTTACTTTAGCAACTTTTATATAATATTTCTTCTTTTCTCATTAACTTGGGAAGTTGGAATGCTATTGTATTGCTTCCAAACATGAGATGACTTTTTCGTTTAGTCAACCTATGGTATGCCCTCTAGCAATTTACTGACTTTACCCGATGATATACGTAAATCCTGTCCGAAGTGTTATTGTATTTTCTCCATTGGATTACTTGTTTCCTTATTACCTTTTGACTTTTAGGTACCCCCATTTTTAGTCCGGAAAGTGTTCACACAAATATTTTCTTTCATCAATGTTCAGCTTTTTAACAGGTATTACCTATTTGCCGGTAAGAATGTTCTTAAGTATCATACTGAAGATGGTTATTTTCTAACCCTCTATTGTGATTTTTTTTTCACTGCAGCCTTCTGTTACCGGCGAGAATGCTGTTCGTTTAGTAATGGTGAATAGTGTAAAGCAGGCTTGGCTGAACTGGAACATTGGTGTTCAAGGCAACTGATGAGGTATTTTTTAAATTTATTGCCACTTCACTTGTGCTTTTATAGTTTCCTTTATTAAACAAATAGATAAATGCAAGTATGCAGGTGTCATTCCTGTGACTGCGCTGAACCTATCAAGAAGGCCATGCGTGTTTTCTAGGTAAGTCCCACTGTTCCTCTTATTAACGCCATTGTTTTGGTTGAACCCAGTACATTACTTTTGAGAGCAACAATCATAAATTGTGGATCCTTCTTAATTCTCACTTTGCTGTCAGGTTATACATCAAAAGCCAAAGGAAAATCATTGGATGAACCTACGCCGTAACTTGTGCCCGGTGAGTAATATATTTTTTGGTCTGATTTATAAGAAACCAATGTATGGCCACCTTCAGATCATCCTTAGATCTCAACCAGCTTATCTTTTGTTCCAAGGTGCTTAGTATACAACAATTATATCGGATTAGTACAATGTACTGGGATGACAAGTATGGCACGCATAGTGTGTCTCCGGATGTAAGTTTTTAAGCATATTGCCCCTCAAACTAGCTTCTAGTTTTCTTCATACAGAGAAATTTCATTGTTCCACATGCTTTTGTAATAGAACTAATTGAAGTAAGATTTCAGGTTATATCCAGCATGAGGGTGTCGATGACTGAAGATTCAAACAATTCAGTGAGCAACTCTTTTCTGTTGGATGATGATTCAAGGTTAGTATTTTTGACCTGTCTTTTGTGCTTGTTAACGCCAAGATCTTTCTCCACGTCCCAATCACGAAAGACGTCCTGATTCTGCACAGTAAACACGACAACACCACAAGCTTGACGACCGGACCGCCGGGGGATAGCTCAGGCGTGAGAGTAAGTATATGTGTTCACAAGGTTAACTCAAGAGGATGATAAAGTCTAGTGTCATAAGAATGATAGTAATCTGTAGTTGTGTGTGTATATGAATACGTACCTCTTTGTGAAGACTTACTCGGTAGGATATATATCTTTGCCTGGATTATTGTGCCACCTACTTCCATCTGACATATCCCCCTGATCATGATGGATTCTGTCGACTGCATGGAGCTTATCCACTGCTTTTTGCTGCTGTTCACACCGCCGGCCGACTATAATCCCATCCACATTAATGCATGGCAGGTATCTTGGTCAACTGTCATACTATATCATCATTACAAGTCAAAGTAATAGATATTAAGTGACCCAATGGGTTGACCCATTGACCCAACCGGTCTTTATAGAATTAAATGAAGTCATCATAATGATTGGGCCCAACGAACCCAATGACTTAATTAATAAATGAGCCCAATATACCCGGCCCAGAATAGGAGAAATATCATGACCCAACATTACCCCCTAATTTTTTGGTTAAACAGGATGTTTAATGGAAAACTATAAATGGTCTATGATATCAGAATTTAATAAAGGCTCAAAAATAGGAATTTATTAAAGCATACCCACTTTATTGTGTGAAATGGGACAAGGGATGGCAGGATGCCCAGAGCAATAAGCCCATTCTGATAAAAGATTGAATTTGAATAGGATGGGCCAATAATTAGAAACTCAATAGCTAGGCCCAACCTGATAAGATATCCAAAGGTCATCCAAACGCGCCCATTCAAATTCTCATCATTACTGATATTTAATGTGCCGGCCTTGTTTCCTGTGTAACCGTCAGTATAAAAAGCAAACTTTACCAATTTTGACGATTTTACTTACTGATTTGAAATTCGAACCTTTGAGCTTTCTCTTGCTTCTCAGAAACTCTCTCTCTAGCTTTCAAGATCTCAACAATGGTGAATCCAAGCCAGATTCCTTCAAGTTCCTCCCGTTCAAACCCTAATCAAGAGGGTTCGAGTGCAAACCCACCATCTCCCACCGATTTCTTTAAGGATGGGGAACAGTTTCCCCATGCTAATATCTCTTCCTCCATCTCTGAATCTGAGATATGTTTCCTCCGGACTCGCTATAGGATTCCGGAATCATATGCTATAAGGGCTCCCGCTCCTGAAGAGCGTATGTACCAGCGACCAGACGGCTGGGTCGCCATGCCTGTTACCTTCCTAGAAAAGGGGGTTCGCTTACCCCTTCACGCCTTCATTGTTACCCTCCTAGGGTTCATAGGAGTGGGTTTTGCACAACTGGTGCCCAACTCCTATATCCACATACTTGCATTCATTGTCTTCTGTCATGAGCTAGGGGTTACCCCCTCTGTTGACCTATTCTTCACCCTCTTCTCAGCTGGTAGATCCCGAGAACGAGGGTTTAAGATGCTGAGCAAACAATCTCCGCGCCCGAACTCTAAATTCGAGAAGAGGCCCCTGATGAGCACCCCCTCGAGCAACAAAGGCTGGCACGAGAAATGGTTTTTCATCAATGGACCGGAGATCTCTTCTCTTCCCGATTGGACCATCTCGGACCGGATCTCTGCTGACTTCGGTGACATTCCCGAAGAGCGGGTGAGAGAGATGGCTGAGTTCCTGAAGAAGATCCCTCCACAAGAGTGGAGTTTCACTCTGCTGACCAAACAAGCTTGGTTGTACGATCATAAATGTAAGTTCTGAACAACTCTGTGATATAATTTCTTGAGATATTTACATGATAGGGATTCTAATATGTGATTATTTGCAGTGTCTCTGATCAAACCAACTTCTTCGGAAGTGAAAGATTTGGGAGACTTTTTGGCGGGAGTGACCTCGGAGGCTAACGAAGAACTTCCTACTGAAGAATCCTCCCAAGC